>VZTB01007037.1:71467-92033 GCA_013397245.1 Thryothorus ludovicianus
ATGGATTTAGAAAGAGATTTAGCAGTGTGTCTAGTGTTTACAAGAAAAAAATAATTAAGCCAGTGATAAAGTACTATTTTAAATGTTGCTGCAATGACTGAAAAATACATTCCAAACCCCTGGAGAGCTCCTTAAAAGTTTCATGAAATGTATGAGATAGTGATGTATTTTCTGAACATATAAATGTTGTAAAATAATAGAAAAAATAAGCAAGAGAAATCCAAGCTAGGAATTTTGTTTTGGTTTTCCTTTGGTTTTAATTAGTTGGGGGTGGGAAAGAAAGGATTGGTGGTTTATTTGTGGTGCTTTTTAATTTCTTTTTCTAGAAAACATTTATCTGTGTTTTCCAGAAACTGGTTTGTAGATCACTTTCAAGTTTGGAATTTTTCTCCATCTTGACTTAACCCTGAACATCAGACCCTACATCCATTAATTCAAAGAATTTTTTCTACTTGGATTCAGCATTTATGTCAAAGTCACACAAACAAGGTCCCTTGTTATTCTGGTTTCCAAAGATACATCTGGTATATAGAGCCTGCCTAGCAAACCCAACTCACCCTAGACATAGCAGACACGGACACTTTGAGGTTCTCTCATCCTGCATTTCACGGAGTAACTACTGAGGAAGTAGCACCCAGTTCCCTCAGAACTTCAAGGCTTTAAAAGTACAGCTAGCATGTCCTCACTGCTGCCAATTAGACTACATGGGAACCACTGCCTTTACTGAACTTCTACCAAGAATTCAAGGTTAATAGAATCACAGAAACATATGTGTTGGAAAAGACCTCCAAGATCAAGTCAAATCATAAACCTGGCATTGCCAAGTCCACCACTAAACCATATCTAAGTGAACAGTTATTTGTCTTTCAAATACTTCCAAGGACAGTAACTCAATAACTTCCCTGGAAAATCCTTCCCATCCTTAACAACTCTCTCAGGGAAGACATTTTTCCTAATATCCAATCTAAACTTCCCCTGGCACTACTTGAGACCATATCCTCTTGACCTATCACTTGTTACTTGGAAAAGAAATTGAGCTCTTTTATTTAAAGAAAAGGAAAAACCCCCACCACATCTATCAATACAAAACTCATAAAACGTTAAAATGGCAGGGGTGCAGACAAAAATAGCACCTAACCCAAAAAATAAAATCTAAGCACATAGACATTCAGAAATAGCATGTGTTTCACAGGAATCAACCTCATTTGTAGACATGCACTTTTCTAGGGTCAGTCAATTTAAATTTGTCTCCTCTTCTACTGAGGAATTTAATGCTTTACTTCAGTGAAATATATTTACTAGAAAAAATAGCAAAACTACCTTTTGCAGTAATAAAGTCCAATTATTATATTCACTATTTATAGATTTTTCTATTGACCAGCTTCATAGTGTCCTGGGTAACCTAGAATGTTTTTGTGTTCCTCAACTACCTTTGCCAAAGGTTGTTATTGTCTCTTTAAGAATCAGTGGCATGGCTGAAAATGGAGCTGTGGGGCAGGAAGCAGCTGCAGGGAGGTGGTACTTTAA
Organism: Thryothorus ludovicianus; assembly: GCA_013397245.1. NCBI lineage: Eukaryota > Metazoa > Chordata > Aves > Passeriformes > Certhiidae > Thryothorus > Thryothorus ludovicianus. The sequence continues at coordinate 72,995 of VZTB01007037.1, forward strand.
AATGTTCATCAAATTATTCCTTCTAGTGCATATCTCAACATGAAAATTACAAGAAAAGCAAACAATTACGTTTGCCTGACTGAAAATAGCCTTTTCAATTTAAGATTGATTTGAAGACCTGCATGTTATGTTAACCATAGGATTTTGTTTGTCCTGTATTGTAAGTGGTATTCACATAATTTTACTGAGTCTTTCTACAGTCTGAAGGGCAAGAACTCTATTACAAAACATGTCTAGAAATGTGTTATGAAAGTGCAAGATAATTACTGAAATAATAATTATTCAAGAAACATTACTCTGGAAGATTTAAAATTAAAATGACATTAGTAAGAGGCCAAATGTTTGCTCATATTAATGTGTCACAAGTATGTATTTCTGAAAAACCCTTCATAGTGGTAGGATGTTTTTTTCCCTCTTTAAACACTCTTTCTTAAATCAAAGTGAATAAAATTAAAAGAAAATCCCTCAAAAGAATGAGGCTATTATCAGTCACTGAGCTCATCAGAGTTCATTGGGGACAACAAATAATGCTATCTAATTAATTAGGTTGACAGCAAACTGTGTGACATATTTCGTATGGCTGGCTGGTTTAACATTCTAAACCCTCTTGTTTATTAGAGCTTGCATGTTTCAAATAGAGAAGGATGTTAGACATCCCATCTGCTGTGTAACAGAGCTTCAGGAAAAAAAATACACTGAAGTCTTGATAAGTTCACATCACAATAACAAGACAAATGCAGCATCTTGTCTGATATGCAATGACACTATTCCAATTGTTTCTAAATTTTTATTATTTTAATGAGGCCCCATAGAAATAAACATCCTAATGCCAACATGATGCCTTGATCAAAGTCTGACGTCAGGTTAGTCAATAAAATGTCTCAGTTTGAAACACCTCTTATCTCTGGGTGAGCAGCAGTAAAATTTTGAAATGGAATACACATCCTGTTATGGCCCATCTTGTTTACAAAGTGGTGGTTGCCAAATAGTGATATAATACTACCTGACTACTATGCAGATCTGTGACTCTAATTATGTGCATATTCTGAAATAAATTTGTTAGAAAGCAATTTACTTAAAAATGCATGATTCTATTTCATGCCTGAATGCACTTATGTGAAAATACTGTACTTCTAGTATACTTCAAATAGATTTAGCAAACAAAGGAAGGGGAAGAAGTCCAAGTATGCGATAATCAAACTTTTTTTTTAAATTTTTCTTTCCAATAAAATATTTTATAAGTGACACTTTGCTAGCATAGATATCCATATCATACATGGCTACATAAAACTGTGTGCAATTATGAGTTCTTGAGTTGTTATGGAATCAAATGCAGAAATTAGGTAGCAGGACTACCTAAAATTAAAGCACGACTGAGAGCATTGTCTAGAAGCTCCCCAAACCCTGTTAGGATGGATGATGTGACTGCTTCACTGGGAGATACAGTCCAGTGACTGACTTCAGTGAAGAAGCTTTTCCTAATAGTCAGTGTGAGCTTTCCTTGATGCAGCTGGATTTCATTTGCTTGTGTCCTGTTGCTGGTTGCCAGAGGGAAGAGCTCAATGCCTATCTTCTGCTGACACTCTGAAAGAAGATATAGGTTGCAATGAGGCCATCCCTCAGCCTTCTCTTCCCTATGCCGAGCAAGTCAAGTGACCTCAGCCACTCCTTGCAAGTCTTACCCTTGAGACCTTTTGCCACCTCAGTCATCCTCCTCTGGAAACACTTCAATACCTTCTAATAAGTCCTAATAATGATAGTGATGTACTTAAAATTGCACACAGAACTTGAGCAGTATACTGCAGTGTAGAGTGGAACAATCACCACCCTTGACCAGCTGGCAATGCTCTTCTTGATGCTCCTCAGGGCATACTTGGCCCTCTTTGCCTTTCATTTTCTTATTCAAAATTATTTTTTCTGAATTACAGTTAGTTTCTTAGCTTCTTGCTAAATGTTGTTGATTTACCATTCAAAAAATAGGGAAAAATTCTCAAACTAGGAAAGTTTCCCATGACATATTCTCATATCTTCAAGCCTAGATGAGTACTAAACATATTATGCATAAAGTTTATGTGCCAGATTCATGCAGGATGACTGTAACAGAGCTCTAAGTTAAATGGTTTTTAACTTTACATAGAGTGTTTTTTAGAAGGTGTTCATGTCAGGTTGCTTTCTACTGCTCTTTAATATTTTTTTATGTTATAATATAAACATAAACTGATTTGTTCTTAACAAGCTCTTTTAGTCAGGAATATTTTAAATGAGTATAGCAAATTTGCATGAAAGCTAATGTTTTATTGTTGATGCTGTGTGAGTAAGAATGATGTTACCATACAAATAGACATGGGTAATATTAAATATGGAAAGAATAAAGTTAATATTAGACTGTGTTAAAGAGATAAATTTTGTATCAGAAGAATAACAAGGTAGTGTACTCTGTAGTTATCATCTTAATAAAAAACAGAAATCCATTCTATGTTTTAGAGATCACATGACAAATCTAACATTATACTCTAAACATACACTGAAGTCTGTTATTAATGGCAGAGCTAAGAAATCTTTAACATCCAAAGATCTTAGCACAATCATAGTCTCGACTGGGACTCCAGCTGATCATGCAAAACTCACAATAAACCATAAGGCTAGCCAAGTTTAATTTTCACTATGGGTGAACAAGAAAAAATCTACTCAACAAAAAAATCCATCTAGAAGAATAAAGAACACAGAATAGGCCTATCCATACTATTGAGTTCTCTTACCCTCTAAAACAAGATTATCACAACTGACCTGCCTAGGGAACAGTCACGAGCCTGAGCCGTGTTGAGAATTAAATGCTACTAAATGGTTTTCCTTTTGCTGAGCTGTTTAAATTCTCTTGTGTGCAGATTTTAGCTTAGACATCAATTTCTCTTCTGTGGAGTCTTTCTCAGTGGAGAATTCAACTCCATGGAAATCTTTGTACATGTTCAAATTTATATTAGCACAGAAATTTTTTCTTTTGCAATTAACCTTATCCTAATCTCTCTTTTGTAGGTCTTATGGAACCTTTGAAATAATTATTGAAAATTAACAGTGCTTTATATCATGTCTCCAACCTAACAGATTCAGTTTGTTTTTCAAGTAAACATGTTTTACCCCTGACAACATGAGAAACTGTCGTTTGTGTGAAAAGACTAGAATATGCAGAGACTTACAAACACAAGGTAAATGATTTTTTACTGTTAACTGAGGAAAGGAGGAGTGAGTAGAGAACTCAGTTTCTTTCCAGCCTGGCCATGTCCATTTTTTTCATTAAAAAAAAAAAAAAAAAGGAAATTAAAAAAGGTAACTTCTCCAAAACAAGATAGTTAAAACCATACTTGGTCTATTTTAAATTTAGTAATTAACTCTGATGTTCCAAAAATGCATGTACTGAAATGGAAGGATGATTCCTGAATTAGCTGCTGTACTGACTGTGTTGAGAGAGGAGATATACTTCTGCTACACAGACATTTCCTTTTGTATAAACCTATTTTGTAAAGAAATTGAAAACAAAACTTTAATTCTTCCTTCTATAGCTTTTCTGAGTGCAGTTCTTTGAAGTGCTCCCAGCTTTCTGCCAATTTTCTTTCCAATTGTAACACAACTGTTTGTCAGCTCCTGAAATAAACATAAATATAAATACTAAAGATGTCTTCAAGGTTTTTCTTCAGATTTGTGATGACTAATGCATTTATCTAGCTCATTAGTTCCATAGTGATAGCACTCGATACATCTAAAGGGGGTAGTTTATGTCTCTTCTCACTCCTTACCCAGTTTTCTGAATGATGCACACAAGTATCTGGATTAATTTTGATAGTACACTTCATAACTTTAAAATACAATAGGCTTCAAAAAGTAGTCTTGTAGATGGAAACAGCAGGAATATAACAGCAGTATAGAAGAGAGTGATGGAAAGAGATGTGATTTACAGACACATACATATAAAACTTCAGTCTGTAGACCTTATCAATGTTTTCAACCATAGAAAAAAATCTTTTTAGCTCCCAAAGAACTCAGTGAATTAATCCAAACTTTTGTCTCAGTGAATTAATCCAAACTTCCAATTTTAACGAAAATCATAGGAAAAACCAAGTAGAAATGAACTATCAAGAAAGAGGTAATGAGCAAATATCATTAGCCCATTTTTCAGGTGTTTGTCACACACAATCACACCTCCTGGTGCAAATTACTTTATCAGTATTTCAAGCTAGTCTGTTTGTTTTACTCAAAATTGCATTTATGGGCAAGGGAGAACTAACTTTACATATCAAGTAAAAAATTTATTGCTAAAATAATTGAATATTCAGTCTCATCTGTCAAACCAGAATAAATCCTAGAAAAGAAAATGAGCACTTACTAGGTAACTTTATTTATATGTTGAAAAACGGAGACTTAAGTTATTGACATTCTTTTGTGTTAACAAAGGAATCAATGTCCAAAAGAAGATTCATCTTACATCTGACATATCAAACAGTCGTCAAACAATTAGAACTGTATCTTATGCATCCGCTGGGTTTACTTCAGGGGAAGAAGCTGCATTAGGAAGAGAAAGCTAAATCACTTTGAAATAGGACCATTAAGTTGTTGCCATACACAGGTGACATTTCAGAAATTTGAAATAAGTTATTCAGTGCATATAAGTGTATAGTAAGTGGCAAATAATTTTATCTAATGAATTTAAGGCCTCAGAGAAACGGAACAATGAAAAACCTGGAGGTGACCTGACAGGAAGATGTGCTAAAGTATCGTAAGCTTAGAGGTAAGAATACCACAGTAAAATTAAAATAAAATTAAGAAACTTTTCAAATTTATTAAAACAAACAAACAAAAAAAAAGAGAAAAATGGTATGAAAATACTACATTTGTGTACAGCAAATATGTAAAGGTCTGGTGAGTGTGGTGGGTTGAACCCAGTCAACTTAGTACCAACCCAGCATGCTAGTTAGTCTGGCATGACAGAGGGTGAGAATCAAAAGGGCAAAAGCCAAAAAAGAAAAATGGATCAAGATTAAGACAGTTTTATAAGTTTTTAAAAAAAATGAGATGCAAAGACAACCATTAACCACCTGCCACCCCCTGATGCTCAGCCAGTGTCTGAGCAAAGGTTATCTAGGAAAAGCGCTTTTCCCAGCGTGGAGTTACATGGTTTTAATTATACCTTTGGTCAAATGAGGTGAGTTTTCACAGCTGTGTCCCTCCCAGTTTCTTGCCCCCTCAGCCTACTCACTGGAGAGAGGCAAGGGAAGAAAGTAAGACACAGTAACGAGAAGCAACCTTTGGTGCTGTGCAAACAATTTAGCAATGGATAAAACAATGTTTTGTTATCAACACCATTTTGTCATAAACACAGTACTACTCAGGTTGCTATGAAGAAAATTAACTCCATTTCAGACAGACCTAGAAAGTTTAGAGAAAAAACTTAACAAACATACAGGTCTGCTGTTTGTTTGTTTGTTTTTTAATTTTAAAATAATTTAATAAATAAATATGGAAAACAAAGGCTTTCCTTATATGTGAAGCAGTTGTTCTTGATAACCTTAGTCAAATATCTTCCTTTTCATGACTGTATTGATTCTTTGTGCTCCCCAGTAAATGCAAGATGTGCATAGATGTCAATTTATTTATTTAACATTGTGGGTTTTATTCTAAATATAATGAAGCTAAAATATTAACTTGATGTCCCAAAGAAAAATATTTTATTCCAGCCAATATAGAACGTGGCCAAATGTTGCATTAGATACCATCTGTATCAACATATTGTCAGCCAGGTGCAAATGCTTAGCTGGCAAATCTGGCAGTCCACCTTCTAGTTTTGCTTAAACAAATGGGTTTCTGTTCCTCTGGGATCCATCCTCTGCTTAATGAAACTCTTGGCATTTAATCTTTCCAAAACTTATAAAATGACATTTCTTTGCTTCTGTGCATTCATATGCTGGAGCATTTCCTGAAGGTGTTCAAATAACATTAAAAGACACCCTACTCACATTTGCATCGAGTCAGATTTAGGAAGTTTTATGGAGCAGTCCTTGCAAAAGGCAGGGAGTAGCTAAAATTCAACACAAATCTTTGAAAAAAGAAGAAATTATATTTTTTTTTATTTTATAATGTACTTCCACTGAACATATTTACTCTGTAATCTGAAGGCAATAATTATGTCCTTCTTTTTATGTAAAATGTTAAACTCAGAAGTCATGCTACAAACAAACAGGAAAATGCCTCACGTGAAACCAATAATTCACTGTTAGTCCAATTAAAGTTTTAACAGATTTATAGTCTGACTTATTAGTAAACCAATATTGTATATTCACAGTACAAACCAACAAAGACAAGCCTCTATAAACCAGTTCAAAGTGTTGCACTGGTACCTGCTGCACTACTGGGTGGTGTTCTGCAAACACTGCCCGTGTGCAACTCCTGAGACCGTGTTTGCTGGGCAGGCTGGAGAAGGTTTTGCTGCACCACCCTGACACCTTTCCAGAAGAGTTGTGACATCAATAACAAGGAGGATTTCTTCCTTCCTTTAGAGCAAGGTGGAGATGTAGGGACTTTATTCCTTTTAGTCTTGAAATCTATTCACAATAATTTCCCCAAATTTTCTTAGCACAGGCTGCCTGTATATTCTTTCCTTTCATTGGTTTTCAATTATTTGATGTTTCTCTTCTCTGTCAAGTAGCAAAAGTTAGTGAAAGTGGATATTTTTTTCCTAGAGCATCGAGGCAGTCTCATATTCATGAAAGCAGTTTTTGAAGTAACTAATTAACTCATTAAAGAAGTTCAAGTGTCGTATAAGGTACAGTATTACATGTTGTCTATATTAAAAATTCTATAGTTTTAAAAGCATTTTCTGTGGTTAAGATAAATAATATTTTAAGGATAATTAGTATAATTTTTTAATCTGTATATATTTATATATATAAAGAAAAACAGAATAACTCGATAATGAAAATTCATCTTATTACAATGTGTATACATATACATATTTGTTTATTTGTTTCTACTTTCTTAAAAACTATACCTGACATAGGTTAGGTACTATGAAGAGATTTGTCCAGCTTCTCAACTGTTCACAGTTCCTCTGAAAATTTCTGGAAAACAGAATTTTAATTTTGTATCCAAACCCTAAAATTTAAACCTGACAGTAATGAAAAGGAGAGCAAATAAACATATAAATATTTCAGAGGCTCTTAACTGGGTCTTAAAAAATTACTATTCTCGTCCCTTACTTCACATGTATGGCAAAAATAAAGTTTAAATAAAGACTATCAGAGAATTCATTAAAATCTAATCAACTAATGGTTTTCTATTGTGTGTCTGGTAAAGAGTTAGGATTTGGTACTATTTGCATCCAGCCAGTGAAATATGAGAAAAATCATATTTTAATCATAATCATTGCTATATATCTATCTTACTGTTTATCTTAAAACTAATTTTTTAAAAATAAATTTCAAATCTTTCTCATACACACACATAATTTTCAAAATTTAAGTTCAGCATTTTGGTTTAGATCCAAGTCTGTGTTTTGTGCCATTGTGAAAATTTTTCATTGATTTGAAATTACATTTTACATGTCATACTATGTTTTCTACTAAATATACATTATATTCTATGCAATTTCAAGATATATATACCTTATTCATCACATACTGTTTCTTATGTGGGTTTACATATATGTGTATATGTGTGTATATATATATATATATATTTGTAAGATATTAACCAATAATATTTCTGCAAAATGATGTTTTTTTCCAAGGAAATAGTATAGTCACACTGATCTGAAAAAAAACAAAACTCTGTAGAACTGTATGTTGTGTGTTCTCTTAATTCTTACAACTACAGGAAAAAATCATAGGCTTGTTTAAGGATTTTATTGCTGGTTTAGTTAGCAACTTTTATTTGTTTTGTGAAAGATCCTACCATAGACCAAGAGATAATTTCATCTTAGTTTTAAGATCACCAATTATGTATATGATTGACAGTTTTTCTTAGAGAGAAAGACATAGAAATCTATGAACAAAGATTTTGTTTTTATGTAAAAGTCACATTCAGCCACTGGCTTGCTACCCCACCAGTGGGATTAGGGAGAGAATTAGAAGGGTAAAAGATAAAGAACTTGTGGGTTGAGATATAGGCAATTTAATAGGATAAGCAAAAGCCACACATGCAAGCAAAACGTAGTCAAAAATTTATTTACCACTTCCCATAGTGTTGGGATGGCAGGAGCTCAGCCATCCCCAGAGAGCAGAGCACCATCACGGGCAGCTGTGATTTGGGAAGACCAACACCATCACTCTTACTGTCCCTTCCTCCTCCCCTTTATACACTGAGCATGATGTCACTTGGTCTGGAATATCCCTTGGGTCATTTTGGGTCACCTGTCCTGGCTTTGTGACCTCCCAGCCTCCCAGACACCCTCAGCTTCCTCACCAGCACGGCAGTACAAGAAGCAGAAAAGGTCTTGGCTCTGTGTCAGCACTGCTCAGCAATAACAAAAACATCTCTATATATTATCAATGCTGCGTTCAGCACAAATCCAAAACACAGAACCATACCAGCCACTGTGAAGGAAATTACCACAGCTGAAACCAGCATAATTTTATTCAGCAGAAAGGAAAAAACAAACAAATAAATAAATATACAAAACCAAAAGAGTTCCCCACCTCGTAAAATAAACAAGTTCGACTAAAATATGATTTAGCTTTCTTTTCAAAGTAATGACATATAACTATATTCCTCTTGCTAACATAATGAAAATGAAAAAGATAGGAAGAGTGAGAAAAGATAATAACATGTAAAGGATGACAAATTGATATCCTGTACTGACTTCAGCATAAAAAGAAAGATTTTACATCTCTTCATTATCAGAGAAGAGAAATAGCCCAATGCAAAAGGCACAAATGTATGTCAGGTGGGCTGTGTCCATGCAAACAAGAACAGACACAAGTGTTCTGCTGTTAAAGTTCTTCTAACCACATGCAAAATATGGCTCCATAGATACAGCAAAGACTGTAAAACATATTCATACACAATGGCTTTCTAACAATACATTAAACAGTAATTCTATACTCTAATAATCCTTGACAAGAGCCAAATATATTCGTGGACTCCACTTTGCTTTTCCATACAAACATTATGTTGTTTCTATTTGATATCTTATAGCAGGAGAAGATAGAAGTGCTGACAGCTGAGGACAAATACAGCTGAGTATTGCAAGTTGTCCCTGGAAAAGAGATGGGAAGTGCTACCACAGGTCAAGTTCATTTGTGTATGCAAAAAATGAATGAATGGGAGTTTCTAATATAAGTTTTAGAAAAAAAATATAGCCCAAAACTAAAAATTTTGTATGTTCAAATATGACTAAAACTGAGGTAAACTAAATTATCTGTAAATGAAAACTCAATGGAATTTGCAGAATTCTCTCTGCAGTGTTCTAATTCAACTACTGTGAAAGACAGGTAGGTGTAAGTGCTATTGACCCCACATATTTATCAAGGATCATGTCTTCTTCCAAACAATATATCTTACTGCCACTATTCAAAACAGGGTGGTGGACACATAAGATTTCTCTGGTAGACACTAATCACCTGAATAAAGAAAAAAAAGCAGTCACAGCCACAGGGATGGATATGAAATTATCTAAACATTTTTTTCTTGAAACCTATAGTAAATTTTAATGCTCTAAGAACAGTCTCTTCCAGAGGACTTGTATTTTCTAGCATACTTGTTTTTCAAGCAGCACTTACACAAGTGCATAGCTGAAATTTATGTAGTTACACAGCATTCAATTATGTGAGATAACAAAGAGGTTTATTGTTGTTCTTGTTTTAAACTAGGAAATATGAATTAATTGAAACCAAAATGCTTTAAGCTAACATAGCAATTCCCAGAAAACCCTTATGAGGATGTAGCAGATGTTATTTTCCTTTCAAAATCAAGAAAAAATGCACTGTATCAGGCTCAAAATGTCCTGATACTGTGATAAAAGGATGTTTATACTTAGTATGATATTCTAATATTCAAGCGTAAGTTTAACAAAAGTAAGCTGCTTCATTTGAGGATATAAAAATTCAGTCTGTTTCTGGAAATGCTTATAATAAAATTTTCTTTTTCTTCATTGATGCAAGCTACAGTTCTCTAAAACCTTCAAGATTTCAACTCCTTTTGAAAAAGAACAGTTTGAGAACTGCTAACTATTGTATTTTTAATCTGGAAGTAATTTTCTGATTGTGAAGGAATCTCATTGCTGTAGAATATCAGCAACATAAAAATACTGCATACCAAAGCATTTCATAATTTCTGTTTCTTATTTCATAGGAATCCAAAAACCACAAAGAATGGGAAAAAAATAGCCAGGCTATTTTAAATTTACTTATATGAACTAGAATTAATTTTGTCTGAGCTAGAGTTGAAGATCTGAACATCAAATAGTATGACTGTTACCAAGCAGACAAGTAGGCAACAGGGTCTGTGTCAGTAAAAAGCTTCTCCCACCAACTCCTGCCCCCGTGGACACGCAGTGCCTGCTGGTGCCCTCCCAGTGGGGGTGAGGTCTGGCTCAGGGAGCCGCCTGCCTCTGGCACCCACTGGGTGTGCCCCGAGCACCTTCCTTGTGCCATGTTCCATGCCCACGTAACCATGATCCTCCAGCCTCTTCCTCAGAAGGTCCTTCAAACCAGGTCTCAGCCCGAGCCACCAACGGGCTGGTTCATAATGATTCTGTAATCTGCCTTTCCAGCAGTTTCAGATTTACCTCTTCGGTTAATTCTTGATGTGTGGTTCATGCAAAGGCATCTTATTCTCAGTTTTTGTTTGTATTTTCCTGTTCACTCTGGCTCACCATACTCAGCCTATTTGCACTGAACTCAGCTCCTGGCCAAAGTGATACCATCATAATTCTGGATGAATTTCTGATTTATGAGTCTGATGTTAAGAAACGAACTCTGACTTCAGAAATTTAGGATGAAACTGAATTTGCTCATCCTTAATATCTCACATATTTACATAAATCTGTCCAGAGTCTCAAAGCAGTATTGAACTGTAAATAAATTATTAAAAATTAGGTAAATAAACTGAATAACATATTTGTTTCAAGTATCCTTTTGTTCCCAGAGAGGCTTCTTTAAATAAATTTTACTTCCAAAAATGATACTTCAAAATAGCGAATAAATATGTGGCTATATTTATCAATTCAGAATTGTTTCCAAATCAAACATAATGATTATAAAGACAAAGATAAGGGAATCTTCACTTGCAGTTCTGCAAATTTAGTCTGAGGTCTGACAATGCATATGTATTGTTCCTTTTTTTTTTGCCAGTTTTCACTAGCAAGAGATGAAAGTCAGTAGAGGCTCTCAGTTGTCTATGCCCAATATGCTGCTGCAGCTTGTTTTCTGCCAGAGTTTTTGATTACAAGAAAATAGAATAGAGCTTATCTTTCTTTCCTGTGGTATGGCATGCCAGCAAATAAAAAATGGTTTAGCTCCTTATTTAAGTGGCAGAAAATTATAATCGATCCTGAATGCATGCACAGGGACTGATTCTCAGCTGCACCCAGAGAATACAAGGTGACTGAACATGCCATGTGTAAGCCTAATTTCTCAACAGGAAAAGGAATGTTTTAGTATTTCTCCAGCTTACTGCAATTACTTGCTGTAAACAGGTAAAAATACAGTTTGGAAGTGAGTGTTGTCCAGCAGTATATTGAACAGATGCTCTTCAGCTCCATGAGGTTGAAATCTGTTTTTACTAAAGCATTGTTTCTAAAGGATGTCCTCTGGAAGGACATTGCCCTAAAGGGCAGATTTCAAAAGTGACACCACCAGTGCTGCCCATAGACCTGTCTGCCTACAAAGAGTTTTCTGTCTGCAGTCCAATTGTGATCCACAAAGAATAGACTTGTTTAGAGATAAAAAAATATTTTACATATGCTTGTTTTCCAGATGAGGATGTATAAGACTGACTAAGTAGATACAGAAAGAAAAGTATATTAAAACTATATTCTGTACTACTACGCTTGTATTATGGCCTGAAGGATTGTAGAATTTAATAATTATATACTAAATGCTTTTCTGTATACACTGAAACTGACACTAGAGCATGATGCCAAACAATTAGAGAATGTTCCCCTCTCCTTTATAGGTGCAAACATAATGTATTTTCAGTAGTTTCTGTCTTTGAAAGCAAAGTGGTTTCCTTCATATGGAGTCTAGAAACTGCAATATCTTGTTGCCTGAAAAACATTTTTCACTATGTTTTATTTAATAGAACTCTCTTTAAAGAATGAGAAATAGCATGCAAACAATCATGTATCTGTGGCTGTATCATGGTTTTATCATTATGAGGCATGGTGTACTCCCACTGAATTTTTGTTTTGATTCACTGCCTAAGTGAGATAAGTGTGTTCTGTGTTTACTGCACATCATTGTGTAGAGCTTCAAGATCTTTTCTGAAATGAAAAATGTTACATATACTAAATATGGATTATAACTTATTCAACATCATTTATTATTTATATTAAACATACTCTGTTTTCTTAGGAGCAGAAACAAATATTTATGCTAGGTTAAATTTAGTGGTTTTCCTATGCAGAAAATCCAATTCCAATTCAAATCTTTTGGTGCTAGACCATTTTGCAATCTGGACTTCATGCATACATTGGTATGACTTTTTCTTTTAATGTTTGATCTGGATTTTGGTGATACTGAATACTCTCAAAGGATAATGAAAACACCAAAGTAAATGGAACACAGAGCAAAAATAAAGCATACCATTCCATTCTCAAGTGCTTCCCAAGTGCCATCACGTGGTGTTCTGGGATTTAAGAACAGATTGTGTGGAAAAGGAATAAGAAATCAGGTGAAGTTTATTCTTGTACCCACTCACATACAAGGCAAAAAAAATAATAACATAATTACATGCTTATACCACAATTTAGTGTATATTGTCATTTGTAAGCAGAGAAGCATTTCTATCTGCAGATTTGATTTGTACATGCCTATTGGGTTGCCAGATATCTTGGATTGCAAAATTACTCTCACACAGAGTTAATAAAAATTACAAGGATTGGAGGAGGTCTTCATAACTTCTAAGGGTTGTTTGAATTCATAGTTTGGAAATTTTTTTAAACTATTGGCTCTTGTAGGACACTAGAAAACAATGAAGACTTTTTCTACCTAATTTTATCTTCTATGTAACTATTAAAAATATAATTTCTGTCACACCAGAGCAATACAGAATTTTCACCCTCTCACTGCTTCACCGCATAATTAATGGGGCTACACTATGACTCATGATATTAAACCACTCTAAAAAAACATTTTTCAAAAAACATTTATAGATAGAATATAATAGTTTATTCTGTAAGAACTTTTTGTGAGGATTTTTATTTTGTTTTCAGATAGGACAGTTAGGTATTAACTAGATCATACTGCTTGTATCCTACATAATTTTCTCTAAATCTAATAGTTCCAAATCTAATTCTATGCAAGTTAAGAGTTATTCACTAGCTTTAGGAAGAACAAAATCAAAATGTTAATGCCAAATATTAAGCTTAGTGGAGTATTTTTTCTCATTTATTATTGTAGAATATTTTAACACTAAAGAAATCAATGGAAATTTAGTAATTTATTTCATAGGGACTAGGTATCATTTGGAACGCTTGATCAACCAGCTGATGTATTTTTTAATTTATTTCACTATTTTGAAAAGAAATATAAGAGTACCGTTCCCTAATTAGTTTAACAAAGTTCATGAGACTATACTGTGTCACTTTAATTATAGTTTGTTAAGTGCCAAAGCTAAGCCTTTTAGTCATTTCAATAGAAATGCCGTTTAGGCATTGGTCCATTAAGAAGTGAAATGGATCCAAAAGAAGAGCAATGGGTACTTTAAACAGGATGAAAGCCTCATGCAGTGAATAAAAAGTTCTACATAAAATCTGAATCACAATATAAGCAATACAAAAGCACCTAGGAACATTGTTAATTATTATTCCAGTTTGGTTATCTGAGATTTGGAAAAAAAAAAAAGAAAAGAGTTTCATATAAGAAAAAAGAAGGCTTATTGTTCAAATAGATCAATTAGCAAAATGAAAAGGGTAAAAATACAAGCTGTTTGTTGACCTTCCATATATTACTCAAATAGTATTATAACTATAATTTGCTTCTTATGTATGTAATATAATTCTAGAATAAAATCCTGGACAAGAAACATAAAATGCAGAAGTACAAATTCCTTAAGTGAAGCAAAAACCAGACCTATTCTTGTAAACATTTGCCTACTTGGAAATCTTACCCTTCCCTAAGTGAGTTTAGGTTTTAGAAAATAAATGGGTGATGAAGAAGGAGAGGAAGCAACTAATTCTACACAAACAAACATACTAACTTGAGGTCAAACATTTTTCAGACTTCTGTTAAATTAAATTTTTTCTGATTTAAGGAGAAGAAACATTTTTTAATTTGAGTCATATTTATTATCATTAAAAATTCAGGTAATTTCTACACATACCAAGAGAAAACAGTAATTTCAATTATATACATGCTATAATAAAATATAGAAACCCCATTCAACTGTAATAATAAGGAGGGGTGTGTGAGCATGCTGGTCCTAGTGACTGATATTTTTTTAATTCTTCAGTTAAAATTTTTCCTGCCTCTTTATGCTCAATTTCCTCACTTAGAGTTTGCCCTTCTTTACTTGCTCCCAGATATTTTCCAGATGGAATTCCAATTTCTGCCTTATTTACTGCTTGCCATATTGCTGCTGCCTCTTCCCCCACCTTCTCAGGGGAAGTTTCTCCAATCAGAATATCATCCATATATTTCGATACTGTTTCACATCTTGGGGGAATGAGTCTCTGCAAAAGTTCAGCAAGTGCGGCATGAGCAATTATAGGTGAATATTTATATCACTCTGGGAGTCTGCTAAATGTGTATTGTATTCCCTCCCAAGAGAAAGGAAACTTTTCTTTATCCTCCTCCTTCAAGGGAATCATGAAGACCACATGTTTTATGTCTAACACCACCATTAATGGGTGTGCAGCTGTTTTCAAAGTAGCAGTTAAATTTGCAATGTTTGGTACAGCAGCTGCTAGCGTGGCTGTATTAGCACTCAGATACTAATAATCAATTGTTAAATACCACCTCCTGTCTGCTTCCCAGCTGGCCAGACAGCTAAATAATATAGGGAGTAAGTTCTGGAAATTATTTGTTGTTTCTCAGTCATAACTTCAGAAATTCCATTTTTTGCCATAGCACTTATCATTATTAAATTTTTCAGTGTGGGAGTTCATTGGCTACAGCCATTAGTGCACACATTGTAGACTCCGAGTTTCTACCAAGGTTGGGATCAATGTCTGAACCTAAGGACCACACATCAACATTTGGCAGGTACACCTATTTTAAACATTGAAACCTAAGATGTTTTCATTATGATCTTTAATTAAAATGTATGGGCTACCATCAGCAATCAATTAGCCTCCACTTGCCAACAGAGAGGCCTATTTTCCTTACAGTGTTTTGGTTTTTTTTTTTGTTTTTTTTTCTTCATGTTCTGTGACATTTTTCTAAGTGGAGGAAGGGGTTGTTCCCATTTTTGGAGACTGATGCCAGAGGAGTTGAAATATGCTTCTTCCTTTCACTGTTATCTCATTTCTGGAGCACCTATTACATTTTCAAAGCCTCATCCAATCTGAACAAGAACATTTCCCGTGATAAGGCATCTGCCAGGTCTCTGTAACTTGTTCCAGTGTTTTACCACCCTCGCTGTAAACAAAAAGTTCTAATCTAAATCTACACTCTTTTAAACTATTCTTACTAGCCCTTTTCAAGCATCAAAATGCTACAAATAGCATCTCCTCAGAGCTTTCTCTTCTCCAGGCTCTGAAGGTCCCATCCAGCAGCCCTCCTCCCTAACATGTCTTTCCTGTACTAGGAAGTCCAGAGCTGGACTCAGCACTTCAGGGTGGGGTCTCACCAGAACAGAGTAGAGTGGAGGAATCAATCCCCTCACCTTGCTGGCCAGGCTTCTTTTGATGCACACCAGGATGCAGTTCTCTTCCTGAGCTGCAAGTGCACATTGTCTGCTCATGCTCAGCCTTTCACCCCCAGATCCTTCTTGGCAGAGCTGCTAGCAACCCCTTCATCCCACAGCCAGTGTTAATATCAGGGATTGCCACGAATCGGGTGAAGGACCTTGCACCTGGCTTTGTTGTACCTCATGGGGTTCACCTGGGTCCACTTCTCAACCTTGTGAAATACATTACATTTTCCCCAGGGAGTTCTTGCACTCCTAAGGGAAAGATTATCTGAATTTCTTCATGTGGTAACAGAGTTAATTCTACACTAGGTGTTATTTGCACAACTAGAAATTTCAGTCTCTAACAAAAAAAATATTCAGAGTGAAGCATAGTGATAATGTCTTTACAAATTAGATTTTAAAGAGTGAATTTTATTAGACATTTTTCTAGTATCATCATCTCTGTATTTTTTCTTTCCTACAAATACACGAAAAGTAATTCTCAAAAGAAGTAGATGATGTGTTGATTTGAATTCAGTGATTCCTTGCTTTCCATTTTATGATCCTCAAATATTTGTCAGCATAACCACTGTAAAGTTTCAGGAATAATTGCTTTAAAGAAGTCAGTGTTTCCTATTTCCTGTATTCTAAGGTTTTCCAAAGCTATCAGGACTCAGAAATATGCTTTCTGTATGAATGACGCAAAAAACTAGATGAAGTACAAACCTGGATCTAAAAGCTTTCAGATCTGCTAATGTTGTAAAACGAATTTATCAGCCCAGGCAGTTTCCATTACTGGGATAAAATGTATAATTATTTTAACAGAGAACAAGATTTTCTTAGCATTATGTATATTATTAAAGGAGTTAGTTTTAAGCAGATTTGAATTATTTTTTGAGAACATGCATTTAGGAAAAATTGAGGTCTTTGTCAAGAAAGCAGGACTGTGAAAAAAATAACCTAAGTTCTACTGGTTGAAAAAAAATTCTTCTGTTATAAAAATCTATTTGAATATGTCTTGTATCTTATTACTACTTCTTTAGACTACGTCATGTTGTAAAATGTAAGTATACATGTATAAAATTTACATGTTATCACTGAAATGCTAATGTTTTTTGCTTTCAGATGCTATGGCAATGACCACTGTATAAATACGCTCAGAGAATGAATGATATCTGTTGTCAAAGATACTAAAGGTCGTCTTGTCCAATCCACCACTCAAAGATGGCACTAGTTTAGGTCAGACTGTCTGTCACCCCGAGACCATGGTTCCCACAGCTTTGCTGGGCAGTCTGTGTTTGACAATTCTAATTGTGGTAGGCATTTTTTCTCTAAGGTCTAACCAGAAACTCTGTTAGAACTGAGGTTTTTGCTCCTCATCCTTTGATGGAAACCTCTGTGTCTGTTTCCACTGTCTACAGGAAGGATCTTTAACATTTTAAAGAAATTAATAAATAACACTTTTTTTAAAATTTATGTAAATTTGACTGATGAAATATGAAATAAGAAACCAAAATATTTTGTGAAAGAGATTAATATACATCATACTGTCTTTTCCTTCTTCTAAACTGAAGTCAGAGATTAACCAGAAGTGTGTAGGTGGAGTGCTTGCAGGGCCTTATCTCCCTGGAGTGAGGAGAGGTTGTCTACATCTATCATTAAATGCATGGTCAGTATCAGTACAGAAAATGTAAATGTCAGACAGTCAGACCCTCCATAACAAAAATTCTGTATATCTTACCCGAGTACTGGTCCTGACAGCCAGTGATATGCACCTGCAAGGGAAGAGCCCTCAATGGAGAAGTGCAATTTTGTGTTGCAGAAAGAATAAATATTTCTCATTTGTTGAAGATTACTACTCTCCCATTATAAGTACATACATTTATAAATTATGCATTTTCCATTTTAAAGGTAGAAGTGTTTAATAAAGTATATTTTAAAAATACATGAACTAAGACAGAAATAACATTCATTGCCCACTTAGCATCATCTGGCATATGTAAATTCAAACGCCTTGTCAAACTAATTTCCCAGATACAAAGTGCTGGGCCTACCAAAAGGGAAAAAAACAAAAAAAAAAGGTATTTTTATTTTAAGGATTTTTGGGTTACTTGTAAGGGGAGCAGTGAGGCATCTTTCTCTGCATATGTGATTTTTCATCCATATATCAATCTCTCTGGTACAATCTGTCTCTAAATGATGAGCATTTCTCTCCTAAAACTTATCACACCAGTATTGGCATCTCTTTCATATATAATCCTTTGAATCACTTTCTATGGCAGTTCAAAGTCCTCAGTCCTATGCAAGTTCTTAATAAAAAGAAATTTTAAAGATATAGTACTGACAGGTTACAACTTGGTCAAAGGCAAATGATAACTTGATAATAGACTGAAATGTCTGAGAAAAGCTAAAGAGAAAAGGTTAAAACCTCCTGCAAACAAAAAGCAAATGCACCTGCTGCAAGGAAGTGGTAGCGAGGTGGGGTCAGTCTCTTTCTTCTCTCATGTAACAAGTAATAGGATGAGAGTAAATGGCCTCAAGTTGCCCCAGGGTAGGTTTAGAATAGATATTATGGAAAGTTTCCTCCCTGAAAAGGTTGTCCATACTGAAAGTATTTCCCAAGGAAATAGTTGAGTCACAAGCCCTAGAAGTATTTAAGACAGGTTGAGAGACGTGGCTTAGTTGTAGACTTTGAAGTCCTAGGGTACAGGCTGGACCTGGTGATCTTGACCTAAATGACTATATTATTCTATAAGGGTTTGATTGACTTTAGTATAGATATTCATGAACTTTCACATTTGAGTCTATAGTCCTGTGGTAGGTTAGGCACGGATTCCGAGCGGCTGCGGTTGCGTGTCTCCTGCCAGCTGGGCACAGGCTGTGTGTGTGTGTGTGTCACAGGCTGTGTGTGTGTGTGTCACAGGCTGTGTGTGTGTGTCACAGGCTGTGTGTGTGTGTGTGTCACAGGCTGTGTGTGTGTGTGTCACGGGCTGTGTGTGTGTGT
>VZTB01007038.1:0-137356 GCA_013397245.1 Thryothorus ludovicianus
TGCGAGCTGGACGGAGTGCTGCTCCGCGCCGACTGCTCCGACCGCGGGCTCACCGCCGTGCCCGCCAACCTCAGCGTCTTCACCTCCTACCTGTAAGTGCGGGCGGGCCGGGCAGGGCGCACCGGCGGCGGCGGGAGGGCTCGGGCCGGCCCCCGGCGCTGACAGGAGGCGCTCCGTGCCCGGAGAGAACACCCGACTTCAAATAAGTTTCTAATCGCTTTTTAATCAGCGGACGCGTTGTAAAGCGTTTGTGGGTATCTGGCTATCGCGGTGCCCGGCCCAGAGCCCGGAGGATCGCTGTGTGATGTGCCGTTTGGAGGGTAATTAAAAGCGATTGCAACAGCAGAAACTCGATGCGATCCGCCGGGACGTTATCTTCACCTTTGCTTCCCGGGACAGGGCTTTGAACTGCGGCCGCTGCCGATTTAATCGTTAACAGCTCTCCCCCCGGGTGGAGCGAAGGCAGTGAGTAAAGCGCGCTCCTGGGAGGCGGGCGGCGCTCGGGGACCGGAGTGCCCGTGTCCAGACACAGGTGCCTGCGTCCAGAGCCGGGCTGGGGCCGCCCCTCGGGAGGCTCCCCCGGGGCTCGCAGCGCCCGCCTGGCGGGGCATCCCCGCCGGCGCACGGGCTGCGGCGCTTGCGAACCGCGCTGCATCTCCGCCCGCTGGGTTACAGCGTGTACGGACAGAGCCGGCGAGAACGGAGAGACTTTGTGTTAGCAAAAAACTCACCCAAAACTGGGGTGAAACTTTCTTTGTTTGCGTATTTTTGGCTCAGTGTTCGTCGTTAAGTCTCTCGTGGTTTCGTGTGTTGAAAGTGCTGGTGCTTTGTGTTCCTTTG
Source organism: Thryothorus ludovicianus (assembly GCA_013397245.1). Taxonomy (NCBI): domain Eukaryota; kingdom Metazoa; phylum Chordata; class Aves; order Passeriformes; family Certhiidae; genus Thryothorus; species Thryothorus ludovicianus. The sequence continues at coordinate 841 of VZTB01007038.1, forward strand.
GTGTTCTCCTAACTGATTCCGTAGCTTTTTGTGGTTGCGTGACCAATGGGTTGTTAATTTACTGCTTATTCTTCATATCCAGCATAAAGTATGTCTGGTTTTGAACGTGTTTGTCCAGTCTCCGTATTTTGACACGCTCTTAACGTGCTTGCTACTATAGTTACAATGAAGATGCTTTCACAGCCTTGTGTGTCTGGGGTACTAAAGATCAGAGTGCACTTCTCTGTTAATACCATACTTCAAAGGACATAAAGCATATCTTACATCTGAAAAAATAGAATAAAGTAAGCTAGAAATTGATTTCTACAAGAAGTATAAACAAGACAATATAGACTAGGTAGAAATTAAGTGCAACCAACCAAATCTAAGTATCTATTAGGGGAAAGCCTAATTTAAATAAAATAGCATACATTTATTAAGAGGATAAGCAGCTGAAAGACTTTTTTGTATATATTATGCACATAAATATTATTATGAATTTTTTCTTAGGATCAGTTTTAGCTTATTTTATCAGAAACATTTCAAAGTCAAAGCTATTGATTATGTTAGGAGGCAGGAGTCAGCAGTCAGCATTTCTGAATGACCACTTACAGCAGAGCAAAACTTTGGCTATGTGTAATAAAGATACAGTCCTTAAGACTCATACGAGGTCTGCCACTAGTTCCAAAAGTAGCAGGTCAGGATTTTGGTTGTATGTAACATGCAATGTTTTCTGGTGCTTTGGAAAGCCATAAGCAGAAAGGTAGATAGTGATGTTATAAAGGCATGCTTAAGCTGTGCATATCCTATGTTAAGAAGTAGAGACCCTAAATTCCTCACTGCTTAGAGGAATGCTAAAACCAGAAAAACATGAGAGAATCTACTATTTTACTGTTTGATTGTTTTATGAAGTAAAAGATAGCATATGTGTGGTGATGTCAAAATACCATTGCTGGGGTTCTTCTGCCTCTGGTAATCTGCTTCTTGGGAGGATTGTGATCTAGTCTGCCCTTTTGTTTTCAAATCCTTCTGTCCTTCAGAAGGAATGTCTTTCTCCAGTCAAAAATCCTCTGTTGTTCAGTAACATACACCCTGAAGTGAAAAAATGTTATTTGGACAGGCAGTCTTTTAAATGACCAGAACTGCATGCAGACAGTATAAAGTATGAAAGACTATTTCATACACATAGGCAGCTACACTTTCTATTCTCTAAATTTACAAGGCTGCTATCCTTGGATTGATTAATTATTGCCTAATTATGCAGAATTGTAGCTCCTGCCTGCCTTCCGTAAAGAACTGTCAAGTCTCATTGTCTGTAGATGGCTAAGCAATGGCAGATTTTAAAACATGCCTCCTTGTTATAGGCATGTTTGCCTCCCTGAGCTTGGAATGGTCAACCAGCTGCTTCTTGATTATTCTCCTTTCTGTTGTTGTTTTTTTTTTCCCCAAAAAAACCAAAAATGTCTTTTTCTGCTGTGAAAATTTTTACCTCAGATCAAAGCAAAGAGATTTAAATTTCTGTACTCACATTTAATGTCTCTCCAGAAAAAAACAATCTTCTTCAGTCAATTCTGTTCTTGCACCATAGATATATCTGACCAAAACCAGTGTGATGTACTACTTTGGATCGAGCTTTTAAAGCTTTGGTTTTTTCCTAAATTTCTGAATTTTTTATCTTAGATTAACACTCACATAGGAAAAAAAGGTAACTGTTTTTTTGGTGTGCGCTGGAGGTGGTGTAAAAAGCTGAAACGCTGAGGCCATTAAAGGTTTGTTTTATTTTGAAACAAATGTCTTTAGAGCATGATATATTATGTTGACTGAATTTTGCATGTGCCATCATTTTTTTTACGATGGCTCTCTTGCAGCAGAGCTAAATGTACTCTGCAGATGGACCTGCTACAATTTTCTCCATTCTCATTTATAATCCCATGCAGCAGCAATTCTTGCCTCCCATCAAAAATATTTTTATTTATGGTTATGTGTCTGCTACCATGAACTGTTAGACTTTTTAAGAGCAGGCAAGGAGAATCCATGAGTTTCTTTCCATTCCTTTTTCTTCATTTACTTTTAGGTTAAGTAATGTATTTAGTATATTCAATGCAGCTCCTGTTGACATAAATGAGAATTCCATGTGCTGATGAAGGGCAGCACTGAGTCTCTGTTTCAAATTAAGAACAGGTCACTTTCCTATCAGTTCACAGTGGAAAGAAGAAGCCAGAATCTACAGGTCTTTTGCACATGGGACCCTCAGTAATTCTAAAACCAAACCCATGAGTTAGTGAAATATTTTTACCATTTGCTGTGATGGGGAAAACTGAAGAGGAGAAGGGCTTGCTCAAAGTTAAAGTTTATGACAAAGCCAGCCATTAAAGAAATCTTAACTCCATTGTTTAGCCACAGGCTTGTCCTACTTTACCTAAATAAGTACTCCTTAAAAATTGTGTAAAATCTGGAAACTCCTGTTCAAGAATATTTAGTAATGAAAACATATTTTCTTTTCAATCTCTTGTGATCACAATATAGAGGACAGCACTTATAAATTTTTACGTTCTTTGTTTTGGGCCTGGACAATACAAAAAAATAAATTTATTATAGCTGCCTGGGCTGTCTAACAATTTGTATGTTGTGATTGTGATCAAAACCTGTCAATGATAAGCAGAATGTTTGCTAGATGTTAGATTGACAGAGACATGCATGAACACAAATACAAATATTGCAGCATGTTGCCTTTTACATTATAGTTTACATAAAAGGTTTAAATTTAAGCACATTGTAAATATGTGTGCTAACATTTGGTGAAATATGATTCATACTATATTTAATTTTTTCATAGGAATAATTTATTAAGAAAAATTATTCCACAAAACTTGGATAACATTGATATTATTGCAGTAGAACCTATGAAGAAGAAATTGGTGCATATTATAAGGCTTCAAACCTATCAATCTTCAAGTAAATTTTGACCTTCCACTTCATTCATTGCTATACTATTATATTTGATGAAAACTACTCCTGTAAAGCACAGTCAAAAAAGATTCTGAAAGTGTTTAAGACTGATAAATGTAAAAAAATGAAAAGAAAAAAAATGAAATGAACCTGAATGAGAAGATTACTTACTATTTCGAAGGTAAAGAAGTATGTTCCCAGAAATTAACAATGCTTCTGAAATAAGAAATATAGTAATATCTGTGTCAGGAATACCCAAAATCATTAAGGCAAATCCTTTGGGGTAAATTTGCATCTTTTTAGTCATTCTGATCTCACAGTGCAAATTCAAGTCTTGTCTGTGTCTTCATCAGAGGTATTTTGAGAATGACCATGGTTCTTCAAAGTGATCAAACAGCAGCATATCTTCTTACAAAGAAGTGAGATTTATAACTTCTTTCACGCCTTCCAGATCCCTTGACAAAATTTAGGAGTTGGGTATTTCATAAAATGTCTGTCTTTTCTTAGAAAGTACTTTTTTACATAGCTACAAACTTTATAGACCTTAAATTAACTGATTGTGATGTGGTTTCAGTTAGTAATCTGAATCTTGTCTTGATTGAGGATGAAGGTGAATCCAGCTTCCGGATTTAGAATTTAGTGCTAAATCTCCCTTTTGAAAAGGAAACATAATATTTCCTCTCTACTCATGGCAATAGCACATATGCAAAAGTTAAATATACCCATAGATAAATTAGAGGTAAATAAAAACTGAAGAAGTAACAAACTATATAAAGTATCACGTTTGGCAGTTTTCAAGAGATTTGCCTTAGATTTCAAAACACAGTGTGTCAAGTCAATGTCAGTTTCTTTGAAAAAAATTTGGATTGAAAATGTATTTTGAAATATCATTCTTCTCACTTGAGAATACAGTGTTAAAAATAACTCTTTACACTGCTTCCTAAAGAGCCTTTTGCTGCTCAGAAAGGAAAGAGTCTCTCACACATTACCTCCCTCCTTTAGCATTTGCTCTGTGAAACACTGCATAAATTGACAGGGAGAAGGAAGCTGTCTTTAAACTGGGAGAATAGAAGGCGCTGACAGAGTGAAGGCACCTTCCCTTGGGTTGGTGTCTCAGGCACATCGGACAATTGGCCGGGCAGAGGGAGCCTGGCTCCAGCTGAGAACGCGTGCACTGGGCTGACCTTCCCAGTCAGCATGCCAGCAGAGATTAGACTTCCCTCAAGTGCTCCCTTGTTAACCCAGTCTTTTCTGCAAGGTTATTTGTCTTTCAAATGCTTAAAATTGCTACCAATCTTTCAGTAGTCCAGATCACTTTCTTTTATTCTGTTTGTCGGCCAAGATAATATTTCATCTGCATGGACTGCTTGCTTAATTCTCTGTTGGCTATTTAAATGGTCATGATTAATACAATTTATGGTGTTTTCCCTGACTTCCTTACTTGAACTGTCCAGCAGATCTAATTCTTTTCCCAGTAAAAATCATGGTAAATAAGGTGTGGTTCCTTTGGCTCTAAGTTAACTGATTGAAGGCAGAACATGATGTGGTGTTTTTGACATACCAGAACAGCTTTATACTTCAGTTGGAAGAAAATATCCTAACATCGTTAAAAAAAAAAGATGTGATCAAAGCATGCTTACTCCTCAGAGATTTATCAATTCATGTGGCAAATCCATATGCTATATGCTCTGTACTGTTTGCTGAGAAAACCTGAGAATCTCCTGTACAATTTTACTGATCAGATGTGAGACATTTATCACCTGGAGAACAATAAAAGAAATAAATGTGGTTGGGAAGGGGTAGGGCCTGAAATGATGTTACTGACAATTGTTGAAGGAGTGCTACCTTCTTCTATCTCTCAGAATTGAGGTTTAAATAAAAAATGTACAAAGATAGTGAACTGTTTCAACTGTATAGGGTGGCAAATCATGGTAGCCCTGACTTAGTTCTACTGGTGCTTTGTTGTTTTTTTTTTTCTGAAAGTCTACAACCAATATCTAGTAGTTTTTGAATTAGACCTTAGAATGAGTATTAAAGAAGCAGCAGCACCCCAATAGAAATACTATCCTGGAATGTCTTTGCCATTTAGATGAAAGAGACCCCCAGCCAGCTGACATTATACTAAGCACCAGCAGTCCCTGGATCTCTAAGCAGTAATGAAATGAGATTGCAGCACAAGTTCCCAGGAACTGGTGCAGTTTTATCCGGCTTTGCTCAGACAGTACATTCTGTATCACCTTCCAGTTTTATTATTTTGCTGTGAGCTTTGGGTTTTTGGGGCTGTGGCCACATCACTGAGGTCATTCCCTGAAAGGAAAAGTTCTAGTTTCATGTCTAGTCACTGCTGCAAAAAAATAATTAATCTGAAGTGTAGTGTTATCCAGCGATGATAATTATAATAATCAGCCACTCCCAAACTGGGATTTTATTGGTAACAAATGGGCTCTTAGTTTGGGTTCAATTGTATGATTTGGCTTCAGTCCTGCAAATACTTATCCAGATACTTAACTTTAGTGTCAGGAATCGTTCCACTGAAATCACATGTGCAAATGTTTGTCGATCAAGGCCTTTAATAACTCTAAAACAATTATCCCTTTCCCAAGTATCAGCTCATTTGTGGGGAATAGTTTCATTAAGCTGTTCTGCACCGTTGTCTCATTGCATAGCCTAAAGCATTATTTATATCATAAATCATTTAATACCATTGTTTTTCAAAACATTTCAAAATCTTAGACTGTTTGAATGTTTAGTTTTATCTGGAGTGCACCATCTTCCAACAGTATTAAATTATGTAGTTGCAGTGCAATAATTTTAAGGGCATATTTTGATTAAAAATTGTTAAAACATTTTGCATTATATTTCAGAAGTATAGTCAGTTTTGTACAGGTGATATAATATTGTATGCATAGAGATGTCTGTGTATAGACAGATGTTTGACAAATTTTAAAAAGTATTTATCAGTCTAAAGCAGCACAAACTATAACTCACAAAAAATCTCTCTCCTACTTTGATGACACTTGATTAAATGTTTTCTCTTTTGTTGAGAGTAACCATGCCTAGTGGAATTACTAAACTTAAGCATTAATTACTTAAGTAATGCAGAAGTATTTTTTGGATTGGGACTTAATGTGCAAAATGATTGTGAATAAACTGGACCCTTGTTTTGTGCTTATGTCATACAGATTTTCCCATGAAAAGCGTACAATAATTTGGTGCTGATATTTATGAAAGGGAGGTAGGAGGTAGAAGAGTAAAGCTGGTGTTTGTACTACTACTTGTCCTTTTTTTGTTGTTTGTTTGTTTGTTTGTTTTGTGGTTTTTGTCTGGGGTTGTTTTTTTTTTGTTACTTTACCTAACAGTTCAGCCTGCTTTGTTTGAGGGTAGAACAGATAAAGCACTGATATGACACAGAAATAGGATTTTCCTAGCCCTCGTTTCTGCAGCAGTAGGCATCTTTTGATGCCAATTATACCACGTCTTCTGGATCCTGTGATAATAAAAATGCTAGTGTAAGTGAATGAAAGAACAGATGTGAGATGATGTCAGCATCAAGGGAAGTGTAGCTGCGCTAATTTGGCATTCACTGAGTTAGTAAATGAGTCTCTCTGTACCCTGAGGGGAGGAGAAGGTCATAGCTGGCAAAGGCAACAAGTAAGATAAGACAAAGCTCTCTCTCATCCACGATGGAAAGTTACCTGTTCTGAACCACCTTGATGAGTAACTTGCCTTTGAGCTTGATCCTTAATCAGCTTGATGTGGAGGCTGCCTCAGAAATTAAATATTTCTCCTATTGGTCTTGCATATGATAAAGTTGCATTTTTGTTGGTAGTGGAGAGTGAGACCAAGTTGTCCAGTGTCCAGGAGTAAGATTCATCCTTATGAAGGCATAGAAACCAAAGTTTCTTAAACACCCTGATTCACAGAGATTGTCATTTTGGAAGCATGAGAAAAGGGCAGAAACTGCTTCTGGGAAAAGGGACTACGATCAGTTAGCCATAACTGGGATTCAGGTAGAGAGACCTCCAAGTTCTGCTTCTGGATATAGTAATTTATGGATTCAAGTAAATCATGAAACTTTTCTCTGGTCTTACTCCATATACGTGGTGGCTGGGACAGCTAATTGTATCTGAATTTTACTAATTTGGCTAAAAAAAAGGAGATCTGTAGATTAGGAATACTTCATTAGGTACTAATTAGGAGTATGACATTGTAAAATAAGAGAGGTCCCAAGGAATTTTCTTCTCTTCACCGGGAGGTATGTGTGCCTTTCAGTTTTGCTCCTGCCTGTCTGTGTGACCTGAACTCTGTGATAAATAAGATTCTTATTGGAATGAGTAAAGTCTATGCAGGCATCTGTCCCTATTACTTGACCTGCTGACAAGGACCCGTATGCTTGGTGCAATATGGAAGTATTCCCTGCACTTGTGCTGAAGTTGTGCAAAGACAAGGATTTGGAAGCAGTCCAAAAGAGGTGCAGGTTCAACCCTGTGACCTGACAAGGGTCTCAGGGAGTACATTTCTCTCCTAGAGTGTCCCTGTATTAAACCTCACTGTATTGACTGCAACCTGCAACAGGCACACACCATTACTGGAAGGTTAACAGAGCAACAAAAAGTACACAGAGAACAAAAAGATAGCAGATTACTTGGGAATCTGCCTGTATCAGTGCCACAGAGTAGTGACATGTGTCTCTGATCAGGCAGCTCAACCAATTTTAAACATTTTAAACCCTCAGGAGAAGCAGCACTCTAGTCTGTCCCTAAATTCTAAATTCACAGTTCTGCCATGCGTATGCAGTAAGACTTTGTATCATACAGTTACTGGGCAGAGTTATTATCAGAACATTTGTTTCTTTAGTGGAGATAAGAACTGAGGATATAGCTGTGATGGGGTAAAGAGTAAGGATATGCAGTACTGCTGATAGGTGCTTTTAAAACTTGTGTGTCAGGCACTGTGGAGGAGTAATCATAGCAGGAATACTGTCTCATGGGGTCTTTTTTAGGCCTGGCACTGAAAAAGGACAATGTGAAAGCTCTTGATCAGAAAATAGCGTCTGGAACACTGTGAGTTCCTCAGCATATGGATGCTTCACTTTGTCTCATACCTGCTGCCTGCACACAAGTAGTGTGAACTGTCAAGTGCCAGAACTTTACTTCCTTCCAGCCAAGACAGAAGATGTGAAAAGAAAGACAGGTCAACCACTTTGGAACATCCTAACTACCTGAACGCAGTACAGAACATAGTTAAACTACATTATAAAAATCTTGAGGTACAGGTCTCTAGAATAAAAAATGTTTACTGAATATGCACTGTGATCTCAGAAATGCTTGTTAGCCCTCAGCCTTGATGAACAGCATCTGGGCTAACCTTCGTTTTTTCTTAACAGAAGCCCTGTCTGCTCCCAGGAACTAGTTTTGTCTAATGAGCTCCTGTTTTTTAATGAATAGTCATGGAAACTTACTTTTCTTGCTTGAATGGCAATCTAAGTGGAACAACATTTTTGTTAACAAACTTTAAACGAAAGTTGCTGACCCAAATTGTGACCATGATGGGAAATTACTATGACTAAAGCCAACTCCCTTTCAAGCCTATAAACAGCAGTCCTGAGTGAGGCCCTTTGAGCTCTCCTGGTTCACAGCAGGCTGTGACCAGGAATCTCTCTCTGCATGGGCCACCTCTCAGAGCCAGCAAACTCTCAAGTTTGCTTTACTTGAGGATCAGTGCCAAATGCCACCCATGGAACCTGGGTCGATATACCCACTCTTTGAAGCTCAAACTTTCACCTTTGCAAAGGCATCAGATATGAGTTCTCCACTTAAATGGGAATTTTTCACAGATCTATGCCTTGTATATGCTCCTTTAGGTGTTAGTGTGAGTGTGACTGTGCTATAGCAAATGTGCTGTGAGTGTTTCTCTCTTAGATTTTTAAGTGGGTTAGATTCATAAGGTAGCTCTATGAATGAGTTGCTATGGCACTTATAGTAAATTCTGTTGACTCTTTTGACAAATTGTTTAACTTAGGCTGTTAAGTGCTGATAAATTTAAATGTGGTTAAAATCTTCAGGTGTAAGCCATTGGTCAAGTCTAGGGTTAAGTTTGGCAGGCAGGTTTACTCTAAATCTTGTGACTAAGAGGAAGAGTCTCCTTTTAATCCTTACCCTTTTTTTATCCTCAGCCTCCACAGAGATGATTTTTGTCCATTTTTAGATTTTAGTCTGATTTTTCTCTGTGCTTCAGCCATCTAGTGAACTTTGCCAGTGAGGTTTTTCATGCTTTCACTTTAATATTAAACCTGCTTTTGCCAGTGATTCTTTGAACAACTTAAGACACCTACTCATGACACAGATTTCTGTGTGCCATTCCATGTAGGTAAATTAGTAGATTTATGCCAAAGAAGACTTCACATTCTTTCTACTATGCTTATACTAATAGAACTAACTTAATTGTGAGGAATTGATACTTCTAAAATTAATTGAATTTGAAAATTTTGAAGATTTTTGAAAAGTATTAATTAATATAATTAAATTTAAGCATCTGCTTTGGTTTTAAAGTGCCTACTCTTGACAGAAAAGCTTCTGTTGTGTCATTAGTATGCACAGTATCCACTTTTTTAAATAAAGAAAAGTTTTTTTTTAAAAAAAAGGGTTTTAGGCATACCATTCAGTGATCATCATTATTGCCTTGTTTGCATCAGGATGCAGACTCTGGCAGGTGAGTTGTGCTGTGTCAGGGAGTTGTGTTAACTGTACAGATTTTGCAGGAGTTTCAGGAAGGAAGGAATTTCTTTTGTTTTTTCAGTCCTTTTGCAGCCATTTTTGATAGCATTAAGTGATCAGAGCAATAGGGTTTTTTGGAGGATGCTTACACAGTGCTGTGCTGCATTCATTCCATTTATAGACAGAAACAGCTGTCTTACAAAATAGAGTTATCAAAATCACATTTATGTACATATTGGTGCCTCAGCTGTTCTGCCTTCGATGGCTGTCTCTGGTCAATTTGTGAAGAATCCCATAAACCTGAGTCCAGATGTGGTCTGTTTTCTACATTTATCATCCATCATGGATACAGCATTTTGTAGTCATGCAGCTATACAGTTCCTGCCTGCCTTTCCATAAAGCAGTGCTGGAAGAGCATCAGATTTCACGAGGAATTTGTAATATCCAGATTTACTGGATGGTATTATTTGCAGTGTTGTACCTCTGTGTGGGAAGTCTATAAGGAAATGCTGCCTGCTCTCAATGTGCTGCTGGTTTAATCCCTTCTGATAAGGGTTTGTGAAAACTAATTATGAGCCAGCTTGGTCCCCAGTGAAGCTAGAACTGAAACTCCTTCAATGATGTGGATGGAACCCCTGGTATGTCACAGTTTTATTGTAGAGGATTCTGTTGGGACATGGTGAGTCTAATCTAAGGGAATTTACTCACTCTTTATCCAAATGTCTCCATGAGTACACAAGCAGACTTTTTTTTTAGTATTTAGTGAATAAGTAATTACTGAAGTATCAATAATAGTAATTAATTGTTAATGACATTCATTAGTGGTTTGGATTATTTTAGCACAGAGAGCTTCCATTAAGTTGTGTTCATAGTTTTTATAAAGCAGTATTAAGGTTGTTGTTCAATAATGACCAAATGGCAATAAGAAATCTGTGCATCATCATTTAACAATATGAATTTGGTAAATGGATGCATGTCCCAGCCACGGGAGAATTATAAAAGAAAGACATAAAGGAAAAAAAATGCACCTTACCAGCAAAGGATTATGTCTATGTTCTTTCAGTTAGTAATATCACTACTAGTCTTTAAGATAAATGGAGATTTTTTCTATCTGTAAAATGGTCTTAGTTATCAGAAAAAAAATCCAGAAGTTAAAAGACTTAGGAATTTAACATTTATTAGCAGGTTTAGACACTGAGTGTTCCTCTGTGCTGCTGAGTTTACAATGAAATGCCTTGGGCCAGCACTAACCAATAGGGCACTTTAGAAGATGGGTCTTCTTTGTGGACCCAGCAGCTGGTGTATTTGTACTCTTTAACTCTCAGAGCAGCTCCTGGCTCATTGGGCAAACTGAAGTCTTCAAGCAGAGTGACAAGCAAATGCCCAAGTCAGTCCCCTCAGGTGCAATTAGAGCAGGCCTGTTGCTCCTGCAGTGACCCTGGGAGCACTTTGGGTCCAAGGCTGTGCAAGCTGACCCGAAACAAACAGGGCTGCACCAAGTGGAAGAATGACAGAGGACAAAGGGAGTTCAAATTTTTTTCTTTATGCACTATGGCACAGTTATTGATAAAGATGAAATATGAGGTGGAGTTTCTCAGTAGTTAGAGTATGAGAAGCTTTGAAGCTGCATCATAAGATGATTCTGCAGTGCTACTTCAGAGCATATAATTCCTGAGTTAGTATTTTAATGATGTACTATATGTATATTTTCACTTCTGGTTACAAAAGACCTATTGAATATTTTGTTCTGTCTCAGGGGAAGTACAAAGAGTGAACTACAGAGATTGATTTCAGTAAAACAAGGTTTTAAAAGTAACCCCAACAATATTGATGTTCTCCTTTATGTCATCCACCAAAATAGATAATGCAGATCATGTAAAATCAAGAGTTTTATTCCCTGTGAATATTGGTTTTCCTTCTTTCTTTTTCACCATAGTCTTGTTCATGCAGTTCTCTCTGACTGCCAGTTTCAGTAAAAATATGTAATTAATGTTTTGATAGGCAAGATAATGGTTGTATTTACTGATGGCATGATGTCATAAACCGACTTTAAAATCATTATCAAGCACTCAGACAAATTGTATTAACACAATATTTTGAGTATTAACGTATTAATTTAAATGAGACATATTGATGGATAAAAACTCAAACTGGACAAATGAAAGTACACATTAGACCAATGGAACAATATCTTCAAACATATCACATTAAATAGATATGCAGTTTTCTTTGAATAAATTAATGAAATGCAAGATTCCTGCTGTGCAGAAACAAGTCTGGGATGTCATGGGTAAGTGTATATATAAGGCTGAGTGATAATAAATTGAATAAAAGGTTGATTGGCAGTTTGAATACCTGTTCTGTCCTTCATACTACTCTATCAGTATTTTACAGAGCATATGATGCTGTTGACTGTGCTACCTACAAAGAAGAATTCAGTAAGGGATATTGGAGTAGAGTTTATGCTGCTTCTAAAATTCAGGAGCAGGTGTGGCTAGAGGTATATATTTTATTTTAAAATATTTTCCCTTGTAGGTTACTTAAGACAGCAACACAGCTCACAAAGAAAGGCCTTACACTGCTTCTTAGAAAAGCAGTCAGCTCATGCATAGATAGGGAATTGTTCCACTAGTCAGAACTGTCAAGCAGAGAATGTAAAATGTCTTTGTCTGGCTTCTGAGGAGGTTTGCCATATCCCATTGTTTCGTCCCAAGAGGGCAAGAAGCAGATGAGGACTGTTCAGACTGATCCACTCTTCCTCAGTCCTGTTAAAAATGATGGTCTTCTGGAACTGTAAGTTTAGTTCAGCAGTTCAAGTCATTGGCTATTCTTGGATCTTGAAAAAAATTGCATCTATGTTCTTAAACTATCACATGCAGAAAACATGACAATACAACTAGAAGCTTTGTTAGCTCTAGGTGAAGCTCACCAACAAAATGATTTGATTATACTGTGAACATGCTATGTTTTCTGGAGACATACACCCCTGTAGGCTAATGCCAATGTGTGGATCTTCAGGGTAATGATTACAGCCGCAGTGCTTCTCTATAGTGCAGTGCCCCTACACATCCTTTCAGTCCTATCTTTCAAGTGTAAAATACATTAAGATAAAAAAATTAGTGTATTTCTTCTCAGTATCTGAATCCTTTATTCTGTCAAAGTGGAAATATTACTCAGCTGTGCATTAAATTTTTCCTTGGATACAAAGAAATCCTGTGTTCATGGGAGGCTGGCAGTTACATTATTTTGGATACTGCTGTTGACCTAGCTCGTTTGTGTCTGGAAGGAAAGATGGGTTGTGCTGTGACTGGGGTGGCATCAGACAATCAGCTGTGGAGATTATTATCTCCATATCTTCTGCTCAGGGCCCAGTCCCTTCCTAGTACATCTGTTTGCCCTTTGCATCTCTAAATGCCTACACAGATTTTACAGCCTTTATCCTTCCAAGCTTTAATGCCTTACACCAGAAAACAAAGCTTTTTTTCAAGCTTTTCAGATTACTATTCCAGATCTAGGAAGAGGCTTTTCCTGAGATTTTTGTAGCTATTGAATATGAATTAGATGTCTCATTTTTTAGACATTACCTGGTAAAATAAAGACTATTTCCTTTCTAAGTTGCTCTTGATGGAAGACCTAGAGATATTGCTTGTGCATGTATACAGGCTGGGAAAGAGCTTCTTGGCATATGTTTGAGCCTTGAAGTATTTATTTTGTTGTAAACTCTTATGGTAAATTGTTTGGGATTTTTAAAACTCCTTTAAAGTTCTCAAAATAAATAGTGAATGTCTAGTGAATACAATTTTTTAAACATTATTTACTTACCAAAATGAAAAAAATGCAGAGTAATCAAGATCAGTGCCATGGTTGCAGAAGCTATTTTTGAGAGCCAGTTTGTTCTTTGCTCTAATTACTCTGCCTGAAAGAACAACAGAATGAAGAAGACATGTAAGGTTCAGTTCAAAGATTGTACTTGAGGGTATGTAATAAAGTCTTACAGCGTTAGTGCTTTAGTGAAAGATATGAGAAAGAGGGCAGGAAAAGCGTGATTTGTATGCTTTATTTTCTGATATGTTTAATCTATACACTTCCACTTTTGGTCCCACAAGCACAGAATTTCATCATTCAAAAGCAGAAGAAACCAAAATGGGCTCTTTCTCCACGATGTGAAAGGAAACAGATTTAGGACTGGCTAGATCTGTGAGGAGAAACAACTTAGAAAAAGTAGACCACCAAAGGTGAGCTTCCAAGGTGTCAGCATGTGCGCTGACTCCTGAGAGTCCTGGCTCAAGTGCAGTTGATGGCTTTGATTAGCAGGGCAGAGCACTGGGAAAAGAACTTGCTTTCTACAGCAGAATTCCCTGTGTTGGAGTTACTTGTCTTTGCTAATTAAGTTCCTGAACTCACAGAATTGGAAGAAGGTAATGCTCAAAATTTTCTGGAAGATTGGAGTTGGACCAGGAAACTCAGGAAAAAATGTGCTTCCAATACTGAGTCCCTCCAAAACAGTGATGTGTTTATTAGATGTTCTTATTGGCTTTCCCCTCCCCTTGAAGCCAGTTGTTCCCGCACTCCTGCTCTAGGCTCCATCTCTCTCAGCTGTGCTGATTGAGCTGTTTGTTGGACTGTGCTCCTGAACAGTTCTGTGAAATTATCTAGTTTAGAAAGAAACACATTTCTGGTGGAGAAATATGTATCTCACTTCACTGATACACTTCAGAATACAGCCACAGAAACAGCCAAACCAGGAGAGCTGAATGGAGAAGGACAACAGATTAGGAGTTCAGTGAGCAGTTGAAGGGAGTCAGAAAACTTTTCAAGTGCCCTTGCACCATTACAGATTCCTATGCAAAAATGACCCCACAGAAAACCATAAGGACAGGATTTTCATATCTTTGATTTAGTTGTAGTCATGTGCTCGTTAGCAAAAGTCTTTTCTCTTGATTAATTTGGTATAGTTGATGAACAATATTTTGTAAAAATTTCATTGGCGATGCTTACAAAAGACACAGTATAAATTCTTCAGAGTATTCTAGATGAATAGGATTCAGCAAAATTGAGCTGCCAAACATTCTCAGAGAACCTGAGTTCATTTATAGTGCTTCAATTTAGTGGTCAACTGAGAGAAAAATCTTCACCCACATAGCTCTAAAAGTTACAGTTCTTGAATTTGTGAGTCTAGTAAATGTGAAGTATATACACCAAATTTCCTATATATATATATACACAGATAATTTCAAAATAATGACTGGGGAAAAAACTTTTTCCTTAAATGAGAAAAAAACAAAAAAAATCCTCTTTATTTCATATTGAAGTACAGGAAAAACATTTTTGTTTGCTTAGTGGCAAATTTCACCCCAGATACATATGTCATTAGCTTATAGAGCTCACAAGGCCACATTTAAGAAAGTGGAAAATTCATCAGATATGACCTTACCATTGAAAATATCACCTTACTCTGAAAAAGCCGTGGAATATATTATCCAAAACAAATTATTAACATTGATAATAACTATTAACCCTATAGAAAGAAGTATGGCTTATGTGTACATACTTGACATCTTGCTACAAAAATAATTCCATTCCTTTGGATGCCATAGCACTATTATGATACAATACCAGAGCAAAAGCATTGTAAGAAGTGATTGCAGCAGTCAATTTTAAATATATTTACTGGTTTTACTGTATTCCCTATGCAAAAAAAAGCAATATTCTCTTCTGTCTTCCAGCTGCCATTGCTTGCTGTGAAAATCAGCCAAATTCTGCATCCACAACCAATGCTCAACAAGTAAAATAGATAAAATTACAGTAATCAGCCAAATTAATAGCTTATCATCTCATATTATCCCTTAAAAAAAAAATTGTTTTTAAAAGAAAAACCCTAAATATTCTAATTATATGTTTTGCTTTTCTAAAATTTCAGAATGTAAGAAATGGTGTTCTTGGGACACTGAAGAAAATGTACCTTTATAACTGAGTCATCTCATTATGATTCTGTTACAGTAGCCAGAAACTGCAGTTTACATGAGACATACAGCATGACAACATTCATCAGAATTTTTGTTGCTAATATTTGTATTTTAACATTTTCAAGGCAGTTCTGTATTTCTGGATTATCAAATATCAAAACCCCTAGATATATTTTAGAATCACCATTTATATATACTTAATATTATAAGAAACTATATTAAATCTATAACTAGGTAAGTACAGCTGTATGTTAAACTCTCATTTCTCTTATGTGGTGTTTAAGGTAAAGAAAACTTATAAATACTTCTGTAAAAAGTGTTTATTAAAATTGACTTTGTTTTAGAGTTCAGCAAACTCTGCAGGTAGTCTTAAGAGCCTGCTCAATTCTTTATCATTAAATCAACAAGCAGATCTTCTTTCTGCCATTCCCTGGCAGGATTAATGGATTTTGGCATGATTTGTGTATTTAACAGTGAAAGCTCTTGCTGGGTAAGCTAGCAAGCTTGACTAATTCTCAGTTGTGCTAACATCATAAACCTATTTTAAGGCTTTAACTTTGACTAAAGATTAAAGATAATGACACATGCTGCTACCTTTAAATGTATCTAACACGATTATGGTTAATAAGTGTAACTAAAATATCGAATATATTTTGTATGGTACACGTGAATATATGTATGTTACAGATAGTTTTCAGTATTTTGGTGTTTAAATTGAGATTCCACAGAACAACTGATGGACTAATATTAAAACACCTGCATACATTTAAGTGCTTGAAATATTAACTGATACTTTTTAATTACAGAATTACTAAGCTCTGTAACAGGAATATATAATTTGTATTTCAAAATAACTTACGTCTGAATCAGAAAAGTGAGCAATTACTTTATTTGATCTAAAGCTGTCTTTCTCAGCAAACTGAGTTTAAACCATCAAGCATTCCAGTTTCTATCTTTTTTTCACCTTTTCAGACAATCCTAAAATCAGTATTCAGAAAAGCCTGGAGAAAGGAGAAAAGAGAGGAAAAAATATTTTCAGCCTGTCTGACAAGCCTACATAAAAAGCTTGTGATCAAAGGATCTTAAATACACGTTACTGGTGTGACAAACAACATTTTTGTCCTTTTATTAGATTTATTTTCCTTCTGAAAACTGGAATGGCCAGAGTATAGTTTGTGAAAGAAAGCTGGCAGGGTTGTATTCTTTGATTCCTAATTAACACCTTCAGTCTCAAAAGAGAACTAACAGAAATACCATAAAATGTTGCAGCTGCATTGTTATTCCGCTTGGTTGGTTTGTTAAAAGTCGGCTGGGCATTGGCAGCTGCAATAAAGGAAAAGCTCAATGGATGTTTTGTATTGTGCCCACTGAAGTGAAAGAAGGCAACCATTTCATTTTCAAATGGGCAGCTGCATAGTGATGTTTAAATGGAGCTAAATGTGAGATTTACTGTTAATTTATAGTAATTGGTTATAAATAAAGTGGCCGTATATCTTGGGTTTCATCTATTAAAGCCGTAGAACACAAACTGAAGGGGAATGAGTTAGGAAGGGTAAAAAGTGAAGGGTAAAATACTAGACTGATAGAAAATGCTGTTACTTAGAGGGAGTAATAGTATTCAGTTTTGCAATATGCTGCAGTAGCCACTTTGGAAGCTAGCAGTCAAGCCTTCTTTAGATAGTGCTTTGAGAAGTAAAGGTAGACATTGCTTTGTCCCAGTGTAGAGGAAACCATCATTTTATCACCGGGATTAGAACCAAATGCTGCTCTGCCTGGAGAGCAAAGGTTTGTGTTTTCACTAGTATAATAAAGGAGGCATTTAACTCTGGTCAGATAAATCTCACTCACATTCAAAAAATGCAATTAGGGAAATATGTAAATCTAGATGTTTCATCAAATGCTAGCTAAGGGGTTACCGGTTCTTTCCTTGCACAATGACTGAACTAAAGAACTTCAGTGTCTGTGTAAGAACCATTGTCCCAGCCCCAGAGCCTGTTGGAAACAGAGTCCAGACTGGTCGTGGGAAATACCTACATATTTGACACAGGCCCCATTTCTGAGAGAAAAAGGGGTGGAATAGAAAGTATGGAGATTTTACTGTTGCATTCTAATCAGCCATGATCTGCCTAATTTGCTTTGATCAGGAAGATAAACTAATTTTCGTATAGGCCAGATAAAAGTAATTAGCAATCCAATGCTTTCATGCTTTTGTAAAGGGTAAAGAAAAGAATAGCAGAAATTATAATGGTGGGAGCAAAGTACTCCTTTTCGGCTCATCTGAAAACATTGTTAATTGAAAATAGGATGGTGCCATAGGAGAGAGGCCCTGATTAAGGTGCTTTTTGAGCTGGGATATCATTGTTCACCATGATCTATAATGTTACACAGCTATGTGTTTCTGAAGACTAATTTCACATGAGTTTTAGTATATTTAGCTTCTGTTCTCTTTTATGGGAAAAGTATACTCCATGTAAACAGTACATCCACCATTCTGAGAGGATGTTGTTTGATTTCACAAGGCATTTTAATATCTTTTTCCACAATTGCATTAGAATAATTCAGTGGTTCATTAATGTCTGGATCTGCTGCTCCCATAAGACATTGAGATGAGGATTTTTGATGCCGTAACAGTGAAATCAAGAGCTCTATAGCTATAGCCAATGCCAAATCACTGGATATCCCAATCTCCTGATTTTCTTAGGTAACAATTGTGTGGTTCTGTGGGCCTGAACTGTAACTGTTAGCCTGACACATGTGCTATGGTGTAGTATGCCTCCACTGAGTTTCCTGGGAGCTGTCACTTCTTGTTGGCTTTGGCCATTCTACTTCAGTATAAATTGAGATGTCTTGCAAAAGTTTCACAGTAAACCACCTAATATATAGACATAATGGAATGCCATCTTTATCCAGGCAAACTACTCATTCAGATCTTACTGAATTCCATCAGCTGCAGAATACTTCATTTCTAATGTCTTCCCCTACATTTCCTCATCTTTATATGAATTGATTAGTTCAACAGGCAGCTACAACCAGCTTGCTTAATAGTTCTATCCACCTGCCTCATTGTATTTTCAAAGCTTTATTTAAAAGGTCAGATAAGCTTAAGGATTCTAGTTATCATTTATGTTACAGTTGTATTGCAGTCCACAACCATAATTGGGATTGTGGATCCACTGTGTTAGGAACAGCTAAAACATAGGGGCAGGCTCTATAAAAGCTTTCATAGAGGGAAAAAAAAAAAAAAAAAAGCAGCTATTTGTGATGAATGGGAAAAACATTTTATGGTGTGGATAGAGAAACAGGGGCATGTGTTTTATCTCAAAGACGCTCCTATTAAAAAAATAATATCCTTTAAAGACAGAGTTTGGAAAATTAATTTCCCCTACCAGCAAGATGCATTGGATGGAAGACATATTTGGAGGGAAAATAAAAGCTGTGTTCCTGTATGATAGCAATCTTAAACTGAAGTATATAACAAACTTTTCAGTTGTCTTTCTATATCCTGAAATATGTTGACATTGTAATAATCTGCAGTGTTTGTATTCCAACATATGATGGCAAAAGCTACATTAGTTTCAATGTGAGAACATGGTAACAAAAATTAAAACTGATGTAAGAGTTATTAAAAAAGTAGAAGCATTCCTTGAAATAGCATTGAGGGTTGTGTTTAGCCTGGGAATATTTATTTGTTTTGCTTAAGGAGGCAGCACTGCCTCATAGATAAAGCATTGATTTGATATTCAAACCTATATTTTCATTTCCTTATTGCATTGCTTAGTACCACAGCAAAATTGTCTCCCACTCTACAATGTCCTCAACTCCTACTTAGCAGTTTAATATTTATGTTGTTCCTTACAAAGTATTGCATAATTGAATATTGCTGTACAAAAAGTGGAGGAGAGAAAAGACAGCAAGCGCATAATTCCCCCCACCTGTTTGCAATAAACATCCTTCTTACATATGGGTGGGCAGAAGTTGCTCCCCTGGCCTTCTCAAGAGAAGACAGCAGTTCTGTTTCAGACTTTCAAATTACATCACTTTTTCTGCAGCATGTGAGCTAGAGTTTAGATTCCTACTGCTGTTATTCACAAGCCTGAGGAAGGACTGGAGATTGCTTTTGTGCCTCTTTTTCAGTTGTACAGAAGTTAGTTTCCTAAATCCTTAGAGTTTTTTGACGTGAAAAGCATGAGGAAATCAGACTATCTGTAACTCTTACAGGATGAAAACACTGACTCTAATTGTGAATGTTTTCCTTCTTCCATAGTGTTCTGCTCATTATGATGCTGAGCTATTACTGCTTTCTCCTGATGATGTGGAAATAAACAGTGGTCAAAATGGTGCAGAAAAACAGTTTTACAAGTTTCACAATTTTGCAATATCACTCGTTCCTAGTCTTAAGTTCATCACACCTATGAAGTCAGATCTGTGTAGACTTTTTTAGGAAGATATGTGTAAGCTCTGCCCTTGTTCCGAGCCATCTGGAAACCATCAGCAAAGCACTAAGCCTGATCTTACCTGAGCACTAACCTTACCAAAAAGGATGGTTTTTATCTGGAAACACCTAAGAAAATGTATGGGAGAGAAACTTGTTCCACTTCATTGAGCATAAAGGAGTCTGACTACAAGATTGAAACCTACATGAAACTGGCCTCTCTAAGCTCTGCTTCCAGGAGACATTCTGATTCACAGAGGAAAGATTTCAGAAGTGTTTTAATTGTTGCTATAGCCTTAATTGCATTTGCTTTCATTAGGGTTTTACTAATTTTATTAAATTCTCCTTACTAAGTTTTCTGTATTTCTAGAAAGATCTACCTATTTATATTTTATAAAAGAAGGCCCAACAATCAAGTCACAAGTCTTAATATGTACTGACAAAAGTAAAGACAGCTTCTCACTTTTCCATGTAAAGAGAACTAGGCTCTTTCACCAAAAGAAAAGCTTGAATAACCAACCAGGCATTACAGTATACTTCTGATGTCAGAAAACTTGTTGTGGTGCAGATTAGGAGTACATTTTGTCTTCTCATTTAGTTGCTCACCCATGCCTGCCTTATGCCATTTAAGACACTCCAGGTCATCCGAGGTGTCTCCATGGGATACATGTGATAGGGGGTCTACAGGAAGTTCATCCTCTACTGTGCAAACAGCATTGGTTGGAAGCCAGGCAAGTGATCTCAAGAAGGGATGAACCACAGCTAAAACCATCTAGCAGTTTAGTTTACTTTTAGTCAGCCCAGAGCCATGGCATAGTTCCCCCAGATATCTTAAAGACACAGAGAGAATTGCAGTATTATTAACACAGTAACCTGTGTGGAGGGGGAGATTTGGAGTAGAAAACACCTTTTTCAGTTTGTGTAACAGGCTTTATATGAGGTATACAGTGAGTTGGGCTGAGTGTGGGTGATCTGTTATGCCATACCCAAGCTGAGGAGAGTTTTCAAATTTAAATTATGAGGTTTCTTCCTTTGATAGCAAAAAAATTGTGAGAGCACTCTATATTTGTAGTTGCCCATGGCTGAAAAGAAATGATGAAAGTCAAAGGGTCTGCAAAAATTTACAAAGTTTTTTTAATAAATTATACACTTGGCATGGAAATTTATATAAATTAGTCCTTTATCTTACAGTATAATACACATAGTGTTTGATTTTGAATTGGGGAAAAGAAAAGGAAAAGAAAAGAAGACAGGAAAGGGAGGGAGGGAGGGAGGAAGGAAGGAAGGAAGGAAGGAAGGACTTGATTAAGTTTCTTTCTTTCAGAAGTGGAAAGGATAATCTTCGTGTGTCCTGGTGAGAGTTGTCCAGTGAAATTTGTTGATCCCCAAGCTATGTGTCCCTGACATTCACAGTAAATTTTCTAATATGGAAAGGTCGATTTGTTCAGACAATGAGATCTGTCTGGATTGGGGGAAATTTGACAGGGATCTGAATTCTTTTTTCTTTTAATATTGAAAAATTTGACTAGAATTGCATTACTGGCATCTCAAACTTTGTGTGATGTTCTGTTTTTCTTCTTTTCTGTGGTACCGAAACATTTTGACCGTATTATTTCAATAATAATAGTAATAATATAATGCCTTGTGCCTGTCAAAGTAGCTTATATCTTGGTTCTGGTTGAAGCTATTAGATAGAAAATAAGAAAAAAAAAAAGTAAGAAAGAAGAGAATAAAAATGTCCATAGGATGTAAGGACAGCCTAAAAGAAATTTGTGTGTGTAAGGGGCACAGGTTTTGGGGGTTTAAAGCCTTAGTTTTAAAGTCCATTAGCTGTATTTGGAGAAAGTTAAATTAAAACTGTGTTGTCCTAAAAGACAAACACCAAGCAGTATGTAACACATTAAAAGTTATTAAACCTTGTAAATGTATGAAATTTTTATAAAATGTGATAAATTATTAACGTTGAATAAGAATTAATATAAATTTCTTGTCTGTACTTTAAATATAAAACTAGCAAAAAACTTCTGACATCTGATAAAGGGAAATTTTAGACTGTTTCGTTCAATAAAGCAATCAGGTTATGCTTTAATCAATTTCTTTGTTGAATTAGAAGAAACATACCTTCCAGTCTTGAAATAGTAACATAATTGTGAAGTTGTCAGTCTAGGGTTTCTGTTTGAACTGATTACACTTGATAAAAATAACAAACCATGACAAATAGTGGGGCTAGGTTTCAGTAATTCACTGAAGAATGTCTCTACCAAGTCTTTGTAGCAAAATGTCTTGTTTGCAGGACAAATGCAGAGTTGAAATAACAACCCATGAATACCACTGGTGAAATGACTATGTACACAAGGTGAATGCTAAAGTTTTCCCTTCTGAATGGACCTTTTAATCCAGGCATTATCTAGCCTCTGAAAAAGTCTTCAGTGGCCTTACGTACAGATTAATGAGAAAATCTGAGACTTGGAGTTGGGCTATTTGCAGAAACAGTTTTCAAGATTTACTGATGGTTGACAAATGCCATTTAAGCTTTCAAAGCCATCAATATGCTATTGAAAGGGATTTAGAGGGAAATCCTCCCACTATAGAGAACGAGGACTTTGAAGGATCTCGGTGGAAGCCCTTGGTCTCCCCACCCCTTCAGACCTTTCACTGCCTTCCTTCAGCATACGGAGCCCTGAAACGCGTGGCTATGGGAAAGGGGGGGTGGCCCCTTGGAAAGGCGTTTGTGTATAACTGAATGTGCCAATCTGCTTTTGTTCAGGCATGAGAACTGAATAGAAGTGTTTCCAGAAAAAGTCTCTTGTGCTCATGATCAGTTTTTCAATGGGCTTTCTGCTAATAGATTTTTAATATGGGAGCTGGAAATGGTGAAATACGAGTTTGAAAATTCTAGTGAATTGAAAAATTGCCCAAGAAAGACTCTCTGCCCTATAGCATTTGTTAACCATGATACCTTATCCTTCTCTAATAGTGGCTTTGAAAGAAAAGGAACTTCATGCATTATACATGTGACAAGACAAATCACCTGGGTTTAATTTTTTGAAATAATGTCCTTTTTTCCACAGACATTTTGAAACCTCTTTCTGTGTTACTTCTTATCTTTAGTTATTTAAAATTTCATTTTCAAATCATATGCGTTTATTTTAAAATATCTGTTATGGGATTGAGTTAGGAAAAAAAAGATGATGAATCTTAGATGATCATGTTTTAGTTAAAGGGGTTTTAATTTAAGATCAGGATGGTTTGAAATCCTTGCTCTTGCCCATGCTGTTCAGAATCAGCAGGACTCAAGATGAAAATTCTGAAAAGCTTAATAAAATTGTACAAATGAAAAAGTGGCAAAACCTGCTGCATGGTTCTGGAAAAAGGGATCTCTGGAATCTCTGGAGGATTATGCAAGGATATACTGAGGCTTTATTCATGAAGTTCCTGAGAGATTTGTGGTTTTTCAGTCAGAACAAATGCCCACAAAATCCCCTCTATGTTCCTTTTAATAGCAATAGTATTTATGCATGTAAAACCGTGTGGTGCTGTCTTCCAGTCTGTCACAAGTATGTGAAAATTGAGATTCAAATGCCAAGGCCATGACTAAGGGGACATCCTTCACCTCTAATTTTCACATCACTCCCCACATGGGGCAGGAGAACAAAGCCAGATGTGGGCTGCTGTAGTCTCTTTATACCCAGTGTGTGGTGTGAAGAAGAACATTATTGTGCATCCCACCAACTCTGAACTCCTCATGAAAAAAAAAGAAGGCTGACTGGATTCTGTAGGATGTGGAAAATAGGACAACACATCTCAGCAAAGTTACACTTCTTCTTAGTGAGTGCTTTGACTTTACTTCTGTCCCATATTTCATTCCTCTCTGCACTGTTTTCATGCTGATATCCATTTTGCCACAATCTGGGGAAGGAGAGCAGCAGTAACAGCATGTGGCAGGTGCTGCCTTGTGTGAGGTGATCAGAGGTCATAAGAAGCCAATGTCACGTAACAGTTGGGTGTTCTGGTGTTCATCTGTGCTGCTTGTTTATTGTACAATAAATGAAGCCTATAGGAGAACTCCCAGATTGTCTAAGGCTTCTAGTCCTTAAAAAAGAATGGTGCATCTTCACCCAGAACCATCTATTATGCCCCATTCCTCTCCACAGGTTAAGGGGAATGTTGTTTGATTCACTCTAGACGATGTGTGGGAGAAAACAAAATTCTCAGGATGTTCAGTACAAAACTTTTACTTGCAAACTTTAGCACGTTAAGGTAGAATAAGGTACTTGGCAATTTTTAAATAAACTTAGGCAACTTTAATTCATCCAGACATACAGAGGCACTTACAAGGCATTGACTGGAATTTTTTTTTCTAACTTATATATTTTGAGAAGAAGTTAGAAGAAAAAAGAGAGAAAGAAAGGGTAAGAGTAGAAAGATATTACCACCTGTGGATCCAACAATGAAACTTGCTTGTTGCAACTTAGATGTCTGCTGATCCGAGTGATGGTCACAGTCTTGGTCTGCCAGGGGTGGGGAAAGCCCATGAAACACAAAGTTCAATGGGTTAAGGTACGGTGAAGTTCAGGTGGGAAGGCCCAGGTACTCCCTCTGGGTGGGGTGGCTGTGCAGAATTTTGCACTGTTGGATGCAACATTGTGGATCACGTGCAGTCTTCTGGTGGAAGGACCTAGAAATTAGTCTGGGGGTGCTTCAGAGGTCTTTGATGTTTTATGACACCTAAGACAGGACAATTGCCTCTCATTAGAGTGGTTGAGCCAATTATGCCCCATCAGAAGAGATGAACACCTTCAGATCTACATGTCAGTGTCCCAGTATCTCCCCCAGAGGGAAGTTTTGCACCTGAGCCAGTTGCTTAAGGGAGGACATGATAAAAAGCACTACCCCACCTCCCAGAATCTGCTGCTTATCAGCCTCTTCCCTTACCTGTCTCAAATCCCAGATTCTTGCTAACCCAAGGTTGATTTGTGGTGGTCATCCTCTGGTGCTCACACCCACTGCACCTGGGCTGTCACCTCGCACACTGTCAGCAAAACACCCACCGCTTTTGCAAAGGGCCAATTGTTTTTGCAAAGGGCCAATTAACATTTCAGTCTCTCACTCCATCACAATGTACATTATTCTGGGTTATCCGAGTTTTCTGCTGGAACTGACTGGAAACCTGAACTTGATGTTAAAGAAAAATTGAGCAAAGACTATGGAAAACAGAGGGTGAGAGAGGAAAATAAGCAGAATCAGCTCATCACTTTGAAAAAGCACCAGGAATGAAGTTAGGTACCAAAAAAAATGGATCAGGCATGACAACCAAACAGCAAACAAAGGCTGTAACAGCAGAAGATGTCACACTTGCCACTCCTTAGTGACCCACATGACATCTTGCTTTTAACTTAACAGGTTTTAGCAATCGTAAAATGCCTAAAAGAAATACATAGAAAACTTCCCTGTGAACCTATCAGTACTACATGTGCTATTCCAGGCAAGCCCATGTGCTGTTGCATAATTTCCCCAGCCATGAAATACTGCCTATTGGGTAGAACCTGACATTAGGAACTCGTAGGCCTGGGCTGATGTCTTCCATCCATGGGAGTCACTGGGAGTTTTGCTACCAGCATCAGTGGAGCCAGGTGTTTACCCGCAGGCACTGTTCTAGTGCTGACATTGACTTGCTGTATTAGAGGTTTTAAGACTTGTAAATAATAGGGTAACTGATTGTTTCCAACATTTTTATTATAACATTTGGAATAGAAGAGGTGGTCTTGGAAGGTTCATTTTGTGAACAAAACAGGCAAACCAGACAGGTGCAGTATAAGGACACTCTATTTCACTTCTGCACACAGGTGCAATACAGTTGGCAGCAACAGTTTACACTTAGTAAAGGTTTGTTTTGGCTACTAGTGTTGTGTGGTATTGTTCAATATCGTCTCCAGGAAGATCCAAAACTCATCTTTGAAGCCTGAGTCAGGGACAGGGCAGAGGATTTGGCTGAACAGCACCAATTAGTTGCTTGCCCTGAAGAGATTTTCTGTTGATCATCATAACAATCACAAGAAGTGTGGGTCATTGCCCTCAAAATGAGGTTGCCAAACAGTGGACTATGTAAACTCTGTGAATAAAAGGAAGGAAACAGGGATCATTTTTTCTGGATCAGAGTGCTGCCTCTGCTCCTACTAAATATTGGCTTATCCTCTAAACAGCCCAGCTGAGCACAGCAGAAACAGTTCTGAAGTGTTTTGCCTCCACATATTGATTTTAAAGTTCTGATCCCATTAATTTAAATTGTACAAGGAAATAATTTCTCCAAAGGGATCATATTTTTATACTAGAAAGAATGCAGCTCTTTCTAGTATGATTATGCTGGTATAACCACATGAAAAATATGTGCCAGCCCAATACAGCTCATGAGGTCTCTCTGCTTGAGATTTATCTTTAGTAGGGTGACTTAGAACATCTCAACCCTGCTCCTTGACCTGAACTGTTTAAAGCTAGCTTAGGTATTTCAGTAGCATTTTCAGCCTATCTGAAAGGCTGATTGGTTACAAGCAAAGAAAATGTGTGGAGACTGGATACAAGTGATGTCAGCATAAGGTTAAGGACCTGGTATTTATGTTTATTAAGACTGTTTTATACCAGTCCATGTGAAGGTATCTCATGATGAAAGTGAATTTTGATTGCTTAAGAAAAAAGAAATCACTACCTGATGGAGAAATACAGTGTTTTTAAGTGCATTATCTTTGTAAGAATCAAGCTACATATTTCTTGGCACTTACTGTTGCAGAAATTTGGGTGTTCAACCTGTCAGGGGAAGATCTAAAAGCTTTGTCATTCCTCTCAGCTCTGTAGGAAATGTAGAAGAGGCTGTCAGCCAGCCAGGAGCTGGCAGATCTAGAGGCCTATTGTATTTCAGCAAACAAACTCTGTTGGATATAAAGGGAAGATGTGCATATAAAAAAAATTCACAACTTCCTATGTCTCAGAAATATTTACAATATTTACAATATTTACATCCTAGATATAAGATCACAAGGTGTCAATCAGCCTGCATTAGTCCAAGCCAGAACTGTCAACTGAAATAAAACAGTTCTGCTTCACCTTTCTTATCTGTTTCTCCTCTGTATTTGGGGTTGTGGAGACACAAACACCAAGGTAGTGAACAAATTCAGGGAACTGATTTCAATTAAAACCAATTTTTTTCCCTGATGGATATTTTTTAAAATACAGATCAGTTGCTAACTCTGATTAAACAGCATCTTTACAAGAAATGAGCAGTTCTGGATTAGGGAAGAGATCAGGAGAAATTATTTTGGTAGCAACATTAAATGAAACTGAGTGTGTTGTTAATATGACATCTATTGGGTTCTCCACGCAATAAAGAGAAGATTCTGTAAATAATTATTTCCTCTGAGCAACAGCATTAAAATGATCAAATTAGTACTTCAAAGTAGAACTCTAGTAGGTGTAATGCAACATAGCATCATTTTCTTTGCTGAAATTCTTCAATTACTACTTAACAACACAAGGTTCAACTCAATGGTAATAAAAGCAGAAGTGTCAATGCTCTGCTGAAATGCTTGGACATAATAATATTAATGGTGTTTTCCAGACTAAACAGTTCTATGATTCTGAGTCTATGACTCAGCACCAATGCATAGGAAAATGGAAACTTACAGGATAAGAGCAGTGAAGAAACTTAGCAGCATTTTACTGCTAAATCATCTGACAGGGAAAAAAAAAAAAGATTAGCTGAGATCTTTGAGATCAAAGGCATGGACTCTTTGCTGATTTTTATTTTTGCCATTTCCTTTACCAAGCCAGAATTTCACCCAGAATATGAGTATTTTGCAGTGAACTATTTTGGGAATAGCCAATGGATATATTCACAACACCTGCTACATTATGTCACAAAAAGTGGCATTGTGCAAAGATCCTGTGTTGTAAAATTGGAACAGTCATAGCATTATCCTGCTGTACCTGGGATAATTTGTCTTTCTGAGAGTACCTAACGTGGTAATGTATCTTCCAGCTCTGGACCCAGCTCACTCATCTGTACCTTGGGGACCTCTGCACAGGGCAATGTAGGAGATGTATTTCCTGCCCTGAATACAGGATTGTTGTGCACAGATCTCCAGATACTCATGCTTACACCATCACTGTTGAAATGTGTTTATTGTAGATGCTCTCAAAGCTGTTGGGGTTTAAATTCTTTAAATCTGAACTGTGGAATTGAGGCAAATTAAATAAATTACTACGTGTTATCTTGTTATGAATGAAATCAGGCTAATAATGATTAACTTTCACCCTCAGCAGCCTCACAGAAGTAATCTTAGATATTTTGGTGATAGATGAGTTTTAAATTTGGTCTGTGTGACATATAATCTATGCTGTACATAATTTATGGTTAGATATTCAGACCAATTCATTACTGGTGACCCATAATAGTTAATTTAGAAATTTGCACTTTATAACTTTAAGGTTATATTTTGAATTTCTGTTTACGCTCAGATATATTTTGAATTCATTTCTACTGTAGACAAGGTGTAGCATGTCAATAAACAAACTATGCTGTGCTTTTTGTACATGTTTTCTTCACATATAAATAATCATAATTTAGAAACAGCCTCGTTGAAACCAGAAGAATGAAATTATAGACAAGGAATTAGAAAAAAATTGGACCCTTGGTTTCTAAAATGGATGAATGTGTCCAGTCATTCAGGTGAAAGATAAAAAAAAAAAAAAAAGGAGAAAAAAAAGGGATTTTTGTCATTTATGTAGCGAATAGTTGTAAAAATAAGCAACATCTGGAGTGGCAGAAAATATTCTGAAACCAAGGATTTACTTTTTCCAGACTTGGTCACATCTAATAAATATCTTCTGTCAATTTAACTGTGCTGTTCTTCATCAAAATAAGATAAACAGTACTTGAAAAACAAACAAGTAGTGAAAAGCACAATAAAAATGCTGGTAGTTGTCTTCATAAATTACAATAAAAACTGATATTTTTTTCCTGTTGTGTATTGTTTCAGTGTTTGAACAAGATTAATCATGTATGCAGTACTCATATAATCTGTTTGAACTAGTGCAGCAGAAACGAGCAGTAACTCACAAAGTAAAAATGTACCAGTACAATCTCTGGGCATGGGCGGAAGAGGAATTCCATTCAGTCCTCTTTTAACTGCCTCTGAGGGCTTCTGTATTATAAAATACTCCTTTAGCTATTTAAGTTTTTTAATAAGTGAGTTATGTACAGCAAATGATTGACATGATGGAATGTTTTTGTAACTTACCCTGGTAATTATTCTCTAGCAAACTGAGTCTTCAGCCTCAAATGAACAGCCATGAATCAGCTTTGAAAGAAAATGGTTAATTTCATCTAGTGAGCATCATGAATTTAATATTAAAAAAAAAAAAAAAAGAAAGAGAAGAAGAGTCTTTTACTTAAAATGATATGTCAGATACTTGTCAGATTAATTCAGCACTGGGTGTGTTTGATCTGATCTTTGATCTTTACTTTCTTTTTTTGACCCTAATTGTTTGCTCTGATCTGCTCCCTCTGCTGGAGTCTTGGATAAACTGAATGGCAAAATGGTTTCCTGAAAAGATTAATCATGCACGTACTGTTTGCTTTACAAATGTTCTGCAGTCCAGATATAAGTAAGACTTTGATGGTTGTTTATATGGCAAATTGCCTACATTCAGGAATAATGCATGGTGTTTAAAATCACTCTGTTACAGAGCTTCTGCAGTAATAAGCCAAATTTTGCTGTCTATGACATCAGAGAAACTCAGTGGCAGGTGTTGGGAGTACAAAAGTCTGGCCAAAGCACTTTGTTACTTTGTGTTGAACCCAGATGTGACCCATCAGCCTGGTTTGCCAGGGTCCAGTGTCGTACAGGCCAATACACAACGGCACGGAAGAAATGTAGACAGAGCCCTCCTGACTTTCCTGGACCACCTTTGAGGTTTCCCTAAGTTCAAGGTGCTTGATCCTTACCATGTATACCTATTTACAATTGCAATGGCTGGAACAAGCACCACTGGTGTGAATAGGAATGGGGTGAGAGGGACAGAGGGAGTACTGTCCATTTACTGGCATAAAACTCTCTGTGAGGTGTGCAGGCACACAGGCTCACTGCAGGGTCTGTTCTCAACCACACAACATCATTTGTTTTTGCAGGGCATGTTTTAATACAAAGGAGTTGTGTCCCTGGAAAGAGGGAGCTTCAGTGTCTAGTAACAAAAATTTTCTGTAACAAATGTATAATAAACAATCCTCTTTTAGCCTTACATCCTTTTTATGTAAACCTGTAGCATGGGATCTGTTGCTGTTAATTTGCTATTTCAAGTAACATTACATAGGATAATGAATTTTTAAATACTTAATAATAGCATTTGTCATTTTCAATATGCAGAAGGGCAGAAATATCCATGGCATTGCCACTTATTATTTTCCTTGAATACCTTGAGAGTGAGATTTCCTACTGTGTGAAATGTCTATAATGGCTCTCTCTACTGCTTCTTCCTGCTGATCTACTTCTTCTTCCAGAAGATTTTTCCAGATACAAAGATGTACTCTTCAAACAAGAATCATTTAGTGCAAATTCATATCTTAGTCATAGTTTACTGTAGGATCCCTCAAAGAATCACAGATGAAGTTTGAAGCTAGTTATGAGAAGAAATGCTATGGTTTAATTGTCAGAAAACACAATGCTTATTTATGCATGCACATACTCTATCTACCTTGTGCTGCTCTGCAGGGGTGTATTCAGCATGTAAATACATGACTAGCAATTTTCATGTTGACTATGAAAGATAATGTAATCTAGGAACATTGAAATGAAAATATAGTCTTTTTTTCTTAGTCAATTGACACCTTTTGCACTGTACTTTGGTGAATTGGTGTAAATGGCATGATTGGACAGTGTGATCTATTGAAAAGGGTTCTGGACAACTCAGCATCAGTGTCACTTTCCTTGGTGTTGTGTAAACATCTGTTTGACTGTGAACATGTCACTTAGCCATTAGGTGTCTCGGTTTCCTTTCTGCAAAATGATGTTAATTCTTATTCTATTTATTGATACCCTTAAATGAAAACATCCATAGCAATTTATTTTTAAGAAACAGCAACTTCTATTACTACAGTGTTGGCAAATAGATTTATCTCCTTAATGTGGTTGTAGTGTATGAAAATACTTTCCAAAAAGGATGAGGCATTTGCTTTAGTAGATGGCATGCAGTTAAAAATAACCAACATATTCTTCCATCATACAGTAGAAGTAACACTAGCTATATTCTGCCAGTACTAGAAACAGGAGTACTGTGTTAAAAGGATAGGCAGAGCAAGGGAAGAGCAGAAGTTTTCATAATTTTGTGTTACTACAGGTAACCCAGTGTAAAATTTTGCTGTAAATGAATTAAGGAAATTGTCTTAGTTTAGAAAGTGTTCTCAGCTGGTAACAACTAAGAGACTATATTCAGTCTATTGGGAGTATTTTATGAGAGTTCTTTATCTTTCAAAGACTTCCATAAAAAGAATTGTTAATACATCTTGAATAAAACAAGCTTAGAAGAATCAAAATTAATAATGCTAAAAGTGTCTTGATAATTTTTTAAAAAAATCAAACAGGTTGCAACTGTTTAAAAAATAGACTACAAAATTAATTGTCTTCAATACTGGATTATTGTATTAGAACTGGAATGGATAGACAAGTTTGTGCCATTCAGTATAACAGACCTTTAGCCTAGTAGAAATTTTGCATGTATCCCCAGGCATACTTTTGTTCTTCTTTAAAAGACATAAATATAATGTGAAAAACTGATCTTCCAAGATGAATAGTCACTGAGACATCTCTTGTAATAACAGTTAATAAAACATTAGTAATGTGGCCTGCAGAATCATCTATATACGTTAAGAACTAGTTCACTTAACTTGTTTTACTGGCTTTCTGTAATTCATTGTGAACTACTCACTTTTAAGATGGTAACTGGATGTTTTTTCAGTGTGTTTATGCACGGACTATAAAACCAGGGGAAACAAAGACATGTTGTATTTGCCTTCTTGGATGCTGTTTTGCAAATGCTCAGAATTTGCTCATCTACTGACCCAGACAAAAACAGATAGGTGCAGGGTGCAGTATTCAGTATTTTCTGGTCTTCAAAGATTTAATCACAGCTAGGATTCCTTTGACAAGTCACCAGAGACACTGCAGAGTGATTGATTGGCACAGAGTATAAATAAGATATCATTATAGAGGGCTGTGTTGCCAGTGCATTCATTGAAGCAAAGCTGCTTATCTTTCAAAAAGATGAAAGTTTCATTTACTAGTATGTTGCTTTTATAGTCAGAATCTGGAAACAGGCTGCAGGAATGCTGATGGGAGAGAGGACAATGTGTTCATCTCACTGTTCAAAATAACATATTACCTTTTTAGTATGATACGGCAGCTCCTGGTGGTTTTCACTGAGGTAGATGTGGAAATGTGCCTGTCTCTATTCAGAGCATTTGTAAACTTCAGGTGTACTCTTACCATATGGCTCCTGCTCATCAGTGGGGTTTGTATGTGCTGTGATGCTGGGAGATGGGAATAGTTCTTTTACACTGAGTTATTTAAAGCTTTTCAGTATTGAAATAATTCTAAGTTTTTCATCGCTGTAGTTTGTGTCTATCAAGATTTGATACAAAATCAGAACCATTCAACTGAGGGTAGTTAAAGTTCCAGAACCTTGATTTTAATATTTTTAAGCATGACGTTGCAAATGCTGGCATGCAAGCTAGCTTTCATCCCCTTCTCTTTCCTAAGAAAGAGAGGAGTAAGTTCCTAATTTTTACAGGCCACCACTGAAAGGAGAAATCAGAAAACCCGTTTGAAGTAAAGAAACCATCATACTTGCAGGACATGAGACATACCCACTGCAATTGTTATTGGTTTTCATAGCAATAATTATGTAACCCTAGGGTTTACCACCTAGCTGCTTCTGGCTGTTAGTTGTGCTTGATCTAGCTAATGGCTTTAAAATCTCATCCTAGCCATGTCTTCTTGGCAGGATGGGCCAAAATGCTAGCAAACCAAAATACTGAGAACCTCCTTTATTTGTCTCTAGACCACTGTCAGGAATTTCTTTTCAGAAGGCCAAATTTTGCAGTATTGCTCACACAAGACCCAGTAACTGATTGCATTGTATTAACTCTTTATGTTTGTCTCACCTCTCTGAACATCCCCCCAGAAGTAACTTTGGGCCATGGCACTTCTCTCCCTTAGTCATTCCAGTGAATAAAAATTTGGTTAAATGCATCCATAGTAATTCTGAAACAAAAGAATATTCTAAATATAAAAACTGTGGGAACATATGAACTACTGCTTTGCCAGTGTAAGGAGATGTGTGTTTTTTTAGGGAGGGATAGTGTCACCTATTTAGCCAACTGGTACAGCTGGGAAAAGTAGAGTTTTGATTTCTGTGCCTGAAAATTTCTCAGTTTTTCCAACTGTGTGAGCTAGCCTCAACAAATATATTGCTTCTCACTACCATAGTCTACTTTATATTCTTAAACCCTTACAGCTGCAAGAAAAGCACATTGCCAACATAGATTGTAATGTCCTGTGTATTAGTTGCTGGTATGTTAAAAGCTAATTTTAAAAGTGATTATTGAGCAAGGTTGGGGACTAATTTCTGTTACCTCCACCATCCCTGGAAGTATTTAAAAGATGTGTAGATGTGGCACTTAGGGACATGGTTTAGTGATGAACTCATGGCAGTGCTGGGTTAACAATTGGACTGAATGACCTGAAGGGTCTTTTCCAACCCAAATAATTCCATGATTCCATGAATATGCATAGGTGATGTTTAGTCGTTTGGTTGCACAAAAAAAACCTTTATATGTTATGTTCCAAGGAAAAAATCATGTGGAAAAAAAAGTAACCAATCTAACAGAAGGAAATTGTTTAACTGGTAGGTTTAAAAAGAATTGGAAATTGCTGCAGTGTACACTGGGGAAAAGAAAAAGTTCTCCTCCATCATGTGATGTGGTACACGTACTTTACCACATGAGTGAAGTCCAAAAAGTAGACTAGAATGTAGCAGATCACTGTTGGCAAATCCATCTCTGAGGTCTAAAGACGTTACTAAGGAAAATGCACTTACTGTTTGATTTTCTTCTTGAGCATCAAAGCACATCATGAAAGCCACCTTCTCTTGTTCTAATCCTCTTAAGATATTAGGGTCTGGTCAGTAGACTGCTTCTGACTGGTTTGTCATGGGGTCCTGTGGGTGATACAAGCAGACAAGCACTGCCTACTAGTAATAGAAGTTAATACACTAGAAAATACTAGTTAATATTAGAAAAGCAGACTTCAGGTTTGTCTCATCAGCCAGAGCACTGGTTAATGCTGGGTTTGTAGAATGCCCCAAGTATGTGTGTATCTGAAGACGAATCATTCCCATCTTCCACCAGGGCCAGCTTTTAAAATCTAAAATGTGATTTGGCATGTTTTCAAAAACCCATTAAGACATGTGTTGAAAATAATATAATCTAAACGATCTTGTTAAAATATTTGGTTTATCTTAATATTCAGTAGTATATAATTCACTACCTGGATGAGTTTTTCTTTTGCCAAATAAATCCATGTTTTTGTTCCTTTGCCAGAATAAATCCTTTGAGCCTTTATCAAAGTGAAAGGGCAATAACCTGCTAAACAGTATGAAAGAATTAGGTGATAAAGTGTTACAGTAAAAAATGAATTTAATAAGTACACATTTCTCAAATTATACTTTGATTTTGAAGTGAATATAGAAACCTTACTCAACAATGATTTGATAATTGTTGTAAAGTATTAACACATTTCCTTTATTTCAAAATCTCTCTGTGAAGTATGTTTTTAAATTGTACATTTTAAAATTCACCAAAAGATCAAACATCTAAATTAACTATGCTGACTAAAAGCATATATTCTGTAATGTGAAACAGACTGTGAGTAAGAAGAACTAGATGTATAACTAGATGTATTAGGAATAGGATGCCTACCCACCAAAGTACTGATAACTTATTTACCTTGTAAGCTCTCAACAGCTGGAAGAAATAAAGTTATCTAAATAATATCCAAAGTAGCTGGAAACTATAAGCACTACTACAAATGCATAGATATGTTTAAATAGTGGAGAGTTTTAAATTACTGCATAATGCTTCCATAAAATACGCAGGTCACTCCTAATTTTATTTTAAGAATCTACAGAAATTTTGATACAGTTGTGTAAATTGCATCTTCCACACAAAATTTTATTATGTCATTTGTTTACAGTCTTGGTGCTCAGTGAAAAGAAATTATTATGATACTGTAGGGCATGGGGAAGACAGTGGAAAAACAATGAAAAGGCAATCTAAGAATAAAAGGGTATTATATGAAATTTAGTCTAAAATGTAGCTTGAATGAGCTCTGACAGAGCTGATATGGCTGGTAGTTTCCTGTACCAGGAACTACCATGGAACCCCACCAGGAAGTGTGTTACAGAGCAAGATCACATTACACCCTTGTTTTATGGTTCATTTCACTTATTTAATGCAATTTGAGTACCTGTAACAAAAGAGCACTCAAAGAGGGGATGTTTATTATTTGAAAATATGTCATTTCTGGAAGTCTAGTTGGGTTTTGGGGACACCTGATGTGCCTGTGTGAGGCAAGGCAGACCAGTGTGACCATGCAACAGGCTGTATGTCAAAAGCAAAGTATTACCATATTAATGAAATTTTAAGGATGATGCAGATACTTTGTATCTGTTTGCTTTTGCCTGTCTACTTTAGTAAACCAAGTGTACTACAGTGCTACAACAACAACAAAAATCATAGTGATTTTTCTTTACTACTCCAAGTAAATTTTAATATGGTACGGTGGTTTATTAAAATTATGTCTACTAAAATTGTTATTTAGTGTTCCAGCTGATTTATAGAGTGTGATAAAATATTCCAAAATCTGTGGAAATGAGGAACATGCTACAGCCTGTATTGGTTTGACAAAGCTGTGTTCATACGAAAAACGAATGTTTAACATTCTAAGTAGATAATGATTCATCAATTCTGGCAGAGGAACTAATTTTTATTAATGTAGCACTTCAAAATGTGTGGAATGAACAGCTGGATGCCACAGTTGTGGCATGCCATATTAAGTCTCTGTCTGTTTTCCCCTACAGTGATCTCAGTA
Source organism: Thryothorus ludovicianus (assembly GCA_013397245.1). NCBI lineage: Eukaryota > Metazoa > Chordata > Aves > Passeriformes > Certhiidae > Thryothorus > Thryothorus ludovicianus. The sequence goes on from VZTB01007038.1 coordinate 37,076, forward strand.
TGAACAACATTACTAAGCTGCCCTCAAACCCTGTGCACAATCTCCGCTTCCTGGAAGAGCTGTGAGTATCTTTGTATCCTTGATGGGCATAGTCAGCACTAGACACATTCCTGTGTTTGTCCCTCATACTTACTGTGGGAACCAGATAAAACAGTGCAGGAAAGCTGTCAGCCTGACACTTTTGGCACATGCGGAAACATTTAGTTGAAAAAAATACAATTGCTTGTGATTCTGGAAATGAACTTATAAAAGAGTTACCATCAGGCTACAACTTCTCTAAGCAGAGACAGAGCCAAACAAATTAAAATTTTTAAACAAGGACTGTTTAAAAGAGCTGGATGGCTTTTTGGAAATAGTTAAGCAGCAGGATATTAAAAGTTTGAATACTGGCTCATGTTTATTAAAATCCCAAGTAAAGCTGTAATCAAAACCAAAACCTGCTGCCTTGTTCTGCCAGTGTCAAGGACAATTGAGTCCACATTTCATAGTATGGAGGCTTCTTGTCCTAATCACTTTTAATTACTGTTTCCTCACTCTTAAACTTGGCATCCCTGAAGGCTGACTGTAGAATGCAGAATCCTGCAAAAAGCTTAGTTACACTATCTACTACATTCACCGTGGGGGGAAAAGTGCATTGCAAAAACTGGCTGATCAAGCACAACATCAAAAGAGGAATGTTGCCTTGAAGTGATGGTGACTAACCAAAAGTGAAAAGTATTGTGCATTCATGAGACCTGGATTTGGCAGTAACTCTAGTTATAATGGCCCAGGCTTAAAAGAAAATTTAGGTTTCTGAGGAGTGATGGAGACTCTATAATTGATGCACCATAGATCTTGTAGAAAAAATCTGGCACCTATATTTGCGTGAGTACCTCTAAATATTGATTAAAAGAAAGTTTTATGAAATGTGGCTTTTAAGTTTTTAGAACTGAAAACCTGCCTTTTTTTTTAGCATGCTTTGCTGCTAACATGCCATAAAATTCATGTAAGATGTGCTTACATCATGGCACTACCCTTCTTGCAAAGATACGGTCTATGTTAAGCTATAAAATGTGTACATTCCTCTGTAATGTAGGTGGGTATTGCACTGACAATTTTTGGTGTCCTTGCTAATGCTCAGTTGAATTTTACCACCCGGTCTTTTCAGCCAGCATCTACCAAAAAATGCAAAATCCAACAACAAAACATACAAACAACCAAACAAAAAAAATTGAAACCATTTTGTAGGCTAACTTTGGACAATACCCTATTTGCAAGTAGGTTTTTCTTTCCTGTCTTATTTTTATTACTCTCAGCACTTCTATTTGGAAAGCTTTATTTCATTTTATTCTTTCTCTCCTTTACTTACTCCTTTTCTTGGTTATCAATATCTGTCTTGCCATTAGTGCAACTTTCAAATAATGTAACAAACAGGAACGTAACACAGAGGGATGTCACACTCCAAGTGTTAACAATATTAAGTGCATATGGAGTGAATCATACCTCAAAGCCCCTGCATGTGAAGTTCCTCATGATGTTCATGTTTGCTTGTCCAATCTCCTGTCAATTGTAATAACTCTACTAAAACCTGCCAACCCAATTGCTCTCCAGCCGTTAAAGGAAAGAATTTAAACAAAAGTTTGGGATTTTCCTGGAAGGAAATTCTAATACAGCCAGGTTACCTTCACTCTTTCATTTCATGATTAGATCACAAAATCACAGAATCAGTGGGGTTGTAAAAGACCTTTGAGATCATCAAGTCCAACCTATGACCTAGCACCATTTTATCAACTAAACCATGGCACTGAGTGCCACATCCAGTATTTTTTTAAACACCTCCAGAGATGGTGACTCCACCTCCCTGGGCAGATAAATGGCCCAAATTCTAAAACTTATATCACTGCCTGAGAAACTGTTCTGTGGTGTATGCCATCTTCCTGATCAAGACCTTTGAAAGTGTTCTACTTGTGTTTTTGCTGGGCCTGCCTTTTTCACTAGAAATATTAAACCTTTATTCTTACAAGCCTCTGCTCCAAATTAAGTAATTCCAGTCTTGTATTCATTTTTTTAATATGTTTTGTTCTACATGTACATAGTCAACTCTTCCATTTGTTTCACACTAGCCAATCACTCCTATTTCTCATTAATTAAATGCTCTTTCCTTAAATCCTTCTAATTTTTATTCACTTTTAAAATAAGCTTAAAAAACTGAAGCCTTGGAAGATGTGAGGCAGCTGATGTGAGGCGACTTTCCATTGTACTGAGAGATTGATGTTCAGAGGCATGCAATGCAATTCATCCTAGTATTATATAGAAAAAGATATAGGAAAGTGAATTTGTGATTTTATTCAGTTTTGAAGTAGGGGAGAACAGCCATTGTAGTTCTCATGCTCCCATATATTAATTTTTGAACAGTGATTATACATACAAAAATTATTTTTCCCATCCAGGCATTGCCACATGATTTTTTTTCTAGTTTACCTGAGAAATCTGTGTTTTGTTTGTGTGGCTCAATTAAAAGGTACTCTTGAAAAAAATAACTTAGCCCATAATTCAGACATTGTTAAAATAAGATTTTATGAGATCTTTATTAAAATAATGTTTCATGAAATCAAAATCCATCTTAGAAATGTCTGTCTGATCTTTGATGTACACAACAGCAGGAGCTTGAAATGCAGCTTTTAAGGTTCTAGTGTTGAAAAAAGCCTTAGTAATCCCTTTATTAGAGATCTGCTTCAAATATCTAAAAAAAGCTCATGACTGAACTACTGAATTTTAGCTTAGATGTTACATCCTCAATGTCTGGTTTGCCAGTATTATTAAGTGATTACCCTGAAAGAACTGAGGTTTTGTTAAAACAGTTAAACTAATTGTTTTGATTCCAAAGCAGTGGCATATAAGACAGTTCTGTTTAGCTAGTTCTGACCTTCCAGGCTGAATCTGATCCACTTTTATATTCATTCTTAGAAACCTCTACATGCAGCATTCTTGCAAGCCTGATGATCAGGACTGGTACTTATTCTTAACCAAAGACTATGATCACTGAAGTAAAACATATTGAAAGTGTTTTTGAGGTGCATATTCCTCTGAAATTTTTGGAAAATTTTGAAGTATTTTCTAACTCTCAAAAAAATTAATTCTGACCAAAATCTTTTATTTGTGAAAATGATGGGCCTTTCAGATTTAATTTGCTATTAATGCCTATATGACAGATCACCCACCAAGAAAGAAGTATGTTTCAGCTGCTTGATTATCAGCAAGTTGCTCTGCATGAACTTGTACAACACTATTAAGTCAAATTCTTCATTATAAATTCCTAATAACTACAGATATTTATCAGTCTGACCAAATCCCAGACTCATTCTCATGTGGATTATTTCTAGACATATGTCATTATTACAGGATGTGTAGAATGCCTCTTCTAATAGAGCAGTGAATTAGAGTAATGCATGGAAAAATGTTTTTTAAAAAAATCTAAAGGGTGGGACTCTTAACAGTTTTAGAGTCAACTACATCTGAGTGCAGACCTAACATTTTGTGATTAGTTACACTTCAAAGCAGTGCCTGAAACTATTTTATTTTATAAATTAATGTCTCAATGAAATGTGAGGAAGAAAGCCAATAATAATTTAAAACTATTTGGATCAGACCTACCTACAAAATCTCTCCAACTAGATATATATCCACATATACATGTATATGCATAAATATATGCACAGACACCCACACATGCACATATTTAGGCCTTCATTTTAATTTTAAACACAGGAACATTCCACAGATAAGCGAAGCTTCAAGTGATATTTAGTAAGTTGCTACTTTTCAACAACTTAAATTGAGTGTTTTAGTAAAACAGCAACAAAAGTCTGTTATATTACTTTACTACAGAGCAGGACAGTCCCAAATAACCTCATTTCTACAAAATCAAGCAATGATGTCACCCCAAATTATCTGCAGTCTACATGCAAGCACAAGAATGTTTCCTGACATACTTGGTTATTTTAAAATAATCTTGATATTAAATAAATATATCTACAAAGTTTATTAGATTGATCTTAGCATTATTACAGTGGCCTCTCAGGCAAAAATGCCTTTAAAAGTACGATTTACTGTAATACAGAAGTGCAAAATTGCAGATACAATACATAAGAGATGTATTATGTGCATTTTACCATGATCTGTGTTGAAATTCTTTTACACTCCAAAAGTGGTCAAGAAGCCACTGTATATGTGAAAATGAAGTCCTAAATTACTAGGCATGATTCATTATGAGCTGTTGATTTTTTTTTCTTTTTATTTCTCCCTCTGTTTGGTCTTTCTCACTGCAGAGATGTTTTCCAAGGGTTAATGGGAATTAGGTATTCTTTTCCCCACTGACTCTGAGTTGTGGGACTGAGATCTCTGGTCATGTACGTTTTTGAAAACTGAGAGCATTTGCTCTTGGAGTTTTGTACAGTCTGTATTTTTGTACTGGTGTGGGCATATTGTGACTAGCGTTTGAAAACAGATTCTGTACTTTTAACTATAAGATAAGATGGTAGAAAACATAAAAGTGCTGCAGCCATGGTCCAAAACTTTTTTGAGAAAGTGGGGGAATCACATAATTTACTTCAACAATCTTGGAACATTATCATTAAATAGTAAAATATTTCTTAAAGGTTAACCTGCATAAATTTAAAAACCTCCAAGGCAAGAGTAAAAATGCTGACAACTGATGTGTGGAACTTAGAATAAAAATAGAGTAACACCTAATGGTCTCAAACTGTCCACACATTCCAATGTCACTTCAATACCAATTTTACAGTTCATGCACAGCAGGGTTTAGCGGAGCTGGTCCTGATGAAAATTGGTTTGTGTCACCTCCATCAGCTAAAGTTTCAAGAACTGTCACTGCTAAGTGTCTTGTGATCTCCTAGATAATTTCAGAACATTGCACAATCTAACACCTAAGTTGTGAATTAGTTTCTTCATATAAATTGCAAATTTGGTTTCTTCACTTCATGGGTGCACCCATGCGGATCAGACTGTGTCACTGGGTTCAATGCATGATGTTTGTCACTGAGAAGTGTCTGTCACCAGCCCAGCAAATGGCCCAAGGCACACTGTAAATTCAATTGCTGCAAGACAGATTTTGTTGATACCTGAGGACTGTGGTTTCCCAGTCTTGCTTTAATATAGGGCTGCACTCAAAGTACTGACAGAGGGAAGTGCACCAGTTGTCTTGAAATATGTTGGTAAAAACAGTAAGATGTATACCTAGTTAATCAGTTGGAAACAATGACAACAATTCTCCCCCTTAGTTTTTGCATGTACAGTTTAGGTACGCTAGAAAAGAACAAACCCAAGCACAGAAGATTCCTACTATATGAGCTAACAACTTGTAGTCTTTACATCCACAAAAAAAAAAGGCCCTGGTATTCTGGAGCTCTCCCTGCCTTTGATGCTGTCCCTTTGATGCCACCAAAGTGAGTAACAACAAAGAACTCGCCCATGTGGATGTGTCAGACTGACATCCTCCAAACTCCCCTTTTTGCCATCTTATCAAGAATAATAAGATGAGGAACAGAAAAAAAAAATGGAGAGAGAAAAACAACAGAGCAAATGCCTTACTAAATCAGAGCTGCTTGCATTGCTTGTTGAATAGCTTGTGCTGACAGATAATTATGCTGGAAATGTTAATACAAATTGCATGGAGCAACTTTGACACTGGAACTGCTGTGCATCTGTGGGGTAAAGGGGAAGAAGGGGAGATGGCGGGGTAGGAAAAAGAGAAAAGAAAACTGAAAACATTCAGATGTCCTTGCAAGCAGAAGCAATAAATGTTCTAAGCTGATATCCAAGAAACCTTGTCAGTGCTGCTGCATTACTCTTACTGAGTGTCTGTTGAAGTTTGGTTTTGGCTTGTAGCTTATAAATGCTTTCTGGTACTTGTAATTTATTATCCAGCAATATTCATTAGGAACTAGTTTAGAACATCAAAAAGAGCCATTGGAAGTGTTTTTTGTGTTTTGCGATCAATACAGATAGTGCCATTACACTTAATTAAACTAGGGTGAAGCGTGCTATATATCTGTAGATCCTGAGGCAGGATTTTAATTTAAGTCTTACACATTCCATGTGAACTGCAGTAGCAAGTATACAGAAATAATTTTCTTTTTTTGTCAGGGGAAGTTAAGCCTATTTGTAGACTGCTTAATTTCAGTGCAGTGAGACCTTTAGGTACTTACATGGATCAATTTTTTTACTTGCTTAGGATGATAGGCAAGGAATTCAGACCACATCACATTTATATCTAATAGGTTCTCAAGCACAACAGAACCAGATTCTTCCCTCTGAGTTGTTTTATTTTTTGTTTTAATTTCCAAAGAGAGGTAGCCATAATTCCTACTGTAATTCATTGCTGTTGCCTCACTGAGCCACTCAGAAAACAGCAGCAATCTCAAAACCTGAATCTACACAATTTGTGTTCTTTGCCTATCACACTGAAATGACTAACCAGTTAATACATTTTTCATTATTTTCAGTTTGATCATACTGTATAGTATTGCAGTAAACTTCAACCAGTTTCTGCTATTAATGGTCATTTTTTCCTGCCTTTTCTGATGATACTGACAATACTCAGTATCATCAGAAAAGTTTTTTTGCGATAAAACCAAAACCAGTATCATAAGTGTGAATGACACCTGGGAGACCCAGCCCAGGAAATATTATGTAAATGATCCACCATTTATTGCTTCATCTTGTTGTAACATTTAAACACTGAGAAAGGAATTTTAAGAATTATAAGATTGTTCTGAGCTGAGATTTGGTGACAATATTCAAACACGGAAGTAGTGCCTCCTAATGATTGTGTCCATGGGACCCACTGCTGGGGAATCAGTGTGGGATGTCCTGGCCAAGGCTGGAGTCCCTCCTGACTGCAATTGGAAGGCAGGTACTTGGGTACCCGTTCAGCAGAAGGACCCACTTGTCAGCGCTGCCTAGGGACAGCTTCACAAAGGAAGAGATCAGATGGCTATGGCAGTGTTTGGATCTCCAACCATGCCAGATGCAGAAAGAGTCGGTGCCTTTTACAACTGGAGAAAGAAACAGTATGTTTTGAACCATATTCTTAACTGACAAAAATCTATGATCTGTTTCATCAAAGCCAGCTCAAGATCAAATACACACTGATTTCATTCCAACTGCTTTAGGTCTGTTGGAGTTATTCCAATTTACACCCTATGAGAATTTGGCACAAACATTTTAAAAGGCAATTAGGCCCTCAAGCAAGACCAGACTGTGTTATATTTGAATTTCCAACTAAATTGTAAGTAGCAATAAATACAACATACAGCACAATTATGACTTGCACGCTCTCCTCCCCTTACTTAAAGAAAGGAGAATATTTACATTTTCTTCTTTGATCTCTCTGAGCATCAGGTTTTTTAATAGATCATTGACTCACATTTCTTTCTATATTACTGTAATTTTATAGTTTTAACTAACATGACAGAGTGAAATATAAAAGGATAATTAAAATACAGACTTAACACTTAAATTCCTAGTCTAGCAAAGTAATTATTAAAAAAGATTTTGAAATATCTGCTGATACAATCTGTGAATTATTAACACTGTAATGAATCACCCATTAATTGGTACATTTCTGTTGCATTGACCTGAGAATAATCATTAATACATATAAAATTAAACTTATCTCACAATTTTAATTGACTTTGGTTAAGTGCTAAATAAATATCCATATTGTCAAACCTTTTTGATGTAAGTAGCAGAAGCATTTCATGTTACCTATTTATTGATCTATATATAAGCTGAAGAAAATTAGAAATAAAAATATATAAATTATATATTGGCTGTATATTTATATAAGTGAAGTAAATATATGTGTAGTTGTGTGCTTGTGTACCTTTAACAAAGTTTGACGGGGGACAAAATTGAGGCAAGATTCAAGATTGGTAAATTCTTTGAAAAAAGTCAATTTTTTATACCAGAACAGGTTGTGCTAGAAGAAGATTTGGAAATTTATGTTTTCTTTTATACTTCCATGTTGTTTCTCCCTAAATAGCTATTTCCTCCATTAGGAATTGGGGTAGTAGGTTTAGGATTGTGTTATTGGTGCAGCTCCTCAGAGAGAAGTAAATTACTGGCAACTATGGTACTGTGGCAGGATGCAAATGAGAGCCTCACTTCTACTTGTGTCAGCACAAATTTTTCCCCAGACTTCAATGAGACTGATATTTCATCATGGATCTTTATCAGGTATTCAGAACAATTATGGCAGTTGGAGGAGGCAGATCAGGCTTTTAAGAAAGAAGTTTCAAGTTTCAAAAGAGAGTTTCTTATCTGTACACAAGGTATAAAGGACACAGTCCATGATTACATTCATTTTAATGGAATTTTTTACATACTAGTGTTTTAGCACCAAATCCAGAAAGGTACCACACACAACAGAACAGTCCCATCTTTTGGGGTTTTTCACTGTCTCAGGTTTTCTTTCAATTTATAGTCACAAAAGAAAGGATTCTTCTATGTGATTTCTTTTCAATTTTCTGTCTGGAGAGATTGTTAGCTGTAGCATATAATGGAGTAAATGATGAATAGAACATCTGTTTTCCAAGAAAACATACAAATATAAAACTGACAGGATTATGACTCTGTTGATATTAACCTAGTCATATATAAAGATAAAGAAATAGATAAATAGATATAAGCATATCCATGATAACATTGACTTAGCATGTGCAGTCTTTGTTCTCATTCCTTAAATAAAAGCAGCAAACCAATTAGTGAACAGAAGTAAAATGCAGTGTCAGAGACATACATAAAATATTTTAGTTCATAGAATTATTCTTTTAGCAATCCCTCTGTATCTTTGCACAGTCAAAGAATGATTTCAGATTGCACTCACGATTCCATTCTGTATAGGATATTGCACTACATGGGAACTGATTAAATATAGTGCAACACAAGTGATGCAATGATATATAACCTAATCTGTATTAAAGGGCATGCACTGGCATTAGTCTAGAAACATTGAGTCAGTATTTGCCACCAAACTATGATATGAATACCAGACTAAGAGTCAAATATATTTATCAGAAACTTGAGTGTAGTGAGTTTTTACTTAATTGTATCTGTTCTGAGATAAAGTTGCAACAGCTTCACTGCATTTTCACTTTGTAATAGTGAAGCTTGACTCCTTTTGCATTGTTTATTCCCATTATTATTATTGTTCCCATAGTGTTGAGTCACACTGAGATCCCATGTCATCTATTCTCCTACGTTTCAGCACCTTGCAATATTTGATAAGTAACTTGTCCCAGAAAATTCTATGGTGCTAATCCTGTTAGAACACAGCATGAATATTGATCAATGTAAACATATGCTTTTTCTCAAGGAAACAGTTACCTCTCTTTCATGTCTTTTCTTTAGTTTTGATACTACTAGATTTGGAAATACTCTTCACAGATGCTTGATCAGCATTTGCTGAACTAGATCTTACTTAAGCAGAGAAGGAAAGCAACCACCAACAATGTTGTACTATCACTGTCTTCTCCAAACTGAGAAGTAGCTGGGTTAGGTATCCCACAGGTTCTTTCTAAAATTAGTGGAAGTGTGTTTTCTTTATTAAATGCCACAGCTTTTTGTCCATAGTGAAGACTTTTTAGTATTTCAAATTCACCTTCGTCCCAGCAGGTATAGAGGAGATGCTTGGTACCAGGTAAGGTTTGTCCTGGTGCAGAAAACATCCGCACAAAAAGCCATTCTGAGTTGGCAAAGAAAAGTTATTGTACTAGAAATGTGAAGTTGACTGTTCTCAGTCACAACTCATATTTACTTGCTTCTTTCTGATGAATGGAGTTTTTCTGTTCAGACAATCAAAGGAAAACAAGAAAAAAGTTTCTATAATTTTTGGAGCTTTAGTTCTCTTGTCTGGGAATGTTCTTTTGACTGGATGACCAGCATTTCTCAGAACTGTGACACTGCAGGAGAGGTCAAAATATGTCAAAAAAGTCAACAGATGGGGAGTACTCAAAGGAGAACCAGACACCTTTTCTTAGACCTGACAATAGACCATGAACATAACCTGCTGCACTACAACTGTTCCAACAGTGAGCACTGATGGCCAGTGCAGCTCAGTGGCATTTAAAGATATTTTTTTAAATTACTGCTATTTAAAAGTATGGAGGCCACTTGCTTTTCTCTCAGCTCTTTTCTTTTAAGGCTTTTAGAAACAAAATTACAGTAGTATAAAAGCTATGCCTAAGCCAAAAGCATCTTGACTCCAAGCACAGCAAGTAACAAGGGCTGAAGAAGATACGTGGTGGCTCTTCTCTGTAGTCTTTTCCAGCCTCCATTAATCAGCAAGATTATTGAAAGCAGTGGAAGTAAAATCTAAATCTAAAACAACATAAGGCAAAAAATAGGATCCTGTTTGATTACTTTTTCATTAAAGAGATTTGATATATTTAAGCCTGAATGTACTTAATAGGATATCTCTAATATGAGAGATTTTTAAACTAATGTCAGAAATGCTTAAAATAAAAGAACTTTTAAAAATGGATATTCAAAATTGTTCAAACAACAAAAGCCAACCATTTGGTTCTGTAACTTCTAAAACCAAGCAATTTCATTCCTGCACTCAGAAATTATCAACTAAATACTCAGCTATAGGGACAGGTACTGTGTCCATTTTCATTAGTTCAGAGAAAATTGTATTTACCCATTCAGACTAAAATTATTATCCAAAGTACATCTAAAATTCGATAAAATACTGGGCAGCTTCCCTCAAGTAATTTAGATAATGGAAAACAAAATCCCCGAAGTGGAGAGCAGTGAACCCTGGTAGACACTTGACACGTACTGTAGTGTCTAATAAAGGGATGAATTTTTCCTTTTGCTGGGGCTGAGGATAGAAACACAGTAATAGCAAGAAAATGCTGCAAGAATTTTAAACATTAAAAATTTAAGCATTAAAAATTGTCAGGAATAAATAGCCAAAATTCCTGAGTTTTGTGGTATACCATAAAGGACTGATGTGCTAACTTTTATCCAAGAATACTAAAAGAACTAGACAACTATCCAAATGAATAATTTTTGTTGATCTTTACCAAATACTGCAGTGTTGGGGAATTTTAATGGGCTGGGAAGATGCTACTATTGTGCCAGAGATGGTTTCATAGCTCACCTTGGGAATAGATAGGTGCTTTTGCTGAGCTTCTTCCAGAGAAAATCATGAAAAGTGCATCATGAAAAAAGGTTTAGCAAGGTAAATGAGAGTCAGACAACATTGTTACATCAAAAAATAATTGTTGCCAGATGTCTGCCTTTTCTGACACTGTCAAGTTGCTTGGTAAGAGAACTACAAGGACATACATATCCATACATGACATTTGTGATATATTTGATGTAGCCCTATGCTGAAATACCTAGGGCTGTACATGAAGAGCATAATTTGCTGCTGCATCAGCAGAGGAATATTATATAAGATAGTTCTGAATACTGTCTGTAAAATTAGTGAGAGCTCTTTTAAATTGAAAAATATTCGAAGCAGAACTTCAGGAATGAGCTGAGGTTGAAAAAAAACTCATAGGGAGTAAATAAACCAAAAAGTTTAACATGTTGCTTCTACATCTACCTAAAAAGTTTGTACAAGACATTTTTAATAATTACGAAGTTGTGATCTAAAAGGAAAAGAAGCAAAATTTTTAAAAAATGGTTGGAATCTGAAAAAAAACCCCAAGAATTAAAAATTGCATTTCGATTTAACATTTCAGCTGGCAGCTTGGTACCTAAGGAACTTCCTGGAACTAGTCCTGTGTTCTTTCCTAAGGGGCCAGAGGCTGAATCAAATGTCAGCTCTGCAATCACATCAGCTGGTCTCTGGGCTCTGCAGTTCTGGTGTGCAATATCTTGGCTGATGGGGCGTACAGTTCCACTTGGCTTAACTTGTTCTGCAAAGAGGGTTGCATCACATCAATTTACAGTGGAGTTGTTTTCTTTCTGTTGTTTTTTGGGTTTTTTTTGGTCAGAGTAACATGCTTTACAGAGGAATTTGGTGTGCTTACCTAGGTCTGTTAAATACCTTCAGACAATCTGAGAGCAAGGTGCAGAAGTAGGGGAAAAATGTCCTACAAATTTTAACAAATACACTTTTTGCCAACCTATTACACATCTGCTCACAAGGAAAACTCTTATTCCACCAGCACAGAACTCTAATCATTGCTAAGTGGATATATTTTTATATTTGTGCAAATGAGTGAAATGTTCACAGAAATCACACATACACAATTCCAAAAGTGCATGCCTGTAAATCCTATGATGCTAATGGTTGTCACTATGCCTGTATTTCAGTTGCTGGGATTGTTCTAAACACTGAAAAGAATATGAAGAATTCAGTGTACATTCCAAACCATAAGACAAATTTGCAATGAAATTGAATTTTTTTTTCTGTGCAGTCCAGCTCTCAGTGGATCAACTGTGCAGTTATAGGAATTTTTTTTGTTTGTTTTGCTTTTGTTTTGATTTTTATAAGTGTATTAATGACAAAACTAGGCTCTTAAACTACTGCCTTTGGCATCAGTCGCTCAAACATTGCTGTGTTGCACTTTTTAGCAACCAAATTAATTCCACATGAAGAGAAAAACTATTCACTCTTTTCCTTCTTCAAACTTTGCAGACGTCTTGCAGGAAATGGCTTGACATACATTCCTAAGGGAGCATTTGCTGGCCTTTTCAGTCTTAAAGTGCTGTAAGTAAACTGTGTGTTGTTTGATATATTTCTGATTTCCTAAATGCTCTAGGGAACTAATTAACCAGTGAAGTTTTGATCAAGTAAATTACATATTTTGATCAGCTCATTTTGAACAATTCAATTGAAGATACATATGAACATCATTAAATCTTTGTTTTTTCACATAGAAAGTATCCTAAACAAAAGTTGGAAAACATTAATAGCATTCTAAAAACAACTTGTTCATCAAGTAGATGTCTCTGTATAATATCAAAGGTAAAAATTGATTCAGTTAATTGTTTCTTTAATTATCTCAAAAGTCCTAATTTCAGCTGAACTTTTCATGATCACAAAAACTGAGGGTTTCCTTTTCTTGAGAGGCATGGGAGAAAAGACATTATTGTATACAACACAATGTAATTTAAAATAGTTCACATTTCAATAATGTTCTTTGCAATGTAATGAACATTAGATAAATTATTAAAAATATGACAAAATTATATTATTTGGAGTAATAAGCCAGTACACATACTTACTAAAATTACTAGCAGGCTACATCTCACAGTGTTTACACCAGAGGGGATCTTTGCCCATGTAAAGTTCACAGAAATTGTATTATTAGCAAGAGCACCAGCTTCCTAGGCAGTCAAGCCAGGCCTGACGCTACTGTGCAAATCTCTTCTGAAAAAATACTTAGAAGAAAAAAAGTATGAAGAGATTCCCACTCCATCTACTTCTTAGTCGGTGAGTTCTAGCTCTTGTTGGCCCAAGCAGATTTAGGCCTGCCAGAAATAATTTCATTTACAATGTCCCATTGAATATGCCTCCATTTGAAGGCAGCATGTACTACTTCAGATTTATCCACAGAGAATATTTATATGTGTAGGAGCTGATCTAAACAAGGATGTTAGGTAGCATGAATGAAACCATATCCAAAGGAGGAAAATATTCTTTAGGTGTGGAAAGTGATTTTTCAATGAAAATCAATTAAAAGGTAAATGATGTGATATTTAAGAAAAAACATTTGTCAAGTCATTGCTAGCAACATTCGGTTTGAGAAAATTTATTTCACTGAAAAAAAATTAGGAGTTTATTTATAGAGTTAAAACTTTATTCAAACTATATCGTAAAGGCCTCATTCAGATAAGAGTTGAGTTGCCATTGTTGCATTTTCCTGAGTAAGGATTTCAAGAGTCAGTCCTTCACAGCCTAATCAGAATAGAATCACTCCAGAAGGAGAACAATGTCAGTATATGAGAGTGAGAATTTTAAAATCACTGGAGGCAATTAGGAGGTTATAAGCCCTATTGAAAGCAAATCGGATTTATTCTTTTAACTTCCTTAGCTGCTTTGAAAATCCTGCTTAAAGCTGATGTCTAGCTGTTAACAAAGCTAATATGCTACAGGTATTTGTTTGCTTTGAAGAGAGCGGGCCTTTGACAGGGGCAGGGGAATGGACTATTTATGTAACTTTCTTTGTAATCTTGAAGTAGGACCAATACAAAGAAGATAAGCTTGGAAGAAAATTTGCAGTAGAAAGAAATTATCTTTACTGTGTTGATTCTGGCTTTTGTGCTACTCAAAATGTAGGATGCTGCAGAATAACCAGCTCCGCCAGGTTCCTACCGAAGCACTCCAGAACCTGCGCAGCCTGCAGTCTCTGTGAGTATTCCTGATTAATCAATTTGCAACCTTGCATGAGCAGTAATATATGATTACCTAATAATTATCTGTTAATATTACTTTGTAATGTGCTGAATCAACTTTTTCTTTTAATTACCTTTGGGCTGCTTTTCAAGAGAATTGTACTCTCAATTAAACATCAAAAGTGATTTATTTCATTCCAGTAGTTTCATGACACTGGCAGCTTCTTCGCAGTGTTATAGACTGGTTCGATGTTTGAGAAGACACTCCTTGGCCTGCAATGCTTTCTGTCAAAAACATGGTTTCTTGTTAGTATTCTTTACCCAGGAAGAGAAGGAATTCCAATTTACTCCCTTTTCTTTTCTTTTTTTCTTTTTTTTTTTTTTGCTTGGTGTAACTTTTTCCTTTTTAAGCAGTATGGAAAACACTAATAACTCATGAAATAAAGTGTGCTAGAAGATGCTTAATTATATTTTGTGCTTCAGGCAAGCCTCTGTATTTATTGTTCTTAACTGTCTGTGCTGACTCAGTCCACGAGCTTCAGTTTTAACAGAGCTCCTGCCAGAGGTGTTAGACCAAGAGCGAAGATTGGCTGCTTTGTGGTATGAGTGAAATTATTTTGGTGTGGTTCTGCCCTATAAGAATGGTTGTTCCAGGTCGTGCTAAAAGCTGACCTAGCCCAGCATCCAGATGCCAAAGGAAAACAAGAAGGTCCAGCAAACAGTATAATACTGCATTGGTAAACTGTTCCAGCAGCCAGAGACGTGCACTCAGGAACTCACTGAGTCTGTTGTGGCTTTGATAGCTAAAGAGTTTTCTTCTATGAGTTTGTACAATTGCATTTTGAGCCAGTGAAACACTCATTATTATTTTTGGCAGCATGTCTGCTGATCAGCTAGCCAGTGTAGGCTAGCTGATCAGCCATGGTGAGGCACCTTCTGGTATTTGTTCCGAACTTTTCACCACTTTTGATGTTCTCTGCAGCATCAGGAGAAAGTGGAAGCAGCAGTTCTGTATTCATGAACACCAGATTTATATCTTGTATCGCCATTAGTCAATTTTTCAGATGTAATCTGTTAGGATTGTCTCTCATATGGAAGCTATTCCGTTCCTCTGACATCCTTGTCATGTTACTGAACTTTTTTTCAGTTCTCATGTATTTGATCTGAGACAAGTGAAGGAGGGATAAGTCCTATATGTTTAAAGTGCTTGTGTACAATGGGTTTATAGAGGACAAAAATTGATGGTTTTTTGCTTGCTTTCCTACTAATTCAAAACTTTCTTTTGGTTTGTGTTTTTTTTAACTTTTTCTGAATGCTGAGCTGTTATTTTCATTCTTATTGTAACTGCAGGATCTCTTTCTAGCATGTTAGTAGCTACTCAAGAACTTGTTCTGTAAAGTTTGAATTGCCTTTTCCCTCAGTGCCTCTCTTGACGTCTATCTATACTGAACTTCATGTGCCATGTTCTTGTCCAGGCACTTTGGAATCAAGAGCTTCTCCTGCTGCACTTGCGGTTCATACTTTGGAACCACAAGGACTTTTTTGCTGTCTAAACACATGATGCAGTAAATTGAATTAGTTTGTGAACTACCCGCAAAATTGTATTGTCGCTTGATACAAAAAAAAATTACAAAATTTTCTAAAGGGGCTACCGATTTTGAATCTGCAGCATGAAATATCCAGATGATTGAAAACAGAAAAGTAGGTCTTTGCTTAGAGGAAAATGTCAAATGACTCTTCTCTATGCTTTAGTTTACCACCTTATATTGTCACAGAATTACTCTCAAATAAAATTATTTTCCTAAAACATTACAAGATCCAAATAGAGAATTCAATCTGGAAGTTCAAATAGCTTTCACAAGAAATGTTGCTACAGTGTGCACTGATCACCAGCATCACAGGTCAAAGTTTAACATTGACAAGGATAAAATGATCATCTGTACCAATCTGGTTAGAATTAAGATGTGTTGGCTGAGAAATGTGCTATGTTGAACATACTATTCTTTTCTGTGTAGGTAAAGTTCCACCAGAAGGTTAACGTACTTCGTATACATTTTGTTCAGATAAAATCTGAAGACCAGAATTAATGAAATTAGTTTGTTTTCAGAAAAACTCTGTCACCTATGTATAAATTAGAACGACACAGACACATATTATACTGTAATAGCTCCCATGTTCTTATGCCTGTCTTGAATTACCTTTGCCTCCTTAATATAGAAAGCATTTGTTAAGGTTTCTAAAGGTGAAACAGTCCTAAGAATTAATTATCTTATAATTGTTATTTGGTCAGTGCCTTTTTTCTTTATTGACCAGACACAGACAGAAATATCTCAGCCGTATACTTTTGAGGTTACAGTTCTTTCCTTTGATCTTTGAAAAGTCATGAGAAAATGCTGGTCTAGTGACTATATTAGGTTTTGTTTCTGCTAAACAAACAAAAAAATCTTGCTGAAATCACATCACTCTATACACATTCTGGACCAAAACATGATAAGCCAAGCCAACAAGAGTTCCTTTGTTAACTTTGAAAGGGATTGTTGAATTTTCAGTGCAGTTTCTAAACAAAATGACAGTCTCACTCAGGCTTTGTTGCAGATACTTTTTTCCTTGAGTGAAGAAGTTGAAGAAGTAAACTGGAGTTTGTGCAGTCTTTTTAAAGGACTGAATTAAAAGAGAGGGAGAACAGGAAGGGTCAGTAGAAACAGCTGCCTAGCAGACCCAAGATGGAATGATACAGGTTTGTACAGAAAAAGTACTATCACCTGAAAAACGATCACTTTTCTTTGAGGAAAAGAAAACTATTATTCTTTTGTTTGCTTAAAAGGGGTTGTGCCTGCCAGATAAAGGTGTGCACAGATTCAATTTCTTGTTTCATATAGTCTAGGAATTTTCTGTTCGCAAAGTTGTTTTGCATTGGTTTCTGATTTACAATAGGAATTATTTCTTGGAGCCTTTGAAATAGCAGGAGTCTTTTCAAGAGTGTAATTAAGAGGTTAAAAGCCTTCTCAAAAGCAATTTCTACAAGATAACAACTTTTTCTATTTATTATGTTTAAGTCTGCAGGTGGCATGAATTTCTCAAAGCCTCATTAACCCTTTGCTTTAGGTTAGCATATATGCAGGAAAAAAAAAAACTGGTGATGGGACTCAAATCTCTTGCTTTTCTCATTTTACTCAAGAAAGGCAGTCAAAGGCGCAAACCATAGCAACTGCCTTGATACCTTAATCAGTGTGAAAAGGATTATATTAAAACCCTTTTTACAGAAGTATCCATGTCTTACTGTGTATGTGTGCACAATATGTACATACGCAAACAGTAATATTCCATGCTCACCCATAATGCAAATTCAGCACAAATTTTTGCATCCAGGGATGATATGCTGGATGATATGTTATCCCTATTATCCAGTTCCAGGCTAAAAAAGGACAGTATAGGTGTCAATATTGATAGAACCACTGATATTAAATGGCCTGTGGTACAGAGAACAAGAGCTGATGTGTTGCAGAACCAAGCAACAATTTCTTCCACTTTATTGTCCAAGTTGTACTGTTGCCAATATGTAGAATGACAGGTCTGAGTGACAAATATTCATAAATTTCTTAAGGCTTGACTTACCTCTAGAACAGAACAATCTTATTCAGTCGGAAGATATTACTCAATGATTGCAAGAAAATGAGAAATAGGCACAAAAGTTACCCAAAAGTGTGTAATATTTGTGAATTTCACCTTTGACAGGAAAAATGTATGAGAAAACCTTAATAAATGAATGACAATCAAAAAAACAAGATTGAACAATATTAAAATATTCTCCAATTTTATAAAAGTCTTTGTAGTTCAGTAGTCAAAACCAGCGATGTGCTGCTTTGATTAATAAATGAGTTCAGCTACCAGAGCTTGGGCAATGTTTGCATAGGACTCGAGTTCCCTGTGTGGCAGGAGGGTTAAGGAAGTAATGAGCACATGCTGATTTTGAGATATGATTTTGAGCAGAAGGGTATCTGTATTATTTTATGAGCTGTAATTTTCCTCTGAAATCAAAGGTGAACATGAATTCTCTGGATTGCTAGTCCTAACAATCCAAATGGCATTTATTTCTGTCGAGTGCAAAAGAGTGTGCAGATACCTTGATTGGAAGGGAGGAACACAATCATTGATGGGTCACAACTTAGTACTTGGCAGCAGGGTTCAGAGTGTCACTTGAATGCTCTCATCCCTATTAGCCACCTTCAGCAAATGTATTTCTTCAGAACAGACTATAAGCAGGGAATCAGATTTTGTGTTTCACACATCATCAATATCTCCATTCTGTGTTTAAATCAAGAAAACTTTTAATGATTTTTAATATATGTGTATAGTTCAAAAGCTTTTTGCATATGTATGTTGATACGTTTTTCAAGTGTCATTTTTAATTAGCAGCTTATTTTCTGTCAAACTTTTTTCATTTAATTCAAGTATTTGTTTAAATAGGTATCTTTGTTTCTCTAGTACAATCTTATTTTTAATTACACCCTTTATATACCAGAAATGACATGTAATTTCAGTATTTTTGAACAAACAGGGATTGGTCAAAAACAGGCAATGAGATATCAATAATCATTTTTACTTTTTTCCTGAACATGTTAATATACATTTTATATTACTAGCCACTGAAAAGTTGCATTTTCAAATGTTGCTGAATAAGGAGGAAAGGGTAATTGGCATTGCAGATGAAAAGGCAAAGCTTCTGCTATTCTTTTATTGGAACTATTGTAACACATTCCTTTGCAGTGAATACTATAGATGAAACTTCATTCCATTTATTTTCTTATTTAGACATCATTGGTAATAAGCAGCTCTTATTGCTGCATTGTCAGACACACAAAATTAAGACCAGGTCAGGTGCTATCTCACTGCCCATGCCACACCACTCATAAAGAACATTTCAAGTGTTATTTACTGTATCACCTATTCTCATTCCTGTGAAATTTAGAAGACTTTTACTTTGAACAGTGGAAAATAGGGCAGAATACAATATAGCCCACAAAGCACTTTATAAGTTGACAGATTGAAAAAATCAACTATCTGTTCTTTTAACTACCTGCAAAACTGCACTTTAGTAAAGCAAATTAATTGGACTTTACAAGTAATTGCAAAGTAGTATTAATGAATTTTATTAGAATTTTCCAACATAATTTGTAGATTTCTTAAATTTTATTTATAAGGTATTTTAGTATTTATAGACCACCTGATGGTGACACCAGGTTTTACACAAAATATTATCTAGAATGCATCTCAGATGTTCTCAGTAGTTGCCTGTCTGGAACAGCAAATGGATTTTTCATCCTCTCCCTACTCCCCCAAATTTGACATTTCAAGAGAAGTTTCCATGCTTAGCCTGAGCAAGCACTGGAAGACTTTAAGGGCACATAGTTCTGAAATTCTTCCAGTTTAGGCATAAAATTTAAAAACCGCACTTTTTTTCATCAGAAATGTTACATTTGAACAACTATTTTCCAGTTTGATGCTTCTGTTAATAATCCTTATTTTTGGTTGAGAGACCAAAGAACTTTGATGAAGTTACATTCTCTCCAGAGAGCTGTTTTCATGAAAAGACAGGAACCTTAGTTGTGGTTTTCCATGTCACACCCCATGATAATGAAGGCTACAGAAGGTATTATCCTTCTTATGAAAGCTGGTACCTCAACAAATGCCCAGAGGAGGAATTTCCCACATTTGAAAATCGAGGTTGTTTGTACCCATGCAGATGTCTACACATACACAAAGATGTCTCAAAACTCACTGTTGCAGTCTCCTCATTTTATTGCACACCTTCACCACCTGGGCTGCAACAGCCCCAGGGCACAGGGTAACAGAAGAGTGACTGAAATGTTAAGCAGTAGTACAGAATCAGATGACCTCCCTCAGCCACAGACATTTTTCTGGATTGATAACCAAGGGGAGGAAGGTAGAGGTGCAAGGTTACCTAAAAAGCATTTGCTACTATTTTTTTAATGTGGAGTCCCTAACTCAACCAGCCAATTGCTCTCAAAGTGGAGTGCAAGGAGACTATCTTAGTTCAGCAATTCCAGGCCACTTGGTGACGTTTCATTTCATCCAATAGAAGGTAGCAGGCATCTGACTCTTTCCTATTTTATGAGTAATCTTAAAAGAGGGGATTTTATCACATCTCTACTACAGACAAATTTCTCAACTTCAGAACTGTCAGAAATCATCCAGCATAGCTGAAGCCCACCAGGATATGCGGGAGGTAAGAAGCTGCTGTTGGAGTGTTTGGCAGTACAGGGGCTTGCACCAGATTTCCTTCAGGTCCTGGGGGCCATGCAGTGGCACACTCTGGTAGTCACAGCCAGGTGAGCAAAGCAGGCAGTGCTTCAGAGCCCTCCCAGGCTCTGGCCATGGCCATCTGCCCGGCTGCACTGTTAACGAGGTCCTTGGCACATTTTTGACCCATGCAAAATAACATTCCCCTGAACTGGGTAATGTGTTCCTGGGGTTCATCTGGTAGATCACATGTCCTGGGACTGTCCCCAGCAGGTGACACCTTGCTTGGGAGGCTAGAAGTAACTCTGAGCCATTTGGCTGAGGACTTGTGTTTCCAGATGCATCAAATATGCCGGTCTACCTGTGGGGTCATGATCTGAGTCTGCAGCCTCATTCCTGGGATAACCCAACAACTCCTGGTAGCCCCTTTTTTTTCCCAGTTGTGGGGGTTGAAAGTACCCAGTATCAGAGCCAATCTTTTTATAAACATAGCAGTACAGTTAGCTTCTTGTCTGTATGCAGTGTGATAGCTTCCATTGTCTGGAATGCGTGTTTACCAATACCCCTGAGCAGCACATCTGGATGTGAAGAGAAGCACTACAGATTGAGAAACTCCCAGGGCTGCAGAAACCTCCATGTAAAGCTGAGCAGTGGGACAGAAACAAATGCTCCTAAACTATTACTTGTGATTTGGTTGGTTTTTTTTTGGTCTTCTTATTGTCATACAGGTTCTTTATATCAGTCCTGTAAAAGTGAGATGTGAGAACTGCTGAGCTGTTGTGTTGTAATTAAGCTTTTTACAATAGCCCTAGCATTTTCCCCTGTGGACTGAAGGGGATATCCTGCTTAAAAAGCCAGGTTTGAAAAACATGGCTTACAACAGCCAGCTCTATTTTTATTACATGTACTTTTCAAAGCTAGTTTAGATGTCACTTGCCATTACTTAAATGAGACTTTAGTCAATCATGTGAGCAAACCCTTGAGAGGGCCTGTATGTCGACACGCTAACAAAGATGGTGGGCTGCAAGTGTCCCTCTGCTGGCCTTTATGCCCTCCCCAGACAGACCCTGTCCACAGCCCCATCCATCATTGCTCCATACCTCATGGAGAGACTTAACTGAAGCTCTCTGCGTATGAGAGCTGAGTCAGGAGAAGAGGAAGGTGATAGAAGAGGGAGAAGCGCACACCTTTAATCCATCTAAAAATCAGTCCTCGTGTGCTCCCATTCCTCTGCTTCCCCTACCTGTTATGTACAGTCCCTTTTCCTTTTTAGATTTAAAGTAGAAGAGGTTTTGCCTCTCCTATCATAAACTTAAATGTCGAAGAAACATTTTATCCTTGATTTCTCTGTCCATCTTTGTGGCTTCCCTTTTCTCCAGACCATTCATTGTGTTCTGGCCCTCCTCCATTGAAGATGAGGCAATCCATGTAATAGCTGTTCATTTCAGAGAGAAAAATGACTTGGGAGAAATCTCTTTCTTGATCTCCAATCTAGCATTTGGTTTAAACCTGAATGAATGGGCAAGGTGCTCCAATAAGATACTAAGAAATTTCTTGATTGTGAGGTATACCCAAGTTCTAGCTGTTTTTGAGAGAAGATACAGAAAATGGGGGAAAAATTATATATATATATATATATATATATATAATTTTTTTTCCCTTAGATACCTACCACTGGCATGAAACTTAACATCCATTCAGATTAAATTGATAAAAAAAATGCAAATAAAATCTTTTTAAAAAACTCTGCCTTTGTCTGTACCAGTAAATGAGGTTTTCATTCTCCATGAACAACAACTTTTCGTAGTTTGTGCACATGGTCACAGAAGCCACAGTGTGTCACAGTAAACACTAGTGGGTTACAGTCCACATAGCTCAAGCATTTGCCTTGAAAGGTTTAGACATTTTAAGTGAGCTCATGGTGAATTTCATAGTGGCTGCTTTATTTACATGCTGCCTATCAGAAGAGATCAAGTATTTCTGTTTCCCTAAATTAGCTCTCTCTGGAATATAATAGCAGCTTTCAAACTCACCACATGTTATCTACATATATTTTCAGTTATAAATAGGGTCATGTTTGTGAGTTAATGGGTTTAGTTCTGAAAGTGCCAAAACTTTGATCAACACATGTAAAACAATTGGCTGAAAAGGGTGATTTTGTTCAGTCCTTTATACATCAATGTGCATTACCTACAGTATGACAGGAAACATAACCTCTATTGAAACCTTTTAATATCTGCAAGAGGGAAAATGGTGCTTGGAAATTTAAAAAAAGATTAGATAACGAAAGAGCACTTGAGGCAGTACTTCTTATAAGTACTTGTGGGATACGTAATCCAGTTACAGAACCTGAAGCACAAATCATTGCAGCTTTTTTGTTTCCTCCAAGCTTTATTTAAACGATAATTCAACTATCTAGAATTTCATTTGCAGTACAGCAGTTCTGTTTTTCTTTCTGTTCTGTGGGTTTTGTTTACATAGCCAGTGGTGGGTTTATATTTGGAAACTACAGCTATTAAAAAAAAAAAAATCAGTTTCTTGATTTGTTATAAAATATTAGTGAGATAAAAATCCTGGTCTCACTGACAACAGCAGAAGTATTGCCATTTCAGCTAGAGGGTCACATACAAATAAGTAACTGTTGGCTTCTCCACGCAGCCAGGCATCCTGTGAGTGACTCCTGTGGTGTGAGTGGGGACATCAGGGCTGCACAGGCAGGCTTCCTCTGGAATGAGACGTTAACTGTAATACTGCAGCACATGCAGCTTGAATAAAGCCCCCATTCTTTAATCAGGGAAACTGTCAAACTAAGGCAACTGTAACTTCTTAGTTTACATACCAGCATCACTCAGGGAAGAAATTTACTTCTGGCTGAACACAAAGAAGCCCCATGTACTCATTCAAATGATACCTTATTTGAAAACACAGGCATAACATGGTTGTTGCCTGGGGAAAGGAGGAAGAACAACATGAGTATTTCTAAACATTTCCAGCCTTACCCATTTGTTGACAGACCACTGAGTTATTTTGGAAGCTCTGTCTCTGCTTCCTGACATGTCAGTTATTATATTGAAAATTTAATTGTACAAGGGCTTTGACACTGAACCTTATAAATTTTTTCCAACTGACCTTGTCCCAGTTATTTGCCAGCCTGGCATGGAGCCTTAGCAGTCATTATTTGTTCTCATGCAGTAGGTAGGGCCTGCATGGAACAGGAGATAGAATGGACCTGACATTTTGCATGACTGTAAATGAGGAAGCAGCTCTAAATAAAGAGATTAATATGCCCACCACAAAGAGTGTTGCATTTCTCCCAAAGAAACTGAATTTAGGTTGTACAGAATTACTTCCTTGTACCGTAGGTGTGGCTGTTTGTTCTGTAGTATTTTCAAACATCTGTTTAAATTTATTTCTGTTTTACCATTCACTTAATTACTCCTCTCTAAACATTTCATGAAAATTTTTGGAGCACAGCTTTCATCTTATGGAAAAGGTATAAGTCACTGCAACACATTGAAAGCAGAAAAAGTATATCAGGGTTCACATCCCCAGCTGGGTGTTTCATGAAGTTTCAGAAATCTGAAGTGCACTTTTAAATCTTTCCCTGAAAGAATCACAATAAAAAAGCAAAACATAGCAAAAATAAAACCCAGTGAATAGATTACATTTTTAGCATCACATCTGAAAAAGGTTTGCTAGATTTAATCCTTAATTACCAAAGTGTGAGAACAAATCATCACCTGCAAAGGCACAACATACAGTTGAGCTCCCTCTGTTGGCTCTGTAGCAGCTGAAGTGCATTTAGTAACTTCTTTTTCAATACAAATACATCAGATTGGCAATACTAATGTCTAGGTAAAAAGCATTATGTTCCACTACTAAAAAAATGTGAACTAAAGTTGTCATTAGAATTATAAGGATAAACAATATTTGCACTGAAACAGGCTTCCCATGGAAGTGTTCACAGCAGCAAGCCTCACAGAGTTCAACAAGTGTTTGGACAATGCTCTTGGACACATGATGCAACTCTTGGGGATGGTCCTGTGCAGAGCCAGGAGTGAAACTGGATTATCCTTGGGAGTCCTTTCCAACTCAGCTTACTCTGTGATTCTATAGCTGTGTAATATTTAATAAAAGGTAAGGCAGAAACATCCAGAGACTCAGATGTGAGTTCTATTTATGGGTCATGGAATGTGTGTTTAGCATATGGAAATCCAAATTATCTTGCAGCTCAGTGATTTGTAGGTTCTAAAAGAGAATCTCTAGATGAGTTTCTTGCACTTTTTTGTTCCATGATTTTGAACAATTGGAAAATGAGATCTTTAGAGAAACTCTGCTCAAAAATTATCTGTGTGTGCTCTCAGTGAGTTGATGACTCCAAAGGAGAGCTGTCTCTGCAGAGCCAGCTGACAAGCAGATGTGTAAATATGATTTAAGATCTCAAGGATGAGGCTGCAAGCAAGATGGGAGCATAGAACCTCCAGGAAATGAAAACTGGGAGTGACAACCCATGTCCATTCTTTGGGGTTGTGTTCATGGTGGCAACTTCTTATAGCCATTGTGCAAAGTTACTTTTCTCAAAGTCAATTTTCTCTGTTTTTTTTCTCCTAGGCGTCTGGATGCCAACCACATCAACTATGTACCCCCCAACTGCTTCAATGGCTTGGTCTCCCTTAGACACCTGTGGCTAGATGATAATTCCTTGACAGAAATTCCTGTCCAAGCTTTTAGGAGTTTACCTGCACTTCAGGCAATGACATTAGCACTGAATAAAATTCATTACATACCGGACTATGCCTTTGGAAACCTCTCCAGTTTGGTAGTTCTGTAAGTTTAATGGATTGCTTTTAATACACAATTTCTTCTTGTAGGGCTTTGGCCTCTTGAAGAAATAGATTTTATTATATCTTTGTATAGTTTGACTAGCATTTGCTAAACCACTTGTTTTGGTTTAACTTAAAAGTTTCCATCTCAATAAAAAAATATTCAAGGGAATTAAAAATCACCCTATCTAGTCAGCAAAAGAAACAGGAAGAGATGCATTGTGTGCTGTCTAACGTTGAAAGAGAGAAGATTAGAAACGGGAAATGAACGCAAATCTTTCTGGGGGACTTGGAAAGAATGCCATCCAGTAGAAAAAATATGCATTTCCTGTCATAGAAAGTATATGTAGTTTTGTATTTGGTTATGTTTGCATACTGGTTCAACTAACTGAAACATGCACAGCTGACACCACAATCTGGAAGGCATACTTTGAGTCATGGTTTCAGCTTCTTATCTCCTGGGAATTTACCAAATGGAAAAAATCTAGACTGGCTGGAGAAACTTCAGTGGAGAAGTAATTTCAGGATGGTTTGGAAAACATTAGCATTATTAAAGAGAGAATTACACAGTCAAGATTTACAGGCTTTCAGAAACTATGGTCTTTTGTAAGACACTCAACATTTTGTAGCATACTCTAGCACCAGTGTAAGCATTGAACCTGGCACACATCAGGGTTCTTCATTGACAGCTATAGTCACTATCTCTGCCTGCATGGGACCCAAAAAATGGGAATTAACAGCTGACTTGTGCTGCAAAGCCCTTGCCTTCTCTTTACATTAAATATAAATCCCATTCAAGTTAAAGAATGGATGGACTTGTGATTTGATTTACCTCCTAGATTTATATCAGCAATGTAAAAGACAAGAGGCTGTTTTGAACATTGTTCTCTAGGCCCCTACCAGAAATGTAGTGGTAAGAGGACAGTTAAGAAATGCAAGAGAAAATAATTTCCTTTCATACCATGCTTGCTTCCGCTTAGTTAGATTTCCTTCTTTAAGCTCTGCCCTGCTTATTTCTATGCTTCTGGGCTTTATAGTGATTAATAATTGAATCATTCCTCATGACCTACAACAGATGATCTTTTTGGCTCATCAAAATCTTTGTGTGTGGTTCTGCTTTCATTGGATTGCTACTCTGTACAGTATGGCAACTTTTCAACACAGTGCAAAAGTGCATGGTCAATTGGAGAAGGTCAAAACTTTTATAATTAAGGATCCAAATATAATTGGAATGTGAAGATGCACTCTTCATGCTAACTAAGGCATTAAGGGTCAGAGTAGTCATTAAAAATATAGAGTTTATTAGATTTCTTCCTAAAAAAGGAAAAACTCACAGAACATTTTTATTTTGCTGTCAGAATCCCTGCCTTTGATGGACAGGTAGACTCAATTTCTCTAGATTCTGCAGAGCATTCAGAGAGCCTCTGATCTTTAACAATATTTTCAGAGTATAATGAAGGGCCTAGCAGCCACTCATTCACAGCCTTTCTTTTCTCTTAAAGCCCTTCTCCCTTAGTTTCCCTTCATTACAGGGATAGAATTTTGAGGACAAAATAAAAGAAAAAATCTGAGGAAAAGGCATTCTTTTTAAATTAAATGACCTGAAGTGGCTACAAGTTGAATCTACTCACATTAATGAGCTTCACTCAGAGTGGGTTTT
Organism: Thryothorus ludovicianus; assembly: GCA_013397245.1. Classification (NCBI taxonomy): domain Eukaryota; kingdom Metazoa; phylum Chordata; class Aves; order Passeriformes; family Certhiidae; genus Thryothorus; species Thryothorus ludovicianus. The sequence goes on from VZTB01007038.1 coordinate 64,178, forward strand.
TTCCATGTCAGTCTAAAAGACAGAAATAGGCAGAACTCAGATTCTTGAGATGGGTTGGGGGGAGCGGTGGGTGGTAGAATTGGTTTAAATATATAAGACTTATTTCCAATTGCTAAATCTTTTAGGAAGTAGTTACTGATTTTCATAATTTCAAAGAAAAGCAAGTTACAGTGCTTCTAAGATTGCTTAGTTTACTCACCTCAAGGAAGCTACAACTTTTTGTGTCATTGCTGTTTGTCTTCTTGCATTCTGCAAGCCTGAAGCCCCTTACCTGTCCTCTGTGTTGTCCATCTCTTCAATGGCTGCTCTTTTGGGCCATACCCTCTAACACTCTCTGAATATACATCATCCAAATACACACCTCAGGCCCCACACACAGTTTTTAAGGCGTGTTACTCAACTGATTAGCTATCATTGAGAATATGTTTATTCATTTTGCAAACCTCAGCCTGGAACTACAGGATATAAGACTTTTGAACAATCTAGGTGGTTTTAAGACAGATCCCCTCTGTGAAACCAAATGGAGAGGTATTGTGAGGATGGGTGGAGGGTGATAGACGTGCCTCCTATACATGCTCTTGCAAAAGCATGATTGCATATAATCAATGAAAATAAGTTAATTTTGATTTAAACATCAAAATGTTTTGCTACAGTCCACTGTGTGCAGTGTGCTTTCCTGACTGCATGTTTAATGTTCCTCTGCAGACATCTCCATAACAATAGAATCTATTCCCTGGGAAAGAAATGCTTTGATGGGCTCCACAGCCTAGAGACATTGTGAGTTGACCTCTTATTTGTTTCTTTTTTTTTAGAGTGTTTTCATTAATATTCTGAAAGAATAAAAATAGCCCAAAAGCCAAATGTGGGTTTTGGGATTGCCTAATCGCTACAGGATCTAAGTGATAGTTCACAATGACTCTCTGTAGTAAATCAAATTTTATCTATAAAATTAATTTGCCTTTTTAATAAGCATTGTCAATTGATAAATCATTTGAAAGACATTTGAAAAAACGTATTGAGCATAGAAAAAAGACGTGACTATTCATTAACTTATGGTTGCCTAGTTGAGTACTGTTTATTTGTCTTGTTCAATCAACAAAGCTAATAGCTAGTTTGGGAAATTGTCACAGGGAAAAGCTTTAACATAAAAAAACTGTCTTACCATAGAAGAGAGTTACAGAATTAGATGGGTTTATTTTTTTATATACCTGGAAAAAGCAAAACCTCTAGGTAGTCAAAATATGCATGTCCTTTACATGTGGAGAAATGTTTCAGTTGCATACAAGATTTTGTCTTTAGAGAGCTCTGGTAAAGAATATCACTGGCAAAGACTGAAACTTCCTCAAGTTTTGACTGTAATTCTGACCAATTCAAATTTTCTTGAGTTTTCTAGCAAAAAAATATTCTACATAAAATACCAAACAGGAATGCAGTGCTAATGGTTAGCAGAAATTATTTTGTTACAGTTAGTCAAATACAGATGTTGTCTGCCGGAGTCACCCAGACTCCAGAAATGCCACAGGGACAGTAAAACTTTACAAGTGCTTCCTCCCACACCTGCTGCAGTCAGCTGCACCATTTCCAGTGATTTTAGATGTTTTACCCAACCAGGACAGAGGTTAAAAACTCAGTTATGAGAAACAAATAATTTCAGACATGGATATTGCTAGGTAACTATTTGCTTTCCCATTCACAAACCTGTGTACTGCCAACTTTCATCTTTCATTAGGATTAGGAAGCAAGAAGGTTTGGGCTTCTTGGGGTTTTTTATCACCAGCCTGATTGCATTGATCCCTTGCCACTGAATTGCAATTTTACAATTTTAGCCGTCTGTGAGTTGAGAGGAAGTCCCTTAGTGTAGCACCGGAAAGGGGGACGGGAAAGGAAGAAGGAAAATGTAATGGTTTGGTTTGTTTATTTAAGTGATATTCACATGGCACTTGGTCACAAATGGGGAAAAACAGAACAATGGAATAAGTAATTGCAAACCCAGTCCCAGCCACCTGGCACGAGAGAGATGAAAACACAGAGGACAGTCACAAACCCGGGAATAAATGTAGGTGCAGCCACTTCCCTGCAACAGGACACTGTAGCACTTGCCTCAAGCACAGTAATTGCACAATGTATAGATCCATTCCCAGATATCTCAAGATAATCTGAAGAGATCTTGGTGGAAATGATGGACGCCAGCTTTAAGATCATTTGTTTGCATTGAGATGTAGGTCTGGAAATCACATCTCACTAGAGGGCAAAACCAAACCGTACATGCCTGTAATCTCTTTTTGTCAATAAGCAAGAGAGATTTACAAGCAGGAAGGAAAGCCTTGTTGAGTTCAGACAGCAGTTTCCTGCCTGCATTACTTCAGCCTGATACTATTTCAATTTCAATCTATTGTAAACTGTGCCTTGGGTTTTGCCTGTTCAAAAAGGCTTTTGCTCCAGTTTTTCCGATTATTTTCCTCACAAAGCATTGCCAGAAAGCATCACAGTAAACTGGCATATCTCAATTTTAGTTTCAACCATCTCCTAAATGCTGAAGGATACATATGTCATGCTGAGGGCAGAAGTAGGATTATAATCCACTCAGCCTACCAGAATAAAGTCTAATTTCTGCTGCAGCATGAGCACTTCTTAAAGCAGAGGTCACTACTGTAGCTATAGTATCATTTTTACAATTTGTGTGGTTAGAAGTATTCTCTTGACCTGTCAAGTTTTAAAATTAACAATACAGTTAGAAATCTATATAGAGGAAATGTATTAGACATGTAAAGCCCAGATCACCCAAGTCATTGAATATTCTTTTGATAGATTTTTTCCCTGTTAGTATTTTGATGTAATACAAAGCAACTTATAAAACAGCAAATCCCTTGGTAATACTTGAATTTACTTACATTTTCTTTATTACAGAATAGCTAAAATGTAACTAAAAATAGAATGCTGATGAAAAAATAGGAACAATAATGTGCTCTAAATAGACTTTGTTGGAAAATATCCATACACTTTTGAAGATTTCCTGTCTTTTTGCTGTATGTATTTATTCAATGCATAGAAAGTGACAGTTCATTACAAATGCAAACAATGCTATGTTATCTGTTATGCAGTGTATAACTGAAATAATAAAATCTATTTTCACACAGAGATTTAAATTACAACAGTCTGGACGAGTTCCCCACTGCTATCAGGACACTAACAAACCTAAAAGAACTGTAAGTACAGAGCTCATATTAGGAAGAAGGATGTTTTGTCTAGGGTCTGATTTTTTTTTAATGCTGGTGATTTTATCAGTAATCCTTAAAAACTGATATCCTAGGAAAAACTAATAAGTATGCCAACATACATAAAAAATAATTTTCAATGTTCAGTTTAGATCATTCAAGTTCTGACAACTTTTATATTGCCTTGTGCAGTGGGTCTTTTCCAGGAACTTCTTCTTTGGAATACAGCAAATGAGAAACACAGTTAATTCACTTTTAGTCCCAAACACAAGAGTTAGATTTTGCAAACTATTCAATATAGTTCTAGCTAAGAAGGCATGGCATCTTTATTAGCCCATCAGGTTTAATTAAAATTTACCAACTTCCTCCCTCACTTCTATTAAATTAAAGCAATTTCTTTTTAGTATATATAGTCAGTTCTTTGTAATGTTGTGAATAAAACACTTTTGTATACACAGGCATAATTTGCATCAAGAAAATCAACAATGAAATTAAATTATTCAAATTTATTTTGAAAAGTGATTGAATTATTAAAAATTAAAAGTAATTAAATTCAATTCACACATCATACACACAATGTACACATTAATGCATACGTTCAGAATTCTTTCCATTTTACTTATTTACCATATTAGTTTTACTATCAGCATAGATTTTTGACAAAAATAAGTAATCACATGCTAGTTGGACATGGTTGTACCCCTGCTACATCACAAACTGATAGTAAAACCAATTTTAAATAGGCACATGAGATTTTTTTCCAGAGCGGGTACCCCCAGATACTGTGGGCTCCTGCTCAGCACCCCTAGTGTTGTCAGAATGCAGCTCTGGAAGAGGCAGCAGGGCTATGAGTTTCCCAGCCCAAACGTTCTCAGCTGCTGTTTATGCCATAAAATAATTGGTATGAAATCCAGTGACCCCAAAGGATTGCCTTTTTGATGATCTCTGCAGTCAGTAGCCAGAAATGGATACCTCAGTTTGCCCTAAATGCATCAGCAAAATGCCTGATGTGCCTGAGGTTACATACTGGCCCCCACGAAATTTCACCTCTGAGTATCAACTATGTACAAGAAACATCTGGGATCTGAAATGACATCCCCAATCCATTAGACATCATGAGTCCATGTGGTTCTGTGCTTTGTGTGGGCCCTGGGAGCTGATCTGATAAGAGGGGATGTCGTCCACAGACCCACGTGGGAGCCCAGCCCCAGCGAGACCCAGCTCACTGCAGGGCCACCTTAGTAAGGGCATTTCTGGGCGGGACCTCCTGTCTCTCTCGGAGTTTGTGCCTGGGCTGAAAACACAAACTGTGACCTTTTTGTGCAAAGCCAGTAGCAGATATTGCTCTGGGAGGCAGTCATGCCATTTCCTTGCTTTTTTCTGCCATGCAAGGCATCCCATTCAAAACCAGTCTGTTTACTGGATCCAGATGAGATGCTCATTCTGCTTAGGGTCTGCATGCAAAGCAAGCAGGCATGTAAAGCCTTGCTCATCACCAGTAGCACAATGCCTAAACAACTTAAACCAATAATGTGGGACCTGTTCAAGTAATGACCAAGTGTGCTTGCCTCAGTGAACAATTGGAGGCTTAGTAATGTGTAAATTTAAGCTGGGAAGCTTTCTTCATACCCGACTGAACTAATGGGAGTTTCCCACACAAATCATCATTGTTCTTTTGAAATCTCAGTTGTTCCTTTTGTTTTTCACAATGGAGTATTACTCATATGAATGAAATCCAGTAATTAATGATGGGACAAAGATTTGGTTCTCTATCCAGCACATTTTGTTTGTGTCGACATTTAAAATATCTCAACAAAAAGGTGGTCATGAGAAGATCAACATTACCATATAGTGTATAAAATAATTTCCTTGATAAACTTGTGTTATCCAACAAAAGAAATAGTTGCAGTTTAACAAGCATAGGGAGAAATATATTGTTAGCTACTTAATTATTAATATCAATTATTGATATTTTTAGTTCATATACATGTGCATATATACATTATATCTATATACATACGTGGACATACTCTTAATTTTAAAATATCATTTTGAAGTTTAAATGGTTTTGTTCATTTCGAGAAGTGCAGAATTGTAGCAATTTTGATGTCTCTCCTCTCCTCTCCTCTCCTCTCCTCTCCTCTCCTCTCCTCGAATCTCCTCGAATCTCCTCGAATCTCCTCTCCTCTCCTCGAATCTCCTCTCCTCTCCTCGAATCTCCTTGAATCTCTGTTCTGTCTTATTCCAGAAAACAAGGATATACCTTTACATACAGACACTTTTCTTACTACAAACAAAAAGCCATTGTGAATACAGACCGAGTCTTCACTTTTTTTTTTCCTTACCATATAAACCATTTTTTCTTCATAGGGGATTTCATAGCAATAACATCAAGTCAATACCTGAACGTGCATTTGTGGGCAATCCTTCACTTATTACAATGTAAGTGATAAGAATCTTTTCAATGACTTTTTGTATTAGAGAATGTGGGACTAAGTATCATATTTGTGGCTAATTGTCAAATAGCTTTTTTTATGAGTACACCTTGTAGCACGTCACCATACAAGTGAACAAGCTCATATCTTTCCAACTTCATGGAAAAAATTCCAGTTTTCAAGCTCTGTTTGAGGGAAGCAAGTAGTGGTCTCTGGCCTTTGACTTATTGTTTGAATAGTAACTACTAAATCTCTTAGCATTACTGGCAACGTAAAAGCTAGTAAAAATTGCTCTTGATGGACTCCAGTCTGAATTCCCATAATTTTACATGAAAATGCACTTAATGGACAGCTTCAAATTAAGAAATTGCAAAAGTGTAAGAAAAATAATGACTCATCTTCAGTAATATTCCATGAGCAAAAGCAGCATGACTTCAGAAGGGCAAGGGAGCCTCTTCTGAGCAGGGGAAGTTCTGACATCTTCATGTGCTATCCTTTAATTTGTCTCAGGTCATAACAAAATTCTTCATATGTGAAATTTTGTCTTTGCAAACCTGGGAGGAAGAGACAATATTTTCTTGACTGGCTTCTGGCATTAAAACAGGAAAACAATAACTACTTGAATGTTCAAAATATGACATGTGTCTGGTGAATATTGAATAAGGGTGAGAAAAGCCCATTAGTTCACCTCTGCTACAACCAGAGGGCTACAGTCTGTGATTCATCATAGAGAGCTTCTTCATTGTTTACAGTATAATAATATATTTAGAATATTTTGAGATAATTTTCATTAAATGTCTTTTTATCCTTTATTTCAGACATTTTTATGATAACCCTATCCAGCTTGTTGGAAAATCTGCTTTTCAACACTTACCAGAACTAAGAACTCTGTATGTGTTTACTTTTTATTTTAGTTTTCTTTTTATGTTGCAACACTAGAGTTGCCCCACACCTTCATCACTATAATTTTATTTAAATTGTTTTTTTAAATTATAGGACTTTAAATGGTGCTTCGCAGTTAACAGAGTTTCCTGATCTGACAGGGACTACAAGTCTGGAGAGTTTGTAAGTGCTAGAGAAGTATTTTGGCTTTGTTTTATTTTCTTGTATACTGACTTACTGTAAAGAATGTCCTAAAAAAAATTTTGTTTTTCAATCTTCAAAAAGTAATTTTTTTTCATAAATTCTTTCAACAGAACACTCACAGGAGCACAGATCACCTCTCTCCCCAAATCTGCTTGTGACCAGTTGCCTAATCTCCAAGTGCTGTATGTTTCAGTAAGATTATTAACATGACATTAATGCAAGACATTAATAGACAAATGAAACTATTATGATTTCAAAATTACCCAATTACTGCTATTTTTGTGTATCACGTTACTTCTCAGGAATTCAGCTCAGGGAGTTGGCCCCTGTGTTATTTAAAAATTTACAGCCAATCAGGATTTCCCATACATTGCTGAGAAAGATAATTACTTAGCATATTTTTAGGAAAAGATAAAAGGGTTCTAGATTTTGTTTAAAAAAAGACAGAACTACCTTATTTTCGATAAAAAGGTTCTTGATTTTGTTTAAAAAAAGACAGAACTACCTTATTTTCATTCATTCTGTGTCTCCTACAGTAGTTTGGGATTTTTTTCTCACTAAGGCAAATAATTCATTAAGGTGAATAAGTAAATAATAATAATAAAATATTATAAATACCTATAAATTTACAATAGAATATAAGACCAACAGTTCTGATTCCTTGTTATGCTCCTCTTTTAATTTCTTTCTCAACCAGACATAAATAGCTGACTGAAATTTTAATAGACTATTCCTTGGCATAGCTGGACATATTTGGTATACTAAATATACAATATTATTTTAGCTTGGAAATTTCCTTGGAGTTTGCTTAATCACTAACCAAAGTAATCATTGTGTCCTCTTCTTTGAGAATGAGCCAAGAGCACTTTCCTCTATGTATTACATCACTACGAATCTATTTGGTATTAATTCTCTGGCCAACATTGAAATAACAGTAATTATAATGCATTATTTGAATACCAGAGTGAATGTCAAGAACATTTCCAGAAAAAAAAAAGTTTTAGTTAATGGACTCAATGTAATCATTTCCAGAAAGATAAAAGACAATCTGTTGCCAGAAAAAAGTCTGCACGTAGAATTAAGGTTAAATATGTCCTGTAACTTTCAAAACCAATAAACAATCTCAAATCAGAGGGCAAACAAATAATACAGCAATTAATAACTTACAGAGTTCATAGTAGAGTAGGACTGTCCCCTGGAAATTCACATTTTTTATTTTTGAGTATTACCCAATATGATTTGAGCTGATACTTAAGAGAGGAAGGAACTTTATTTATCTTGCTTTATCAGCAATTTCAAAAGCTCAAGAGCTGCTCTTTGCCATTGCTGCTGGATTGGAACTGCTGAGTCTCCATTTGGGTTTGCACATCTGTTCTGGCTGTGCCATGGAGGAGAAAGGTGCTCTGTACCCACCCACACCTCACCTGGGGACTGCCACCCTGCAGGGGCTACCTGGCTCAGGGCCACTCACAGCCAGCAGCAGTGCAGACCCTGCTTTGGGAGGCAGTGTGTGCATGCTTCCGAGCCACCAGGACATCCAGAAGGGGGTTCACGAGCACGAGGCTTCCTGGATGTGTGCACACCTGCAGGAAAGGTGTAGGGAGAGCTCTGGAAAGGCTGCCCTCAGCACAGCTGGGCATGCACCTCCACACAGGAGACAAAACCACTCGCCCTCTGCTGCTGCCAAGAGCCTCCTCTATTAAGAAAGTGGGGAAAAAAAGACCTTAAAAATAAACAAGTAAAATATTTCCTGGAGTTCTGACAGAAACTGAGGGGAGAAGGGTCTCAATTCAGGCATTTTTTCCATGTGTGCGGAAGGAGTGTCAGTATGTACAAAATCCAAGCTGGTAACGTATTTTTAAGAAGATCTAAGTGATAAACCTGTGGATGACAGAATAGCCAGTGTCTGCCAGACATACAAAACATCCTTTACCTTGACCTAAAAGCCTCTAGAAAAGCCTCTAGCTCACTTGAATCCTCTTCTGTAATGTGTGATTTGGGCCACAGTGTTCCTTTTATTTTGATACACAAAGAAAAAAAAGACCCCAAAAAAACCCAAACGGAAAACCCACAAAAAAACAACACCAAATCCAAATATATTGATATTTGCCTTTGTACAGAGTAAAATCAAAGTAGAATACCTTAAAGACACACACAGTCATTACTTGCACTACTTCCACTAATCAAATATAAAGCAGTCCAAATGCCTCTGTTGGAAGAATAACAGTGAAAAAAAACAGTTTTACTAAGGGATTAAATAGGTGGAGATGAACCGGTTTTAGGGCATTTGAGAAGTGAGAAGAATTTCACAAAATGAGAAGTGAATTTCTTTCATGTGATAATACTGGACAACTATGAAAAAGGACATTTTTTCTAATTCTAAACACTGAGCTTTTTTCTCTATTATTTTCATATGCAAATGTCCCATTTAGTTTTCTCTGAGCAGCACACACACACACACATGCACACAAATATATACATGCACATGCATATATATATTGGATGAGACTCTGGGGTGGTGGGGGCTGGTGTTTTGTTCCTTTTTTTTCTTTCCCTTTCAGTTTCTGCAAATTGCCTGGGCTTGGTTTTGATTAGCTATATTATACTGTAAATCAGTCCAGATGTTTCAGTTATTCTGTAATTTGTTGAGTTTTGGCTCAAGTCTTTTTAAGGATTTTTTTTCTCCCCCTGTAGTGATTGATTTCAAAGTTAGTTCCAATATTTTTTGACCATTTCCCTCAGATATAAGATGTAGCAGCCTAAGCATCAGAGGCAATACAGCTTAATTAAAAGTGTAGAATGGGAAGCTGATTGTGACTATTATCAGAAAAATACAGACTCTTCTCTGAAAAAATATGAGTATATATGCTTAGTAGATTATTTAAAACTGTTAAAATATTTATCAGAATTTAAACATGATAAATGTGAAGTCTGTGATATAAATCCAAATGGTCATATCATCGCTGTAAAACACTCAGCTGAAGTCTACACTTCAGGCAGGAAATGTTCAGACAATGCAAGGAATTTGCAAATGTGGATGTGGAATTAATATATCTTGCCTTTTCCACTCCTCTCTCCTCTTCAGTTAGAAATCAAAATGTGACAGACGAGAAATAAGTGAGTTTGTATGCTTCTATTCTTCTGTGACTGGATAAAACCAAATTATTTTTAATTGAGCATGAAGGTACACAATGAAAGCTATTTTTCTTTTAACATTCCTTTGATGTTAATCTATTTGTTTCTTGTATAATTCAGGGATCTGTCTTACAACCTGCTGGAAGATTTACCCTGTTTTACTGCATGCAAAAAACTCCAAAAAATGTAAGTGTTACACCACCCTAAAAAGCTTAAAAAGAAGCATCTATGTGTGCTTGAGTATAATTAACTTGGGTGTTGCTGACCGATTTGACATACCCCAGATACACTTCATTGAAGTGGATCACAAGCACAGTCTAAAACACCCCAAAGTGCCTTCCAGGTTCTTTGAAACTGAGGAGATCCTTATTGCTATTTCAGTGACTTGCATCACAATGAAATCGCTGAAATCAAAGCAGACACGTTTCGGCAGCTGGCTGCTCTTCGGTCTCTGTGAGTACCCTGAACAGACATTCACACAGGTTCTCAAAAATATGGGCTATATAATGTCTGCCCATGATGTACCCCAAAAGATCCTTATTTCAGTTTTTCCTCGCTGTGATCTTTCACCGTGAGTTCATAACTGTGAAAGGAGAGCAAACATTGTGGAGTTTAGCATCTGCAGCAATGAATTAAAATATATAAGCTTATAGCCATAAAAACTGTCACTTCTGAATGTTTCTGATGGAAGTAGAGAGGCTTACTGAGCCAGAGACAGGTTGGTAGGTTCACATTATAGCCAGCTCTAGGGAGTGGGAAATCTTTTTGCAAGGAACAGCATCTTAAGATGTGGAGTCCAGTCATGTGCAGGTTTCCAGTTTTCACACAAACTTGTGCTAGAGGAGCAATTTTTTCAAGAAATTACTCATGGTTGTAATACATACATTTTTTTAAGAGTTGCTTTCAGTCTTTTTGACTTTTCAGGGGCGGTGAAAATTGAAATTAGGAGGTTAAGCCTATTAACCATGGGTTTGCTGTTCCTAGTCACTTGAGAACATTGTAGGAGACTTAGTCCATATAATTCACCCTTCTTCCTGCTGCCTTAGGAGGCTGTGAAGCAGACTGAAATGCCTTGGGCTGTGGCAGGCATTAAGACATTTTAAGTTCTCAATTTAATAACATCACAACTGACTTAAGAAAAAGTGAAAAAATACTGTGCACTATGAGATATGCAGGAGCTTATTGAAAATATTGGCATGTAATTTATACCTATCTTATATTTAGACCACCTAATCATTTAAAATATTTAAAATCACCTAAGCATTTAAAAACTTCCATATTCACTCAGTGCATATGTAATTTTCTACTTGCTTTTCTCGTAGAGACTTAGCTTGGAACAAAATTAAAATCATCCACCCCAATGCCTTCTCTTCTTTACCATCTCTGATCAAACTGTAAGTATTTGAATATCTTATACATTAAATTTTTTCATTTTTCTTGCAAAAGTGTACAAAAATTTCATAACTTGGCGCCCCAGTGGAAATTGAGGGTTTCTCTGTTCTAATCATCTGGTCTGTTGAATCCATATCTAAATGTCTGCTTTCTTGTACTTCCCCAGCTCACATAGGTATTACAGCAAAGCTGCATACAACACTGTGTAATGTTTGGGGTCCATGAAGGTTATCAGTGCATCTGCCTCTTTTTGTTCCATTTATTAGCAGTTAATGTGTTGTAGCAATGGTAAATATTACCTGTTAGTTGTGTTTCAGGCCTCAGGAATTGGTTTAAAAAAAATAAATTTTTTCCAGAATGCATCTTTATTTCATTATTCCTCATTTGATGAAATAGGTTTTTTTCTTTAGTAAGTTGAGCCAGAGCAGTTAGTGGTCACCAGTTTTGCAGGCCTTGTTCATGAGCACTTCTCAGTGCTTACTGATTTATTTTTCCTACTTCCAGCTGTTACTATAATGCTTTTTTAATGTGAATCCCTGAGACATTGGCTGTATGGGGAAGATGGGAAAAAAAAATTCCTCTGGAGTCATCTTTTGTTGTCACAAAAATACGATGCTGGGCGTTTGCTCACAGATAATCTGGTAGCTGCTGAACCTAGATTTGGAGAGGTATTCATTTCTGCTCATGTGCAAAGCCCTCTGAATGGTGCACTGACAAACACCCACACAGACAGTTTTGTCTATAATATCCCTTTTGGGGGCCCTTCTCAGAATTTACCTACTTTGTGAGGTGAGCAGTAAATTGTATCTTTGGACAATAACATAAAACAGTCAGAGGGAGTTAAAGAAAAAAGCCCCTGAACACACAAACAGTAACACAGTGTACCAGTGTTTCCTGAAATGGTGATCTCTGACCTTGATCCACCTCAAGTCAGTAGTCATTTTTACCATTGCAGTAGGACCTGAATTTCACCTTTGGTATTTAATGGTGCAAGAAAACACACACTAAACCAGATAGGTAGAAGCCCAGTCCATCAACATCTTTAGGCCTTAGATATCAGTGTATAGCCCAGACTTTCCTATTCAGCCTTGGACATAAAAGCATTTCAACTGCATCACACTCCACTTCTTCCTCCTTGACTGTTGACCATCTGAAGTATTGCAGAGTAGATAATTGTGAGGAGGACTGAAAAGACTCATTGAATAAGTGGGAGAGAGAGTGCAAAATAGAAAACAGTACCTCAGGACACCCCCTCTTTTGCTGCTTTGCCATTATATCCTAATCACTTACCACTTTTTCATTCTCCTGTTTTACTGTCTCCTAGTTACCTATCTGTGTTCATCTGCACTGTTCTGTCTTCCCTCAGCCACTCAGACAAGCTTCAGCTTGGAAATGTCATCTCCCTCTGCTCCAGCCCAGACCTGTCCTTTCCTGAAATGCACATCTTCCCCACACACCTGACCTGCTCCTTGGGGAGCTTTCAGGGCAGCCAAGTCCTGTAGCATTCCACTGAATCTTTTAAACTGCGGGAAGCTGTTCCCGCTCCTTTGAATTCAAGCAGCCCAGGGAGAAGGTTTTAAATTCATTTGCTGGTCTCAAAATTGGCACTATGAATGTTTTGAGTCAAAATTTGGGAACAGAAACCCAACTAACTACTAGATGTTACTGTTAGCTTTCTGCTAGACATAAAGGTGAGTACTCCTGAGCAATGCTGCATTCACTGGGGACTCTGTTTAATATTTTTTTTTATTGAGTTAGAAAACTTTAACCTATTTTTTCAATGTGACACTTCTAGTGCTGAAAAAAAAATGAAAACCATAAGTTGATTTTTATTTGCTGTTGCGCAGGGATGTGTCATCCAACCTTTTGTCCGCTTTTCCTGTGACGGGGCTACATGGTTTAACTCATTTAAAATTAACAGGAAATCATGCCCTACAAAGTTTGATAACATCTGAAAATTTTCCAGAACTCAAGTGAGTATATCATTAAAACTAATAAGCCACATTTGTGTTCATGTGCAATGGAAGGTGTGTCAGTGTGTAACGCATGTTTCTTCGTATTGTCAGTCTTTGATCTGTGCCATTAAAACTAAAGCAAATATTATAAAAATGATAGACTTCTTTTATTATGCTCACTTTCAACTGAAGAAACTATGAAGGTTTTGAAATATTAACTTCAGTACTTGCATAGTATGAGCCACATCTGCTTCCTGGTGATATGTTTCAAAAGCTGTTAAAACAATATCACTGGCAGCTTAGTGATATGTCCTTCTTCTACTGGACTGTGCCTACAGAACTCCCATTATACATAATGAGAACACAGCAAATACAAGGGAAGAATATACTGCTGAAAGACCAAAAGGTTTCACCTCTTTGAAGATGATTTTTCTGTAATCTTTTGATTAAGATTCAGATAATACTTTGCCAGTATTACTAAAACACTTTGATACTAATAATTTCTGCAAGTCCTCTCTGATACATGAAGGAAGTGTCCTCTAAAGATCATTTGCAGCTCTGCCAGTCATTGGATGACCATGGCCTGTATGGAGCTTGAACCCACAACCTTGGCATTATTAGCACCATGCTATAACCAACTAAACTAATTTCAGGGTAACAGCAAGTAAGGTTTTGTCTCTGACTTCAGGATATTTGGGAGTTTTCCCTAACTCTCTCCTTTCATTTTCATACTTTAATTAGAACATGCCAAGTGCAACATATATTTTTTCATATTTGACTGAAAAAAATTCGGTATCAGAAAATATGAAACAACAGTGTGCACATTGTTAAGAAACCACAGAGTGGTTGAGGTTGCAAGGGACCTTTGAGGCTGTCTTGTCTAACCACCTGCTCAGGCAGGGGCACCTGGCACCTGTTGCCCAGGACCACATCGAGACAGCTTTTGAGTATCTCCAAAGATGGAGAGTCTATCCTTATGTTTTCACTAGATTTGTCTTTTGCACTGGAAAAGGCCCAGTAGTCCTAGCAGGCAGACAGCTCAAAATGTGACCATTAATGAGAAGGACAGGAGATCAATAAGGAAATGATGAAATGAAGTGTGGAGCTGATTGAACTCTGTGTACCACACTGGAGAGATCCACCCCCAGAACACTTCTGTGATGGCATGTGATTTCTGCAAAAAATGGTTCCAAAGTTAGGAAACAAGTCTTAAAGCCCTTAATAAACCCAAAAATGGTAGTTTGTTACAGAGGAGATTAGGCAGTGACTTCATCAAGTGCATGAAACGATAACATTAACATTCAAAGTAATTGAGGCCTTAAACCTCTTCTACATTAGAGATCTTGAGATAGGTCCCAGAGGCCAAGGAGCAAGTGCCATAAAAATCATGATTGGTTGAGTCTGAGCTTATATCGTATTTTTTCTTCTCTCACTGGCTTTGCCCAAATGTTGAGGCAGGTGACAATTCTAAAATAATTGAAGTTTCTTTAAAAGAACGTAAACAAAAGAAAATGTATTACTCCAACCTAGCAAATATATAATGCTGCATACAGATACCATGACCTAGAGGCAAAAGAAGTGCTGCAGCAGTCCTCAAATAATCCATTATTCAGCTGAATTGTGTATAACTACGATTTTTTAAATTCTCTTCTCAAAATTATACTCTATATTAATTTCCCTTCAGCAAAATTATGTGCATTATTCAAATGAAAGTACTATGTATTTCATCTGGGCAAAGTCCTAACCAGGATGTGTCAAACTAACTTAATTCTTTTAAAAAATGTATTCAAAGTATCATATGTAAAGTTAATTAACATCTCTAAGAACAAATTATACCCAGTCAGGAGAAAACAGGGTAAAATCCTGACCGACAGTCTGCGTGACTTTTACCATAAATCAAAATGATGTCAGGATTTCACGCAGGATCACTGCAGATAATGCACAAAGCACCAAGTTTGAACAGAGATCTGAACCCAAATGGAATTCAACCTTTTGCAATTGCTGTAACTAGCCAGTGGTTACATTAAAGACAAATTCCTGTATGAAAACTTCCTACTCATCTAAATTCATCAAAACAGACACATCAGAGCACAGAATCCCCTTCCCCATCATCAGCAACAGCACTTATACACTCTGCAGAGCAGAGCCCAGCCTGTTACAGCAAGCCTTGAGGAGCAAAGCCAGGCTGCCAGCCACTCCTTCCTTCTTTATCTGATGCTTTGATTCAGTGCTGAAAAGAACTCAGTGCTTTGCTCCATTCATCATAACTGTGCCTTCCTGTTCACCATTAACTCCACACCTTTGTGAGGGAGAAAACGACCTTGTGTTCTCTACTGCTTAATCTAAAAACAGAAAAAAGAGGCATTCCTTGCTACAGGAAAAAAAAAATTATCAAGTACACAGATATCATTAGTAAGATAAGGAGTATATAAAAATAAAGTTAGTCAGTGTTTCTAAGAGAGCTTAATTTGACAAAGCCCAAATCTAATCACCCACATCAAATAAGCACCAGCCATAAAAAGGACTGCCTCCAGCACTGTATGCCTGAGAGTTCCTTCTTTTTTCTTTTTTTATGTTAAATGTAGCTTTTGTGAGAAAAAAACTCCTCTGTCACCAAGATCTGATACTTATTCCCCTCCTTTGCAAAGTATGTTTTGTGCTCTGTATTCTGGGTTGCAGCCATTGTGTGCAGTTGGGTTTTGCACACAGATTAAGCAGCATTTGCTAATTTAAGGATTATGTGTATAGCCTAATAACACTGGCTGGGAGGAATCAAACATAAACTGTTCAGATTTACGAATGGATTCTAGAAATACCAACAGAGATCAGAAGAGATGGGAGTCTTACTCTTTATATATAATTTAAAAGTCATGGATGGTTTTGGCTACATCATCAAAGTAGTGGACCAGTATAATTTCCAGTGTATGACAAGCCAGCAGACTGGGAGAAGCACATGATCTGGAAATCTGTCAGAGAGCTATTTGAATAATCAGAGAATTGAATACACTTCTGCCAGTCTCTTGTGCGTAAAATATCTACTAACTGTTCATTCCCCCACCTATATCAATGTCCTTCCAAAGGTCTGAAGCCACAAGTTGCAGGGATCACCTCGCAGAACTGTCAGTGTTACTTTTGATGATTATTTCTTTTTGTTTCAAAAAAAGGGAATTTCTATTTGGGGATTGGGATGTTTTTTTATCCCAGATGGTTAGCTATGGGTTAGTCTAATAATCAATGGGTTTAATAACAGTTTATTTAAGAAGGGCTTCTGGGAAATGTGTTCAAAACTGTTTAATCAAGATAATCTCCTTATGTTAAAAGATGGGATGCAGATGAATGACTTAGAAATTAAATATTTAAATCTGCTGGCCTGAAGTTGCTTGACAGTTAGATCTCAGTTATCTTGAATTTTTATTGAGTACCCTAAAAGTTTTGTATCGGGTACAAGGGTACAGATTATTGTGGTTAATTTCCAACAGAAATGTAAGGTTATGGAATCTAAATGCCTTTGAATGCACTAATTTAAAAAATCACTTTAGAACTTAAGATTCCGTTTGTTCCCCTTTGTACCAAGCTTTTGGCAAGGACACAAGTTTAAGTCCTGTTGGCACTGAGCCTGATTCAGCTTGATTTCTCTGCAGATTTCCCAGAGGGTTAGAGGTTGCTTATTACACTCATTATGTTAATTTACGTGATTAACCTGTTGAAAGTAATCTGATAGGAGGATCTAGTTCTAGTTTATTCCTTTTAAGTTAATTCAGAATAACTTCGAATCACCTCTTTATCTTTGAACTTTTTGGTATATTGGCTTTTGGAATTAAGGTGAGTTGTTAGGTTTAACTATGTGCTATTGGTGAACTGTGCAAATTAAATAGCCCTGCTTCCAAAGCATAAAATATATCTGTGGAATAGAAGTAGTCTAGAGAACTCAGATAGTAGTTCTTCTATGCTCCCCCAGAATTTGCACATCCCCAAAGGAATTAAATTCACAGCATACTGGAAATGCACAATTTTCTGACAACAGGAACCTTCACAATCATTGGAACTCACTGACATACATTGTTGTGTGTTAGGAATAACAATGATCTTAAAAGAATTAAGAATGAGTATCCTGTGTCCTGCAATGACTGTTCTCATTTTTAAGACAGTTAATGAAGTAAAACCTTTCTCTCAGTGACATTTCACAACCAGTGCCTGATTCAAGTACCTGTTGATTTAGAACTGCTTTCTTGATCTTCTGCATAAGAAACAATCTCCTTTTTGTCATCCTACTGGGAAATGAGTTGAATGTGGAAAAAGGTGAATTAAAGCTTGATTTACAAAAGATCTCATTCTCCCTAAAGCGGAGAAATTCAATTTGGGAAGTGTTTGGTTTTGCCTGGTAGGCAGGTTGTGATCTTCGGATATGCTTTTTTTTGTTTTTTTAAGGAAGCCATTAAGAAACTGTTGGAGAAACTGTTGATTTACACAGTAAAATCATTGAAAATCATAAAGATAGAAATACAGCTCTGAGTAATATTCACTCAACAGCAAGACAGAGATCTCCCACTTTCATGTCTCCTGTGAAAACACATAAGAAAACTTCAGTATGTCTTTTCTAAAATGCATTTCCAATGAGGAGTTTTATTTGTGAATCTTCATTTTGTATTATCATGACTGATTTTTACCCATAGATGCTTTTACTTCCCATTGTGGAAATTTAGACTATTTCTTTTGTGTTAACTGTAGAGGAGCAGTACAATCCAGTAACTCTGGTGCTTAACCAGTAACATTATTCTTCTGCAGGGTCATGGAAATGCCTTATGCCTACCAGTGCTGTGCCTTTGGAGCTTGTGAGAGCCACTACAGAATCTCCAGCCAATGGAACAAAGATGATAATAGCAGTATTGATGACTTTCATAGAAAGGATGCTGGACTGTTACAAATTCAAGGTAACTGTAATCTTACGCTTTTAAGTCTACTTGAAGGCTGTGAGCAACCTGTGATTTTAAATAAACCCAATACTCTTTACAGACACAGAGGTGGCCTCTCCCTGTCTCTTGCTCAATAGTATGTTATTTAAGTATTCCTGTGCTTAGCAAACTCATTATTTTTCTGCCATTAAAAAAAAAATCTCACTCACACACTCATCTTTTCATCCAAATAATAACTATAATGATGTGGTAAATTAAATCTTCCCTTTATATGAGAGACAGGGTAGTTTGGCTGGTATGTAACTCCATGCAAGAGCAGACCAGCAAAGATGTAGTTTCTTGCCAGCCTCAGAACAGAACACATCCTAGGCTTACCCACACACTTCAGGATGAGTAATAGCCAAAATAGGTGGCTACTTTGGCATGTTTTTTCATAGAATCATAGAATATGCTGGGTTGGAAGTGACCAACAAGGATCATCAAGTTCACCTCTTGAACCTGCACAGCGCAGGCCCAAGAATTACTCCATCTGCCTGAGACCATTGTCCAAACACTTCTTGATCTCAGACAGGCTTGGTGCTGTGACCACTTTCCTGTGGAGACTGTTCCAGTGCCCAACCACTCTGTGGTTGAAGAACCTTTTCTTGATATCCAACCTAAACCTCTCCTGGCTCAGCTTCATGTCATTTCCTTGAGTCCTGTCCCTGGTCATGAGAGGAAGAGTTTGGTGCCTGCCCCTCTTCCTCCCCTTGTGAGGATGTTAAAAACTCAAATGAGATCTCACCTCAGTCTCCTCTTCTTCAAGCTGAACAGACCAAATAACCCCAGCTCCTCACACAGCTTTGCTCCAGGCTCTTCACTGTCCTCATGGCCCTACTTTGGAAGCTCTCTAATATCTTTAGCTTTATATCTTTTTTATACTGTGGTACCCAAACCTGCCCCCAGCACTCGAGGTGAGGCCGCCCCAGTGCAGAGCAGAGGGGACAATCCCCTCCCTTGCCCAGCTGTGATGCTGTCCTTGATGCCCCCCAGGACAGGGTTGGCCCTCCTGGCTGCCAGGGCACTGCTGGCTCAATGTGCCACTGACCAGGACCCCCAGGTCCCTTCCTGTGGGGCTTCTCTCCAGCATCTCATTCCCCAGTCTATGCACATAACCAAGGTTGCCAGACAGTGCATTTGCTCTCCAGGACATGAGACTACTGCATTTTTCTTCCCCTCCAGCACTAGATCTGTTACTTGATCTTTTGTGTAGGTGCACACATGCACTTACACCAGCCTGTTGCTTTCTGTGCTATCTCTGCTCCTGCAGACCAAGTAGTTCAGCAAGAATAGAGCCAAGAATATGTGCTAGTGATGATGTAAAAAACACAGAAAACTCGATTAATTCTTAGTAGTATGGCGCAAGAGCCGAATTTATATTTTAAACTCCTTCCTAGGCAGTCATCACACTGCAAATTAGGCAGTAGAGACTGTACCTGTAAGTGATTATTTTCAGAGAAGTAAAGATCCCATCTTTTACAATAATCCCGAGTACAGTAATTCAAAACCAAGTAGGCAGTCACAGCAGGCAAAGGGATGAGACCAGGCCTTAAATGCCACAGGTATTTTTGCAACTTTTACTAAAAAAATCTTCCTGAAAATTGCAGTAACAATTCTGGGTTTTTTTCTCCCCAACAGATGAACGTGATTTTGAGGACTTTTTTCTTGACTTTGAAGAAGATTTGAAATCTCATCATTCAGTGCAATGCTCACCCTCTCCAGGTAAGAAACTGCCAGATAGATGTGAATTCAAGGACAGTGTTAGTAGATATTTGAGATGCAGAACAAACTGTGAATCAGATACTAGGACAGCAACATGATATGTAGTAATTTGATGAGTCTAATACAAATACATTGCACAATAATATACAGTTTCGCATTGAATTCCAGAAAACTATTCAGTCACTATATTCCTCTATGAGTGTAGCAAAAGTTTTCCCAGTTACCGAGCAGATCCTTACTCTGGGCCCCTTCTCACCAGAATTGATACCCAATCAAGGAAATGAGAAAGGAAAGACTTCTACTGAGATGATAAAGACAGAAGAATCTTTGCTCTTTCAGTCTTCTGCAAAGCTAAAGTAATTCTTCTGAATGTCACTGTTGTTTTACATGTGAGCAGCCTGAACACACAATTTAGTTCTGTGTCTAGGAAATACCAAACACTGATGTGTCCCTCACAAGGGACACCCAGCATTGTACTTTTCTTTGTAGAATATAGCCAGACATGGTCATAAGTTTAAATTGTTTGATTTAGGAAACATTTCCACCAGTCATTCTTTCATTGTGATACATGAACAAAAAAAAAATCCCAAGTGACAACTTGTACTTCTGCATTCATTTTAAGCCATGATTCTTGTTTGCAACATCAACTAATAGTAATTTTTTAAAGTTATATAAAAAGGAATAGATAAGGCAGGAAACCAAAGAATAGAGTTACTTGACTGTCACATATTTTCTAATGGCCTAAATATAAGTTCTGAGTTTATTAAAATATTGCTGTCTTCAAGGTAAGTTATCACGAGACCTGAGAATACTTTAGCTTTTTCAAGTAGTATCATCAAAGACTTGCAAACTGACACAATAGATCCTTATGCTTACTTAATGGCAACAGCTGTTGTCATAGGGAGGTCATTTCAGCTGCAGGGTTCATGTGTTTATGGAAGAGCACAGGCTATTGTGAGGGACTTGCTTTCCTGGCTCTGTTTCTCTGACAGCAGAGCATTCAGCTTCAACTGCACAGCACGTGCACCTCAATTCTATGAGAATATATAGCATACATCAGTCATAACAACCTGCCTTCAGACACAGGAGATCCAAAAAGGCAGCACTCCCAAATGCAGAGAGACACAACCTTACTGGACTGTACAATGACAGCTTAGGAGGTAGCCAAAGTAAATCTGTCCATATCCATTTCATCTCGCTTTACCAGGACTCATTATGAACCTGTTTTAATTTAGTGAGAGGTAACATTTTCAGCTTTCTTCACACGCTGACAAATACCACAGCATTTCGTGAGACTAGGAGATCTGATATTCACATTGCAGTAGTACTGCCAGGCACAAAAAGAAACCCATAGACTACTCCTGATGAAGGACAAAGGCTCATGTGCATCACTAATGCAGTATGCATCACACATTTAGCAGCTTGTTATCAAGGTCTCAGATTACTCCAAAGAAAGATCAAATTTCCAGCTCCCCTTTTAGACTAAAATTCAATCTTTGGCTGTGCTGAGAATCTGCAAGAAACATGAACTTTAGTGTCTCAGGAAGCATAAGGGTCTTTTTGGTTTACTTGGTCTCCCCTTACCCTTTTTATTTTGGCATTTCAGGTCCCTTCAAACCATGTGACCATCTGTTTGGTAGCTGGCTGATCAGAATTGGAGTGTGGACCATAGTGGGTTTGACCTTTATTTGCAATTCACTGGTGTCTGCTACAGTTTTCAGATCTCCCTTGTATATGTCCTCCATAAAACTTTTGATTGGTTTAATAGCCATTGTAAACACCCTGATGGGCCTGGCCAGTGGAGTGCTGGCTAGCGTGGATGCATCCACTTTTGGTAGCTTTGCTCAGTACGGAGCACAATGGGAAAGTGGAATTGGTTGCCAAATAACTGGCCTTCTCTCCATTTTTGCTTCAGAGGCTTCCATATTCCTCCTTACCCTAGCTGCACTCGAACGTGCATTCTCTGTAAAGCATGCTACAAAATTTGAAACAAAATCCTCCATTACTAGCGTAAAAATTGCCATTTCTTTTTGCTTTGTGCTGGCACTAATCATTGCAGTGATACCCCTTCTCACTGGAAGCGAGTACGGGGTTTCTCCACTTTGTTTGCCACTCCCGTTTGGAGAGTCCACTGCCATGGGCTATGTGGTAGCACTGGTATTGCTGAACTCCCTTTGCTTTCTGGTAATGACTGTTGCTTATACAAAGCTCTACTGTAGTTTAGAAAAGGGAGAACTAGACAACATTTGGGATTGCTCTATGGTCAAACATATAGCCTTGCTACTTTTTACTAATTGCATTCTTTACTGCCCTGTGGCATTCTTATCTTTTTCCTCCTTACTAAACCTCACTTTTATCAGCCCAGAAGTGATTAAGTCAATACTTCTAGTGATTGTCCCACTGCCAGCATGTCTAAACCCCCTGCTTTATATACTTTTCAATCCACATTTTAAGGAGGATTTGGGAAGTCTGCGAAAGCAAACTTTGATATGGAGGAGATCAAAACATGCCAGTCTGATCTCTGTGAATTCAGAAGACATAGAAAAACAATCTTGTGACTCCACACAGGCGTTGGTAACCTTCACAAGTGCCAGCATATCATATGATATGCCCACCAGCAGTTCACTAATGCCACCCTCTTATCAAATGACAGAAGGCTGCAATCTCTCGTCAGTCGCGTTTGTTCCTTGTCGCTAGTTGCAGAGGCAGTACAGAAAATACCTCTGTTTACAAAAGTTTTAATCCCAAAAGTAAGTGCAGATGTGTGCATACAAGTGTAGAGAGTACCTCTGAATTATTATGATACACCTCAGAAAGTGGACAAGGACAAAACTTGCAGCAGGCTGAAAATTCAGTACTTGAGCCTGCTCAGCCTCCTCCCAAAATGCTGGGATAAAGAGAGGGAATGAAAGCTGCTGAAGTTTGTGCAGTTGTATCAGCTGCTCTCTTTTAAAGTAGCACTACGCAGAAAGGGCATCAGTTGGTCAAGAACAAAAATAGCAAATTAAATTTGTAACATTTTTTCAAATCATTTCCTGATGTTTTCAGGGATTGGGTTATTTTATTTGTGTTTATTGCAATTTGCTTTTAATAACAGTTTTTCAGTGCCATGATTGTTTTTTATAAGCATCTGTGTATGGCCTTTGTTCAGCAAGATATCTAAACAGAAGAGTAGTCCTGTTCAAATCCTAAAGTTTGCTGGAGAATACCCTTTGATGAAGTTCCACGTTTGATAAAGCTGATTAAATGGTTTAATTGGCATTGGGTTTGGATTTTGGACATCATCTAATTTGACAAAACATTTTTAATTGTCAATGAAAGCTGAAAAGTTAACATGATCAAAAAGTTAATCAAGATCCTGTTAAGCATTTAAAAAGCAAATATAAATGACAAGGCATTGTCACATGGGTATTTTTCTAATGAGGTTCTGCACAGTTTGGTCCTGAATTGCTTTCATGCCAGTAGAATTACTCCCAGAATTACTGATGATAAAAATTGCCAGATGACTCATTTAATTTGATGGAGGAAAATACTACATAGAAAGTCATCAATATAAAAAAATTGGCATGCTGAAAACTATTAAAGGACACCAAAGGCACTCAAATAGAAACATTAATATAAGGAAATTTGTCTAGGAACAAAAACTGTAACCCTGCTCATGGCATGATCTCTGTCTCGTGAAACAGTGATTCTAGAAAGCTGCTAATTCATAGTCAGTAGTCAGTTGAAGATTTAGAGGTCACTATGTCCTTTTGGATAAGGGTAGCCAATATCCTTAGCTAAGGCAATATCAAATAGGAGTGAAGAGGTTGTGTGATCTGTGTTCTTAGCACTGATACAGGCACTCTCAGGATATTTCAAACATTGCATCCCCATGTTGTAAAGAACATTGTGAAATTGGAAAGGATATGAGCATTATACATTTAAAAGAACTTAGGAAATAAGTGATTTGAACTCAGTTTATAAGCAGCTGCTTCTAGGATACGGAAGTTTGAAGGCAGAGGACTACTTATCTGAGAGGAGAAGAATCTGGTATGATCAACTGGAAATTGACATTAGGGATACTCAGCATAGAAATAAAGGTGAAAGCTGTTGATAGGGATGGTCATTAGCTAGTGAAATTACTGTCACTAAAAATCTCTAAATTCATATTGGATATATTGCCAAAAAAAATACTGAAGCGACTGTTGAAATTCAGAGACTTCTGATGGCTTTAGTTTAGGAAAAGGCTTGATTAGGTTAACAGAGTTCTCTGACTTTAAGTCTGTTAATACTTTGCTAAATCAAGACGTGTATGTTTACACATCAGAAGCATCCTAGTTAGAAAGAAGAGACTTCAGGTCCTTGCCAAATCTACTGTTAGAATATCTCAGACAATAGAGTCACCTGGAATATAATTCTTTGATCACGTCCAAACCATCAGGGGATATTCTGGTATTCTTTTCTCAGAACTGGCACCTTTTGCTTAAGTAAGTTGATCATTTAAGACAGAAAAATGCACAAATTTACCTATTTTTGTTGTTAAAAAGAGCTTCTTGATGAATAATATTTAATAGCCCAGTATTCACTGCTCAATTAATGGCCACTCAACCTCCAGGTGAATGAGACTAATTTTTTAACATTAGGAAGGTTAGGCTAAGCCCAGCAATTAAGGTAATCCATTACAGATGATCTCTGCTGTTCATCTGTTCCTGTATATAAAACTTCCTGGGACTCCAAGGATGGATTTTTCACAATGAAGAATTTGCTGCCAGCAATGCATATGCCTTAATTTTCTTGTCCATTCACACTGGCATATTTTTAGTTTCGCAGTTACAGATGGCATCAGTTGACTTTGGCTGACATGTTCATCCTTCAGGGAGAAAAATGAAGCAATTCTGAAATTATGTACGATAAAGTCAGCTGGGTACTTATCTTAATCCTTTATCTGTTGTGGCTTTTGAAGCAGTGCAGCACACAGCTGCAGAAACCGTGCCTGAAACCACTTTGGATTAAACAGAGGATCAGTCAACCATTGCACAATACCTATTACCATGTTTACTTAGCTTTAATTTAACTGGGGTCCATCTGTGCTGCTCTGCTTAATGTCAGTGAGGTTCCTTTCAGCTTGCTGTATTTAAGAAGTTTGTAAAGAAATTTGAGAAGCAAAATAATGTTATAATTCTAAAGACTAGTTAAAGAAAGCTTCTTTTATCAGAACTTTTTTAGCTTGCAGAAGGTCCTATGGGCTTTGTGTCTTATTTTTATAAGCATGTTTGAAATATTTTGATCAGATATTTTTAACTTGAAACTGTTAAAATTCATTTAATAGATTTTTAAAGTAAAATGTGTAAATATAGAACTGTATTTATTATTACAGTGAAATGCAACTACAGTAAAGGACATGAGATTAAGCCCTGTACAGTTTCATATTGATATTTGCTATATTTTCTGCTCATATATGTTACTAAATTCATTATCTGTAAATAATATAATGTAAATGTGTAGTGATTGTAAATAGGTGACATGCTTTCTTTTCTATCAGTGTTCCAAACACATGTAAGTTGTAATAAAATGTGACTACACAGTAAAGAGCATTTAATCATGACCTAACATTTCACAAAGTTGTGTGCATTCTCAATTAATCCTTTCCAAGTTATTGTAATACTTGCACTAACTTCCCTAGGTGTCTGAAATTCTTGACAAAATATAAGTAACAGGTTGTGTGCTGTAAAAGAAAAAAAAAAAGAATAACAGTGGAGAGAAAAAGAAAAATATTAATAGTGTTTTATTTCAATTCAGACTGAATCTTTTACCAAAGCTTCCCTCACAGACCCTTATGAAGAGATCCTGCTCCCTGTGCACGCTGCTGTGTCTCCTGATGACCTCTCACCACTGCCACAGGTGACACCAGCACCTCCAGCTGTGTGACAAGGCTGTGCATCAGGCCAGGCACAAGTGACACAAGGGCCTCTGCAGAAGAAATAAGTTTGTTGGGTGAGTTTTAGAATAGTCTTATTAGGATAGGACAGGACCAGCGGAGAATGGGAATAAGAAAGTCATTAATTACCTTTAGGAGCAAAAACCAGAAGTATGACAGAGAGCACAGGGGAGTGCATATCTCAGGGAGGGCAGAGGCCTTCAAGAGACAGGATGCAATTGGGTGGAGTTTTATGAGTTATTAAGGAGCATGATGGAGTTTTGTGAAGGATGGGGAGCTCAGTGGAGCTCAAAAAGATGGATGTGTTGTGATTGTGAATGTAAGGACATAGAAATGGTGAGAAAACAAGCAAGTAAAGATGATTTCACATGCATGTGTGCACCAGACAGAGTAAGCAGTATTAGAGCCAGGAACCATAAGGAAGAAGAATGAAATTGCATTATTTTAGGAGGAAGATAGTACAACTTGAATAATGGAGAGAGAATACCTACAAAGGAAGAATGAGGTGATTGGTGAAAGCCTTGATGCAGAAGGGAAAAACAGGCACCAAGGTTATACATCATGATACGTGGAAGAAAGGCTTTTCTGAAGTTATGTACCAAATAGTGAGCAGTAGTACCTGAGGTCACAATATCAGTGTTCTGGGCAATATGCTGGCACACAGGCACAGGGGACTTCTCTCTGAAAGCACTCATGCCACTGACATGTAGTGTTCTCTGCAGAAACAACTGAAGGGGAGTTTTACTGCAGGCTCATGAAACGGGTTATTTAGGGAGACCAGACAAAGCATGCCACTACTCTGGCTCACTAGATACATTATGGAGTTTTATTTGGGAACTCAACCCTCAGAGAAGTTGCAGATGGCCAAGAAAAAAGAGCTAGTCAGAGATACAGTGAAAGCCATAAAGAAGATGGGATCACCAGTAAAATAATGGATGGGTTCAAAGGCCAAGCCTTAGCAGACACTAGCAGAGAAGCACAGAGAGTGACTCCACATGAGCAATGCTGTACCAGGTGGGCATGTGGCTTCAGTCTCTGCCCCTAGAAGAGGGGAGGACGTCCCTGACTAATCTAGTGATCATAATTGAGCTTAAATGTGGACCAGTCACTTGTGCAGTCCTTGCTGTTGCTGCTGCTCCATATTTGCTTCCTAGCTCTGTGACCTACATGTACTAGACAGTAGTAGTGAGCTATATATGTTAGACAGCGAGAAAGCTGCTACTGTATAAAGTATCAAACTATGTCCTATCCAAATCCTCTGTAACAGGAATTTCAGCTTATCAGGGACACCACTTATTTGCTCTGACTGTTGTATTAAACACTGTAATAAAAATATCATAATCAGACCTTCTCTGTTGTAGTTTAGGTTGCTATATGAAAGGTAAAGTGCTGAAAATTTCATTGATCAATTACTTAAGAAGGGCTCAAATCATTAAAAATGTGGCAGAAGTAATGTTTTCCTTAGGAAAACACTGGAAGACAAAGTAGTGGACACAGAAGAGTAAGAACATGGATACAAAAAGCTAAAAATATAAAAACAGAAGTAAGACCACAACAGCAGCAGCAAGTGTCAGAAAATTCTTTCTAGCTCCATGAAGCACAGTAACTGTGCAGATGCTCTGGTGCTGCAGAAGGCAGCTCTCAAAGTCCAGGAGAGCTGCACTGCTTCCACCAGCAAGGGAGGGACCAGTACCTCCACCAGCCATAGAGAAGCACTTCAAGTTCTCTTTCATTGACCTGTGCCAAACAACGGACAAGTCTGTCCTTCTGCAACACTGTTATTGTGAAAAATAATGTGAAGCTAAGCCTAGAAAACTGATTGAACTCTTTATATGTCTTTGTTGGAACAGAATCCCAGCTATATGTGATTAGAAATTTTCAAGGAAAATGCAAATTTACCCATGCTAATATATAAAGCAGAAGAGATTCCATGTGTTGTACCTAACCCTGGCAAATATACTGGAAAGAAAAGGCAGTATCAACATTAGGAACATCTTGTTCATATAATGAAAATCACAGACTTGTGTTTCAGTGACTCTGGAGACGTAGGAAACATGAGTATGTTCTCTCCATAAAAAAATTTGTTGTGGCATTGTCAAAATTATCTAAAAATCCAATCTCAGTCATAAGAAAAAACAAACATTAAGAATATTCCTCCTGAGAGCTGGCCCATAGCCAGGATTTCTAAACAGCTTAGTCACAGACAAAGAGTATACTCAAAATCCCTATTTAATTCTTTCACAGGTGGCAACATTTCCACTTGTCAAGTAAAAAATATGCTTTGTTTACAAGAGGAAAACTGTCCATCTGTGAATCTAAATACTTCCACTAAGTTTTATGCCAGCACATACCAGAGTCTTCTGCAGCCAGCCTTGAAGGTCTCAGGACTCCAAAACTAATTCTTGAAGGAAGTTTCAAACATCTTCTACATCTGGTGTCATTCTCTATATGCAATCACTGTTTTTACAGGTGTCTGCACTTATTAATTTGGTTCCACAGATAACAACAGCTTCTCAGGACTATCTACAGAGGTCACTGCAGTTATTATCAGCATTTCCCATTTATGAACTAACCTATTCCTGGAGGAAGGAGTTCTCCCAGCCTTCTAAGAAAAAAGTAGTAGGGGAGATTGTTCTACTCAAAACAGGTGTTTCATCTCCCATAGGGAGTACTTCTGGGAAGTCCTTCTAGGTCTCTTTGCTGATTGACCATGACAATGAACTCCAGAGAGCTTTGTGTGGCCAGAGGATGAATTCTAGAATATGAAGTCAGTGCTTCAGTGTGAGACACTGAAAGGCTAGTGGTGAATGGTTCTAAGAATTGGCCATTCCCAAAAGCAGCGTGTGCTCTGCTGGCATGCAAGGGAACAGCCCAGGAGCACAGGGGGTGCACACCCTCCACCAAAAGCTACAAACAGGGCTTTGAGCCAGATCAGGGAAGAGGCCTATAAGAAGCAGATCCTAGGAGATAGGATAGTGCTTTTTATCATGCCAGTGTCCTACATTACATAACTGGCTCAGGTGTAAAACTTCCCTCTGAGGGAGATACTGGGACATTTACAGGTAAGTCTGAAGGTTGATCCCTTGTGATGGGGCATAATTGGCTCAAAACTGGGCTGATGTGAGAGGCAGCTGTCATGTCTTAGAAGGTGCCATAAACCATCAAAGACCCCTGAAGTGCCACGTGATCCACAGTGTTGCATCAGACACTGTAAAACTGCCTTGTCAGAGGAGGTACCTGGGCATTCCCACTGAACCTGAGCCTGTATTAACACATTGGACTTTGTGTTTCATGGGGTTCCCCACCCCTGGCAGATCAAGACTTCCACCATCACTTCAACCAACAGACATCTGAATTGCAAGAATCATGTGCCATCACTGCACCCAAGGATGGTGACTGTATACCTTTCTCCCTCCTTTTTCTTCCTCTCTATTTTCTCTTTTTCCCTCTTTCTTCTCCTAACTTCTTCTTCTCAAAACATATTGTAAGCCAGACTGAAAACTTCTAGTCAGCGCCTTAGTAAGTGCCTTGTTATGTCTGGATAATTTAAAGGTGGCTATATTTAAGTTTGCAAAGCTAAGGTTTGTGAAGTTCATTGCTTTGTCTAGATTTGGTTTTAAAATGTGACAAGTACCTTAGTCTGCCTTAATGTTCTAAAGTTTTCAAGCAAATGCTTGTTGTTGAACCTCCAGAGAATTTTGTTGTTTCTCCTGTGCACCATCTAGAGTGAATCAAACAACATTCCCATAAATCTGTGGAGGAGTTTGTGGCGAAATTTTAATACATGAAATGGGAAAACAGTTTCCTGTCATAACTGAATACCTTACTGTGAATGCAAAGGATGAGGAGATTTACTTTATTTTATATATTGTCCCAATATACAGATAATCCTCCAAATTGTTGGACTTTCACAGGGGCTTTTTGTTAAGGGGGTTTTGATGGGGTTTGTGGGTTTTTTCTGGGGTTTTTTTGGTAGGTTTGGACTACAGGACATATTCTGGAAAAGCCTGTACTCCCCTGCATACCCAGTCCTGCTCAACCTGGCCACTCAAGAGGCCTTCTCTGTCCTGTTCGGAGGACTTGGAGAGTTAAAGACACCAAGTCCTAAGACATTGTAGACTATGTCTCCAAGGGACAATGACATTCTTGCTGAGCGGAAATAAGGCAGTAAAGTACACAGGATGGAAGCTAAGGGCACTGACAGCAGAGTTTAGCATGTGTTCATTATCACAAAGACAAGGAGTCAATGTGCTCTGTCAGAGAAAAATACACTTTCACTTGGCAGGGAGGTAAAGTAAGAGCAGACTGGAAACTGTAGGATCACCATGGGCCAGAAAGCTTGTGCAATTACTTCAGGTAAAATAGAGACTGTGTATCAGGAAAATATTCTTTTGGAGTTTTCTTCAGAGAAAGTGCCCCAGGTCTCTAGCCCAAGCTCACCAATAGGAGGTTTTTGTCTGTACAGTGAGTTGCCAAAATATCTGCCTCAGGAAATGCCACTTCTGGAGCTGAAAGCAGCCTCCAGTGGCTTCCTGAAAAAAGCCACTTTGCAACTGAAAGTCATGAGCCCTCCTTGCTCTAGGCTTAAAAGTACCACAAGCAAAGCACTTGAGATAAGTTTGCCCATCTCTAAGGGAGCAAACATGGAGAGGTTGTATAGAGATTGAGTTTCTTTTTGTGAGGGAGAAAAAAAAACCCACAAAAAAAGAAAAGCTTTAAAGATCCTGGAGCAAAAGCGCTTTAAAAATTTCATAGTCATCAAGTTTCTCATTCAAAAAAAGCAGCAAAGAGAAACCAAAATGACAGTGGGCAAACTGTGTATGACCCTGTGTGCTGGCCACAGGGGAGGATTGTACTCTACATTTTATTGGTATTACAGTAGAAAACAAACAAAACAATAAATAATTGTGTTTTAATAATTGTGCTTTATTGAGTTCATCAAGTGTTAAGTTTGGTGAACCAACAGGCTATTCAAAATTCAAACAGCTTTACACTTCTATTCACTCCACTTAAATAGGAATAGGCAATACTACCTTGGATAGAAATAGAAGTCAAAGTAAGATATCAGTGTTTATAAGTTAGTTTCTATCCCTGAATACTGCTTTTCTACCTATAATAACTGATTGGATTTCCCTTGAAAAAATTACTTCTTTCTCTCATTCCCTTGACACTATTCTTTACACAAGACTGGGTGTATGTTGACTGTGGGTGTGTGTAGGGCTTTACAGGTCTTTGAGTAATTTACCCCCATCCCCCCCAGAGGATTTAACAACAGTAAGAAATCCATTCTGTGAGCCATAGGTGAACTGTTCTCAGTATCAATTTCTCTCTTCTTTTATCATTATATGTGTTAGGACTGCAATTTGAAGCTTTGGTCTCAGACCAGATTCAGATTGCTCTAATCACTGCAAAAACACAAAAAGGAAAAGCCTAGTTGGAAGCTCTCAGAGCTGTATCCTGAACGCAAGTGAGCATAAAGAGCAAGAAGAAAAATGAGTAAAAAATCCCACACACCTTTGCAGTGTAGAATTCAGTGGATTTCAGCAAGTGTTTATTCCCATACCAAATATTCCTATTTGCACAGTGGAATTTCTCACATTTATAGGCAGTGAACTACAGCATAGTCCTAAAAACTGTTGCTTTATGGTAGAGTGAAGGATTTCTCATCAAATCCGGGCCCTCATAAATAAAACACTAGGTCTGATTTTTAAGTTTTTTTTAAATGGCAAACAATAGAGCTATTGTCCACTAAGTACCATTCTTACACCAAGAGCCTGTCATAATGACAGCAGCACCTTAAAAGTGCTTTGATCTATGAAGGATCAAATATCTTTGTTTCCTATTAACATAGCTCTCTTTCCCAATAGAGCACAGAGCATTTCTGATAATGGCACTCTTATTACGATAATTAGAAAAAGATTGTTCAGCTCTATTTCCCCTTTAGAGCTCCCTGGCAAATTTCTCCTTTCGTGTCATTCAGATTTTCTACCACAAATATCTCTGTCATAAGGAAAAAATTTTAAAGTTTCACATTTTATGGCCCAGAAGTTTAGACTGCCAGTGTGATGTTAACCAGTCATTAAAAGATTCAGAAGAAGGATCCAGACTAAAAAGTAAGCCATCACCTTTTAAAAATAATGTATTTTTTAAATATGAGTGAGATTTTCAATAAATGTCATAGATCTTTTAATAAGGTAGGAGAAATGTGCCCTGGCTTTATTGCAAGGAAGACATGAGGAAACACTCCAGGAAAAGCTTGCCTCAGGGGATTTGAGGGTGTAATATGACCAGAAGCAGAATTCGCAGGACAGATGACACAAACACTAAGATACTTGCTAGAAGAGTGTTCCCAGACATCCTATTGGAAGCTTAGATTTCTTGCTTTGTGTGTTGCTCTGCAATACTCAGCCTTTTGCCTTTTCCATCTGGGATGTAGCTCTGAGGTCGCAGGCAGTCAGGGCTGGATGGAAAAGTCAGCCTTTTTTTGCCAGGCACTTAGTGCCACCATGTGCCTGAGAGTGCCTCACTGCCGCTGGCAAACACTCCTCCTCCTTTTCAGTTTCTGATTCAGTGAGTCCTCCCTCTTCTCAAAGACTCCGAGGGACAGTTTGAAAAAACTCCCTGAGCAAATTTGAGGAATTCTGGCTGAAGGCATGTTTCCAGCTTCTCCCACATCAGTGGTGGTGGAGATGGACAAAAGGCTGGCAATGGAAGCCCTTCGGCTCCAATGGTTTTCCAGTCTGAAACAGAGCATCCTTGATCAGCACGGTGGTTGCAAGTCACAGCAAAGACTTTTATATGCAGAAGGGAAACA
This sequence comes from Thryothorus ludovicianus, assembly GCA_013397245.1. Taxonomy (NCBI): domain Eukaryota; kingdom Metazoa; phylum Chordata; class Aves; order Passeriformes; family Certhiidae; genus Thryothorus; species Thryothorus ludovicianus. The sequence goes on from VZTB01007038.1 coordinate 96,804, forward strand.
ATCAAAGAATAGATCAACTGATAAACTGATCAAAGGACTGCAGTGTTACAAGAGAAAAGGATCTCATCAGCAGCATGAGGAAAATTTCATCAGGAAAGTCAAAGGCACAGAAAAAAGAGCCCAGCCAAGCAGACCTGGGAAAACAGTGGCTAAGAAATCATGTGCAGAGGAATCCCATGTCCATATAGAAGAATGATCAGGAAATCAAGGAAACTAAGTGTATCAACACTGTTATTCATATCTATGTATTATTCTATGAAAGGCATATATTCCTGTTTTCTTCAGCTATCTAAAAAGGTAAGCTCTAAATCCAGAGTATTTGGCAGATAGGACAGGGATGTCCTGAATCTATTATATGTCACAGTTCACAATTCCAAAATCATACAGCAGGTGAGACATCAGAAATTGTGTTGGAGAAGCCAAGGAGATGGTCAGTACTGCAGCTGACTGTCCCCATGTGCCCAATCTAAATGCAGCCCAGCAAGCGTGCAGGGGGGCAAATTACAGTACAGATGTATGACCACTCCTCAAAAATAGAAATATCTTAGAAAGTACCTCAATCTGCACACATCTGACTGCTCAGTCAAGTGAGAATATTATTGCCATCACCACCACCACAGTTTCTATTGGCTTTATGGAAAAATAATAATTTTATTAGGAAAGCATCCCCTCTTTCACACTATATGACTGTATATATACTTGTTCCTTAATCCCTACAGTCCTGGGAAGGTTGACATGATTGCTCAGAGGAAGAGATGTGATCTGCACTGCAGAGTTTCAGCAGAAAGAGCACTCAGGTAGTGCCAGCAGCCCAGCTGCTGCCTCCAGCCAAAGACATCAGGATCCCTTCTTCAGCATTTTGGGCACTCAAGACTTCCAGGATCCCAGTTCCATCCAGCAAAAAGCCAGAAGGCTTCAGTCAGTGTGCTTGTTTCTGTGAGCTCCTCTGGCTCCAGACCCCAGCACAGACACTGCCATCAGCCTCTAGACACAGTGGCTACCTCTGTACTGGGTATTAAACTGAGGATATTGTCTGCCCTCAAAGCATGATCCAGATCTACACACACTCACTCCAGTCCCTCTTTCCCCCAGAACAGAACAGTCTTGTCCATAAACCGTCTCAGGAACAGTGTCTGATCTACACAATTCACCAGACAAAACTGAGACAGATGCTGCAGGGGCCCAAACCATGTCAGGGAGCCTTGCTAAGAGCAGGTTGAACTATTAACCTCAGCCTAAGTCTGTGTCTTGCCTAATTGCATTGATACAAGCAATGTTTCTGGAGTTTGTGGCACAAATCCAATGGTTCAGAGGGATGGAATCCAGGATGTAGGTTTAGTATTCTATCAGTGTGCCCAGCAGATGCAGTATATCCAAGGAAACTAGGTGGGCAAGCCTTGACTTTGCTTGGGGACTTTCCAGTCCACTCCACTGTCAGGTGCCTGCAATGTGGGAAACACAAAGCCCAGTGCTGGCTGAGGCCCAGCAGCCATCCTCATCAGTGGGTGCTTTGTGACTGGGAAAGGGCTTCTTGACTCCAGGCTTCTATGGATGATTGTGCAGCCATTTCTGCATATTACAGCTTAGGACTTCCACTACATCAAAAATCAGTGTTCAACACACAGAGTGGGCTCAGGTCCTGGCATTGTACCTGCATGGTCTGTGCCCCTCTAAGTGCTAGTTAAACAGTTTTTATTGCTCCATTTCCACAAAAGCTTTTCATTACATAAAGCCTCTGGACTGCATAGTAGAATTGGGCAGAAAAAGAGGCAGGAAGACACACAAAAATAATAATCAAGTGTAACCTTTGATCTCAGTTCATCTGATAAAGCCCTGGCACAAGGCCTTCAAAAATAACTCAGTATAGAGCTCTGGAAGGATTATGCTGAACAAGTGATAAAAGCACATGCTTTATTTTCACTGGCACTTTACAGACCCTGGCCCTCTCACGTGCTGATTTCAGACAAAAAACATTTACTTTTTGCCTCTTAGATGAATTCCACTGGTCATTTTCTTATCATGTAATTATAAATCCACTCATATTACATATGATGTGGAATCTTTCTCTCTCCACAATTGTCTCCAGACAATCCATCAGACTATGCTGAGGTTTTACAGCCAGAAAACATATGGAAGCAGGACTTCCTACCTACAGAGTCAAAACTACTCCACTGAGCTGGTGCACAAGCACTGCATGCCAGTCCTCCTTGGCACTTCTCAGCTGAAGCAAAAAGATGCACTCTAAAACCAAGTTCTTTGCAGTCTGAACAAGATTGTTACCCATAATTCAGTCTTTGGCTTTGTCCAAGTCTCCTACATTGGGCTTCTGACAACACAGCACTGTAATATGCACCTGCTACAGGACTTGGTCTTGCTATACACCACTCCCTGCATCCATCATTAAACCCTCTGCACAGACTGCATGGCTGTCTTTATCTTAGCCTCAGCCATCTTTTTGTGATAATAATTTTTTTAACCATGGAGTTTATCCTCTGAGTAGAGAGATTCTTAGTTCATCCTCTCTCAATCACTTCAGAAATGATGGTATCACACCTGTAATTGCACAGTTTGGAGCCATGGCTCTTTTAAAGCATTCTTCAGTCTTCTTGGTCTATGTCAGGTGATGTAAAAAATGTACTGCCACTCTTTCCTGCTGTCCCAGTAAGAGTTTTCAGACAAAGTTTGGCTTTTCTGGACTGTACAGAGTTTTGAACAGTGCAGCTTATGGTGTTAGTCTTCCTATCGAAATCTATCCAATCTATTCTGGCAGAGAAAGGTGCCTTAAGATCTTCTAAAAGACAAAGGAAGTTCACAGAATGTTTCAAAGTCCTGATTTTGGCTGGCCTAGATATAATTTTCTTCCTAGTAGCTGGTATGGTGTGGTGTTTTGGACATAGTATGAGAATGATGTTGGTAACACCCTGGTGTTTTGGTTGTTGCCAAGTAGTGCTTATACAAAGTTAAGGATTTTTCAGTTTATGGTCAGCCAGGCCAGCTGACCCAGACTGGCCAAATGGATATTCCAGACCATATGGTGTCGTGCTGAACAATAAAACTGTAACTGGCTGGGATAAGGGGATTCCTGCTCAGGGATGGGCTGGGCATCAATCAGTGGATGATGAGCAACTGCACTGTACATCACTTGTGAGTTTAGCAGGAGGGTCTTGGGGTAAGAGGTTTATTTCTTTATTTCTCTTTTTGTTTTCTCCCTTTTCATTATAACTATGTCACTGTAATTGTTAGTATATTTTATTTTGGTTTATTTTATTTTAATTATTAAAGTCAATATGTTCCTAAACTTAAACTGTTCTTACACCAACCTATGTGTTTTACCTTCTTGCTGATTCTCCTCCCCTTCTCACCAGGGATGGAGGGGGTGTGAGTGAGCAGTTTGTGGTTGAGTTGCTGGCTGGTGTTAAGATCACGACAATACTTTTATTTTGGTGCCTGACATGGGGCAATGAAGGGTTGAGGTAACGACAAATACGATTAGAACATGTTAGAACAAACCTGTTATAAACATTCATTATTAGTAGTCACTGATCACAATGTTGATTTACTCGTTCTCAGAGCTGTTGTGCTTGTTATCTGAGTTGCATCATGCTGTACTTTAATGCTGGCTTATGATAGGACAGAATTGCTGGTTACGAAACTAATCCGTTATTTGTACTCAGCACTGTCATCTTCGCACTTTGTGAGCCATCTGTTGGAAACTATTCACAATGGTACCTTTTACCCTTTCTCCTTGGAGACCCAATCCATGGGAGAGACATCTCCATTCATCTTCCTCTTCTCCTCCAGGCTAGTTACCAAGCTCTTGCAAATTTCAAATATCCTTGGGATGTTCAAACCAGCCCGGTTTTATTGCTCTCTTCTGACTTTGTTCCAGGTCTTGCTGAACAACTACTTAAGCAAACCACCCAGAGATGTGTGCTGAGATTGGACGGGTGTGTGGGATACTGTGGACAAGTGCCGAGGACAGTGGGTACCTCCAGAATTTTGGATCTTCCCCCTGAATAAGTGCAAGATCCAGAAAAGCTAGGAAAGTACTTGGGAAAAGGACAGATCAGCCTGGCAATTCCAGAGAGACACAAATCACTGCAACATGCTGGGTCCTGGCCCAGGCCCACCGAGCCCTGTTCAGCACTATTCAGGATCCTCAAGGGAAAAGAATCTCCCTGGATTTGATNTGTGGGATATGTAAAAAATTTCAGCCATCACCCAGGTGAGAAGGGGATCAGCTGTCTGCTTGGATGCTGGATAACAGGGCTAGGAGCTGGAATTGGAGGACAGGAAAACCAAGCAGCTGGGATCACCTTCTAAGCTCTGGAACACCTGCATCATCAACACATTGATGATGTTTTCTTATCTCAACCCATGGATTTTACCTTCTTTCCCATTTTTTTCCCCAACCCAACAGGTAAGAGAGCAGTATTAGCAAGTGGCTACTTGTGTGGCACTTGGCTGCTGACTGGGGTTAAACCACAACACAGAGGGCAAAGAAAGCCTCAGGGGGGGAAAGGTAAGAGCTGATGTGATTAAAGAAAGTAGGTGCTGAAAAAATATGGGCTATTTCCACATCATGTAAAATCACAACTAAAACTTCCTCATGAAGCTAGTAGAAGCAGTTCTTGTCTTCCTACTCATGCTGTATTTACCCTGGTCAATACAAGAGAAAACATCACTGCCCTCAGGACCCAAGTTCCCCAACCGCCTTTCCTCAGCCACACTTTTCTCAAACTGACCAGAAAACCTAACTGCAAGAGTCAAAAATGAAAGCCAGGTTGACAGCTGTCATGGAAATTGAGATAGCAATCAAGGATCACCTCATGGAGCAGTTCCTCACAGATCACCTGTGGCCATCATGCTGTGGCAGCAGTGACAAATTACTTGCAAATCAATACCTTTTGCAGATAGATTTTCCCAGCTCACTGAAGCAAGTCACTGATATCATTGTATTTTCTGTGATATTTTCTGCTAGATCAGGCCTTCCTGACTGCACTGGAAGAAGGATTCTTCCCATTTAATCTTTGTCATCATTTTACTGAGCCATCACACGGTCACTGCCCCAGGTGCAGCAGTGCAAACTTTATGGTGGCATTTTATGCTCCCATTAACAGAGAACAAACAGACACATTGGTAGTTCATTGCTAACAGCTTTACAAGGTTTAAGTTTCAGTTATGGGCCATACTCTGCTTTATTATCTGCTCCTCTGGTAGGACAAAAACAAATAGTTGCATGCAATAAAAAAGAAAAGTAGCAGTTAACGTTTATATCCTCTTTTAAGCTAAATTTTGATCTTGGGCTCCTTGCAAACGTTAAGCCACCTTACAGATAAGGATAAGCTGACACTCCTGCTCTTTCCTGGAAAACAAACCTCTGCTCTCGCCTCCTTTTCGACCACTCCTTAAAATCAGTGATAGGATGATTCCCAGTCTCAGGTGAAATGGCAGGTCATGTAAGGATACAGTCTAGATTCCCCAGGTAAGATGCAGCTCACTGCCCTTTAATTCTGAATGACATTTAATGGGATGGGAACTGAAATTACCTGTGAGGAGGAAAGGGATTAGTCAAGGTCTGACCAGCATAAGGAGAGATTCATGCTCCCCAGGGAAGTGGTGGAGTCACCACTCCTGTCCAGAAAAATGAGTGGAGTTGGCACTCTGTGATACAGTTTAGTGGCAAGCTGGAATGAGGGCAAAGGCTCAATCCTCAACTTGATTTTGCAGGCCTTGTCCAACCTTAACCATTCAATGTGAGCGCTCTGGAGCCTCGCAGACAAACTCATCTCACAGAACATTTATAGCAAGATCCAAGAGAAAAGGGTGCCAAGGAAAAACACCCCATCTTTCATCAACACAATCCTGACCTTGGGTATATTGTGAAATTGGATCCAAGCATCCAGTTGGACACAGCATACATGCAGGACAGCAGCACAAATCAATGAATGCTTGGGGGTTTGGGCTGCGTTGGGCTCTTCACAGAAGATGCAGGGTGTGGAAGTTTTCACAGCCCTTTTTCACTTAGCTCTTAAGATTATGTGAATTTCTAATGTTTGGTGGGATATTGCTACTTTGACAAGTTAGCTACCCCTTCAAGTAGCAGCTACTGAGCACAACAGTAGCAGTACAGGTGCACAAGGAAGATGCCTGAAGGATTTTGAAAGCAAGCCTGTTTTACACCTTCTCAGAGATGAGGCAAGGTCTCAAACACCTGCTGCACAGGATCAACACACCTCCTTAGCTTTTTCAATTTAAACGGTCCATTTTTCTGTTTCTGACAATCATCTTAACTAAAACTTACATAAAATAAGAAAATCTAAAATATAAATTTCATCCAGAATTAATAAAGCCAGGCAGGAGGTCTCTATCACTAACTGCAATCAGTGCACTGACTATATAAAACAAAAGGTGCAGTAGGGGAACACCTCAATAAAAATATTAAAGATGCTATGGAGTCCACAGCTAGTTCTTCAGCCCCTGTATATACTAAGGTAAGAAGTATTTACAAAGCTAAGTAAGTGCAAAGGATCACACACTCACAGCTCTGCCTCAGCCAGAGAGGGTCAGAAAAGAGCAACATCGCTGGCCTGGCCTTGTGCTTTTTGCCCTCAGCTAGAGCATAGAGACAACTAGGGTGGAAGGTGAGGTTGGCAAGACAGAGGGTGAAAGCACACAGGTTTATGTACACCAAGAACATGACAGAACACAAAATCACTGATGCTGGAAGGGATCTCTGGAAATCACCTGCTCCAAACCCCCATTCAAGCAGAGACATTTAGAGCCAGTTGTCCAGAATCACATCCAGGCAGCTTTTTAATGTCTCTTCTACGTCTCTGGCCACCTGTACCAGTGCTCAGTCACTTTCACAGTAAGTGTCTCCTGACATTCACCCAGAAGCTCCCACGTTTCAGTTCATGCCCAATGGTTCTAGCTCTGCCACTGGGCACCACTAAGAGCTTTAGAGCTTGGTTCTCTACATCCTTCTGTACACTTGGAGAACCTGTTCCCAAGCTTTTCAGGCTGAAAAGTCCCAGCTCTTGCAGCCTTTCCATATATGTGTGATGCTCATCCATTATTTATCTGTGTGGCCACTCAGTGGGCTCTCTTCAGTACCTCCATACCTCTTGAACTGGGAAGCCAGACAGGATGCATGACTGCAGGAATGGCTCTGCCATTCTCACGGGGAAGAGCACCTGCCTGGACCTGCTGGCCCTGTTTTACCTGATGGAGGGGGGCAATGGCCTTTGCCACAGCTGAATGCAACACCAGCTGTCCCACATGAGAACTAAAATAAGCAACACCAAATAAGAGCAGATTCCATGTAGCCCTACATCAAGATAAAACAAATACTAATTTCTATTTATTCTTCCTAATAAATGCAGCCGAATGTTTCTGCTCATACTGATGTGCCTTTGCAAGAGCCAGGAAATTAAAAATACTGCAGTGGTAGTTTGGTGCAGTACTATTAAAGATCTAGACTTTATTTCCACAGAGACTTCAACTAAAGACCAAATAATCAAACCACCCTTAATATAGGAGCTGTTCTGAGCAGAGAACAAGTAGCAGCATAACTTTATGGTATAAATTACTGTGCTTTTCCCTTTTTTTTTCTCCTTTTAGGCAGCTAGCAGTTAGCTTCATTGACTGGAATTGTCCTTTATTCACAGTTCTTCACCACCATGGCATGTAATCAGAAAATGCTTGTAGAACAGAAGTTCTTAGGAAAAGTAACTTAATTTGAAAGACTAGTATGTAGATTAAATTAATACCCTTGGTAAATGTAAGGCTTCCTGATAAATAGTTACTGCAGTTTTGCAAATGATAGCTAGAAGTCCCCTAGTTTCTGGGACAGAAAGCCCTCTTACTAAAATATCAGTCTTGGAGAGGATTCCATGCTAAGTGCAGATCTGTGGAAGCACTAATTCCTTCCTGGAACTTCTACATTACCCAGTAGTACATTTTTCTTCTTTAAAAAAAAAAAGAAAATAAAAATTACCATACAGCCTCTTCATACTTTTTCATTTCAGTTTCTAAATTAACAATTCCTATTATTATCAGCCACTTTTATATCTACATCAAGCAAGACTAGGTCAAAAGGCCACAGGCATAAACCGTAAGTATTTTAATCAGAACAATATGGATTAAGGCCAATGGAAATCAGAACACTGTGGGCTTTTGGTTTCCCTTTCCCTATCTCCAATACGTTGAGAAGCCATTAAGGCAGAGTATACATGATTAATCCCTGATGAAAATGTAAAGCTTAATGTCTCCTTTATAAAGGTTTTTTGCTCTAAAGTCACTGTACAGCCAAGCAAGAGAGGTCACAAAGTAACAGCCCAAAGTGCAATATGAGACTGAGGTAAGGGTTGTACAGGGCACTACAAGTGCTCTATCCTTTGACAGCTTTTCCATTTTTAATAGTGGAATAGGTAAAATGGTATCCCACTAAAAAAAAACACTGCAGCAGAAAAATATCAATGCTTATCTGGAAAATTTTAAAGACAAACTATGAAAAAATATTTGGCTAATCTATGTACGACAGCATTCATCAAACTTAAGGGGGTTTTTAATCAAAAAATTGAACACTGCACTGGTGTGGTGTGTGCCACACTACATAAGTGTGAAAAAAAAAATCAGGACATCACCCTACTCCAGTAAAGAACAGGTTTCAGTCAGTTTTCCAATACTGTAGTCTGCAGGAAAACTTGGCCATTAAAGTGAGTACTTGAAGTTTTATACTAATGAATTATAAAACAATAATAATATAAGCATGAATTATAAAATTAAGCATGAGTTCTTTTAAAGGACTTAAGGTGCAGAAACCTGGATGAAAACCAGTACTTCCCACTTTTTCCTCCTTTAAGAGAGCTGCTTCATATTTGGCTTCAGATAAAGTAAGGGGTCTCAAAGTTACTGGAAACAGCATGTCACAAACTACTTTGCCTCTCTCTCTACCATGAAGACCACTCATTTACTGGCCCCTTAATGAAACACCAATGCAATAGGTACTGCCTATTTGACAGGTACCAGCTTTTGATATGACTTGGTCCATATATTTCATCTCTCTACAATGTAAGTGGAGCAATTTTGGAAAGTGTGCCTCATTTCATTAAGGGCAAAAAGGAAAATGTAAAATGCATTTTCCATTACTGAAGTGGTATTATTGACAGGAATAGTTATTATGGGACAAACAACTGTGTACCTGAGGGAAGGGGATGGTAAAAAACCCATGGGGACAGTTATTCTATATCCACAATAGGCAGCTCAACCACATGTGCTTATCTATCGATCAAAGTAACAGAAGACAACAGGTTTTTTTTAAATGTCAGCTTGTATTGAAAATAACTCTGCAAAAACACCTGTAATAGTGCAAGGTAGTAGCAAAACAAAACAGAAAAATATCTTTCTTTAAACTGTTAAACTTTATTATAAATTAAAATTTCTTTACAAAAAATTGCACATAATTGACCACTCTTAGGTTCTGATGCACTGGCATTTGCAAAAGTTTCTTTAATCTTCAAGTTTAATAGTCTCTGCCATGAGTCCAATGCAGAAAAGGGCAGTAAGCAACCCTCTTAGAGCCTTCAAGTGCAAGAAGCATACTTGTGGCCACGGCAGTTACACTTTCCTTAAGAGCGGCTGCTTTTGTTTTAAATCCTGTAATGAAAAAGTCTCAAAAAAGGTTTAAAAAAGGAAAAACCCAAAATGGACTAGTTGCTTTTTACTGTAAACACAGCCCAGTAAATTAATCCCAAACACAGATCTCTCAGGCATCAGCGAGAGTGTCAAGTGAATCAGGAACAGCAAAACAAAGAAAACAGTAAATAAAAAGAAAACATAAAAAAATAAAGTCTGTCATTTTGATTAACCATACTTACGTAGATGATGTTATGAGAATCTGGTAGGGCCCAGAAGCAAGGCCAGACAGGGAGTTCATGTTTCCAGAAGAAGGTCATGTTAATTGTTTCCAGGTTCAAGGAAAGCAGACTGAAGACTTGATATGCTCAGCAATACTCATCTGCCTTACAAAGATCTTAGGGCATGGCTCAGCCTGAAGAACCATTCAACTGATTTTGGCATTTTATAGGACTTATGGCTGACCATACCCAGCGTTCAGTGATTCTTGTTTTCTGTTCTGTAAGTGTTTAAATTTAAAAGCTCATCTAGGCTGACTCCAACCTCTTGGCACTTGGAAACTAGTTTTCTCAGGTTATCAGTTTTACCTCCTCCTGATGCTTCAAACAAGAGTTGCTGAAAGAGATGGGGAAGCAGATATAAGATTTAGCCAGAGCCTGAGCATCACCACATCTATGGATATGGGATATGCAGAGAATTTATATGAAACCTCAAACTTAATCATAAGGAGAAAACATTACATCTTTCCACAGTGTTGCACATAGAGGTAACTTCTGAAGGGCTCTCTGATATAAATGATGGACCTGTAAAATAAAGGCAAGTATTAAAAGTCAGCACAGTTTCATGCACTCCAAATGAATTATTTGAAGAACAAAATCTCTTGCAATGATTTTAAAAGTAGTTTTGAAGATAAACATTAAATTAATACTAAAAGCAAAGGCAAGTTTATGTCTGACCTTAATTCTGACCCTTGTATGACATGATTAGTTACATGAGGACCTGCTATTTTTCTTCACAAGATTCTTGCCTCATTCATTGCACAGGATGGAACACATTCAGGGAATGAAGCAGCTTACTGAGTATTTCTTTCATCACTCAATATGTAGTCTCAAGTCTTGTTTATTGCATATCATCACAATCCTGCAATGAAAATAACTGTTTCATGGGCTTTTTTCCTTCAGCATCTATCTATCTATGCTTTAAAAATCAGTATGAAAAAAAATGGTTTTACCATTTTATGGTTCAAAATAGAGGACCAAAATATTTAATACTAGTACTTACTCAAGTGTCCTTCAACTACTGGTATCTTATGTCCCAACTTCAATCAGAGTCACTAGGGGAGGTATTTGTTAGCATTTTAAATATACCCACTTTCATTTTCTTTTAACAAACCTTTACATGACCTCTGAAGGAGATAAATGACAGGTTCTCCAGAAACAGGAAATCCAGAATCTGAATCACAATTCAATTTTAAACCAATATCCTACTTGTTTACTAGAAAATCCAGTTATTTGGAACAACCGCTGATTTGTATAAACAGTTTAGAGCTCACTACATCCCAGACCAAGACCCCTACAAAAGCCCAACTGCACTGTGTGTGACTACTTAAGTGATTTCTACCACATACCATATAATTAGTGAGGTGGTTGCAGAAGAAAACCACAAGATTTCTTCTGGGTGTAATCCAGCTACAACGTTTCACATGTCTTCATTTTAATTGGTTCATTCTCCTTAAGGGCCCTCTTTTTAATGCATTTGACATATATTTTTCTAATCAAACAAATCAGAGTTCTTTTCAGTCACCAGCCTTACTGTAGGCAGTGTCTTAACATGTAGTCCATCTAATACAATGACTGAAGCAGGGATCTGTGACTAATTACAGATTACACCAAACCATCAACACAGAGACAGAATTAAGGTTGAATAGGCAATCCAGCCTTTTTACATCTCCTGACTTTGAGCTATTTGATCTAACAAACCAAGTAATTCTGCTTAGGGGATGTTCCTTTTAAACATTCTAGGAGACAATAAAAAAGGAAAGCAAACATTTCGTATGTGAGTTTAACAACAGCCATACTACCCCTTATGGATCAGTTAAAGCTTTAATACTGATTCAGAAGAAAGACCACTGACAAAAAGGAAAGCTGCTAAGACTAAGTCACTACAAGATGACACAGATATGGCACAGAAGTAGCTCAGATACCACAAGCAAGTGGTAAGAGGAGTCACAAATCCAGAGAGACATGCTCATGACAGCCCTCAACCTCAAATACACGGCATCTTTTCACAGGTGGAAGAGGATTTTGAAGGTGATAGCAACAATACCAGGAGGATCATTCTGACTGAAAAGTGATGAAGTTGCTGTGCCAAAAAACCTCTTCTGTGTTGGTACACAGAGTGATATTTCTCTGCCCTAAGTACTACAGGGACTGGAGTCTTTTGTGTGGTCAGGAACTATAGAAACTCTTTCCACACACTAGTTTGGCAGACCCACCCTTCCAACTACTTCACAGACTCAAAGAATGGTTTGAGTTGGAAGGGATCTTACAGATCACCTAGATAACAAACCTCCTGTCAAGGGCAGAGACAACTTCCACTAAACTAGACCAGGTTGCTGAAAACCCCACCCAGTCTGGCCTAGAAACCTCATCCTTGGAAGCAGTCTAAAACTTCTCTGGGCAACCTGCTTGTGTCTCAGCACCTCACAGTAAAGTTGTTTTTCCTAACATCCAATCTAAACCTCCTCTCAGTTTGAAGCTACTCCCTCTCATCCTAGTATGACATGCCTTTGCAAAAGTTTCTCCCCAGCTCTCTTGTCCACTTGTAAAGATAATTCTTAGCATCTTCCAGCATGAATCCTGCTTCCCTCTGCTAGAATTTAAAATACAACAATCTCCTCCAGGTATAAAAAGTAAAATGGGAGAAGCCTTCCCAGCATGGGAAAGATACACAGAAAGAGCATGCATTCATTATATAATCCATTCTACCTTGACTGTCAAAAACATTTCTCACAGTTGAGGCACATGTTTTGGTGTTTATAAACAAGAGTAATTCAACTAACTAGAAATCTTGGCTTTACAGGATTATCATAGCTGTGGATAAAGCCAAGGTATGAGAAGTTTTACAGAATTTCATAATTACTCATTTTAGTACACTGTTGACTTACTTCTCTTTGTCCCATTAGAAAGCATTCGGCAGCAATGGCTCTGAGGAAAAGAAATATATAAAAAAATTTATTCTTGAATTATTTTAAATGCCATTAATGGCAGAATACTGACTGTGGAATGGAATTACTAATTCCTTGAGAAGAAACTAACTTCCAATGAGCTTAATCTATTGTAAAAAGATAAAAATAGCCATTTTTTAAAAACAACCTTACATGAGTAAGACATTTCAGTGGTTCCCCATTATGAACAAACACTGAAGAAAAAGATCAGTTCAGCATCACTGGATAATGGAGAATACTGCTATTGTGATATATAAAGGGGAGGGGTAGAGAGGGGGAGACAGAAGTCAATAGGTGAATTTAAAAAGGCAACTTTTAAATACATTATTCATATCTGTCTGCATAATATCCATTCACTTACATTTCCCCAAGAGGGAAATTTCATTTCTCATTTTAAAGTGACAGTACCTCTCCCTGCTGTAATGAACAGCTACTCTCTAAATAATAAACTAATGAAATAGAAGCTTCCAGTACAAGCCCAATTTGAAGGACATTTCAGATTTACCTTTGTGAAGTAAACCTTACAAAAAAAAGCAATAGCTATGAAAACAGTTGTATGACTGTTGCATTACATTTTCCAGATGGCCAGGCATGTTGGGATATTATATGTAAACATCTTGGCTTGTAGTTTCAGAATCTGAACATTGCTCTCCTCCCAGTATCGCAGAAGCAGTCTGTAAAAGGTATTCATGAGAAAGGAACACTGCTCTAATCACTTGAACAGAAAAGCTACCCATGATTCAAACACAAAATATATTATACCTAATCTGAGTCAGGAGCTGCAAGTAGGAAAAAGTCCAAGCTGCCATATACAATATTGATTTGATCACACTCTCACAACAAAACAAATTAAGATACACTTTCAGAGAATAACTAAGAAGTGTGAAATCAGAAAGAAAACATCATCTTGGCATATTACAAGATTACAAGTGGATTCACTTTTAGCATGCACAAGGTAATTGCACATTTGAAAAGAGACAAATTAGTTTTGGAGTAACGGGGCTAGGGATGCTGTTCAGTCAGTTCTGCTCACCCATTTCATGCAGCATCAACATTGTCTAAGGGAGTTGCAAGCTCCATCTAGGCAGAATCGCAACTTGGTGTCAAACAAAGCTATTCAACTTCATGCATCAAAGGCAGGTGTGCCACACTCTCCCCATGCCCACAACCACACATGAGCCTTGCTTTGAGTTCTTTGGGGTTGCTGTTGATGATGAACAGCATTTTGGGACTTTTCATATTACTCAAATATTCATGTGTTCAGTGCACCTGAACACCGCTGATCATGGACACTACTCCTGGCAGAGCACGTTTTGAAATACTGTTCAAGTAAGAGCCAATGCAATGCTTACATTAACTGCTTGTTTCCCATCAGATTTCCTTTAAATTATGATTATCATTGCTATATACATGTCAAGTTAAGCCACAAGCTAGCACTATTATAGACTGGTATATCCATTTTTATCTGTTCTGGAACTATACTTGTAACAGATCATCAAGTAACAACAAGATTTTAATCAAGTAACAACAAAGCTTTTAATTTTAATATCTGTGGGTTTCTCTACCCACTTGAAATTTTGACCATTTGTAGTCATCATGTACAATGCAGAGTTAATTTCTGTATAATTATAACCTGTCTCTAGATAGAACAGAACACTGTCAAATCTAAGATTGAGATGACGTCAGAAGGCACAATATGCCTCAAGCAACATGCAATAATAGAGGAATAGTTTCACTTCTGTAATAGAAAGCAAATCATGCGTATCTTGCACAAAAAACAATAGTTATGTTAACTGCTTGCTTTAATTAAAAGTATTTTAACATACCTCAGTGCAAGTCCAGGATTAGTAGGCATGGTAGAACAAAACCGTTCCAAGGCTTTGGAATGCTGAGATTGTGGAATGCAGCTCAAATAAAAAAGAATTACCTGTAGAATTTGAATTATAAACATTAATCCACTTTATAGGTCTTATTTTGCTAAGAATAATGGTATGACAAACTATGAACACTATGACTGAGTTGCCACCTTCAAACCTTATCCCTCAAGAGTACAGAAATCAATTTGTATAATATGAATTTCGTGTCAAGTTGCTAGCACCACCTATTTTAGTCCTTCTAACTTGCATTTAGTGAATAAAGGTAAATGCCCTGGCTTGTTCACAAAATGGGATCCAAGATTGCTATAGCTTTATTCTGTCTGTGTAAGTGCTCAGCTTTTTCCTCCTACTTTATTTCTTCTGTTTCTCAACCATTATAATTTCTATGATCAAAACTGTTTTCATCTGCCAGTGGTACAGCTCTGCAGACCACTCTTGTGTAACCATATCTTCCCCTTCCTTACCTATTTTCTCTAGAAAAAAAAAATTATTTTTCATTACCATGCCATTAAGTTTCTCTTTGCATTACAGGACCTTTGTTTGAAATGGTCACAGCTAGATGCTCTTCTGCTCAAAACACTACTACACTCAGATATTTCCTTCTTTTTCTAGCTCTCAGTGTTTATATACTGATGCTGTACTTGAACAAATGGATTACAGGCACCTGCTAACAGGTCATCAGCCTCTTTAACTAAAACTGTCCACAGACACATTTTTACCTTATTATGAAACTCATAATTGGTCCAATAATCAGCAGTACTAAATGGAATTGGGTATCGTGTGGGGACTGTCACCAGACATCTGTTCACTAGATCAGTAAAAAGCTTGAATTCTTGCACTTTGTTGGTGGATTCAACTACTTTGCTATTGAGAAAAACAAGGTAACTGGAAGAAAAAAAAAGAAGAGAAAAAAAGATGGTTCTGGTAGTGTTCACTTAATAGTTGAGATTAATTAACTTTCTTCCCTTAAGAACTTACTCCAACCAAATGTTCTGAACAGTTTCCTGCTGCATCACTGCCCCCAGAGCTGCTTCATAAGCATCCAGTGCTTCACCAACACTTGCATGAAGAGACTGGCACAAACTGTTTATATAAAAAGATAAAAACTGTTGTACGTCATAAACAATGCGTGTAATTACACATTAAGAGTAAGGCCCAATTAAGAATTTCCCATCCTCAGATGCAAGAAAAAACAAGTGTTTTCAGTTTAACAGTATCATGGACTAATTTATTAGTCAATTTATTAGAATGGGTAAGTCTCAAAAGCAGGTAACAAGGAATAATAAAACAACCTAACAGAGCATTAGGTTGTTCTAATAGGAATGCTCTAATTGCTACAGAATGGAGACAATGGAAAGCTCCAGAACAATACCTTTTGAAGTCCAATTAAAGCCACTTGAGAAATAGTATCAGTCTCTGGCAACAAAGTTAGTATTTTGAAACAAATATTACCAGGATCTGGTATAGAAACACATTGATTGTGTCAGAGGAAAAAAATTCTGACAAGAAAGGCCAACTCCCCCCCCCCTTACTTTCGTTCAACAGCTTCTCAAAGAAACATACAGTTAGACAAACACACAAGACCTCATCAAAGACAGGAGCAGACACATTCTTAGATCAAGATATTGAAAACTCCACAGTTCAAAGTGTAGCACAGCAATGAAAAAGAGGTAAGACTTTCAGTAAGTAATGGGAGGGGAATCTAACAACCACACAGGGGAAGAGTATACAGAAATACATAGAGTAAGACAGGGCTGACCTTGCTACCTAGCTACAGAATCCTCCTGACTGAAGTGACAAAATCAGTGGCTGATTTTACTTCTGCTTTCCCCAGGAATTATGAACTAAATCATCTACTTGCTATTCTTTCCAAAATAGTGTGTATACATTTGTGTGCAAACACACACAGGTGTGCAAACACAAATTATCTTTCCAAGTAAAACGTTGTTACAAGACCTCTAAGGCTTTGCTGATTTCAATCTATTTTCAGTTGGTAAAAGTGAACTTTCGTGTCTTTTGTCCTTCATACTTAAAGAAATATAGATGTACAGGCCCAGGTACCTAGACACTGCAGCAAAATTCAAACAGAGAAACACTCACTTATTAGCTCTGAAAGTAATTTAGGTACTTATTTCAAGAACACTTATTTTCCCCCTTAGAAGCAGGTGCTAAAATACAGGAGAATCTGAGTTTAAATCAGGGTACCTTATGACTAAATAGTGACCTCAAGTTTCTTAGTAACAATACTTCTACTGTGTAAGTGCCAAACTCAAAACTAAGCTTGCCAAGAGGTATTTTGTTAAAATAAAAAATTAAGTATTTAAGTTGGTAATAATAGACAATGCAAAAAAAATCCCAAAGATAATCTTTATATAAGGTTTAGATCAAATTTTCTTCAAAACCATCTATTTTACCTGTAAGTTGTCCACCAATTAAAAAAATAAGCAACAGTGTTGAAGAAGTTCTGAGGAGTCCTCACTCAGTATGTGAAGCAATATCATCCTTGCCCTTTTACTTATCTGAAAAGCCAAATAGCTGCTTGTGAAGATTGACAAACCCAGACCACAAAATGGCAAACGTCTTAAATGGCCTAAGACAGCACCTCAGTAACCACAGTTAAGCAACTAGAGGAAGTTACAGACAGCTAATAAAATGGTGTCTGGCAACCCTCTATACTGCTGCTATCAAAAAGAATGATGGAAGAAACAGAGAAAGAAACAAAAAAGAAAAACACTGTGTATACACGACAAAGACACGTTCCTTTACAAGCTCTTATGAAGGAACAGGACACCCTCCTACATTATTTTGCTGTGGAACTTCTCCATGAACAGCTGAAAAAATGAGTCAAGGAGCTGGGGAGATCAGGACTAAATAGAACATAAAGTAAAACTATTGTAAAAAAAAAAAAAAGGGAGACAACTGAAAGCCACGAGAAAGAAAAACACTACCAGTGGCAGCAATTTGAAACAAAAAGTAAAACAAAAAAATAATTTTGAGATGAACACACCTATTACCATACCCATAGGTCAGAATTTCTGAAAGATTTCTCAAGTGGAAAATTTAGGTTGACATGCAACTCAGTTTCATAAAATTATCTCCATTGTGCAGCAGGCCAGCAGGTTCTCTAAGGACTGGCCAATCATTTATTCAGAGAATCCAAAGTGATACACCCTTAGGCAAGTAATGAATACTCTGCTTTTGAAAATGCAATTTACTCAGACAATAGCTGTTTCTCAGAAATTCCTGGGAAAATCTCACCAGTAGATCTGCCACAGATATGGGATTTGCTGGTTAACAACATCATCTGTAAGATTTTCTTTATAGAGAGGTGATGTAAATTCAATTGGCATTGGAAAATTCAGGAGATATCTACAAGAGAAAAAAGGAGCAATGAACAAGAACAGCCTTCTACATGGAAGAATGCTATGTAGGTGTAACGTTCAGTTACAAAGTTCAGTTCATAAAAAATACTAAAAAACATGCACTTTTCCTAGATTTCAGTTTAACTCTACCCAGATAAAATCTGTACAGAAGGCATTACAAAGAAATATAGAAGTAATTAGTATAGAAGGCATTTATTCTCTCAATATATACAAAGTTAAATGTTACCTTATAACTTTCCCCTTATAAAGTCCCTTTATAAAGAACTGTCCCCTTCCTTTATAAAATACATCAAGCACATAAACAAATGTAAGCAATAATAAAATCTAAAATCTAACTCAGCAATAAAAACATTTCAGAAGCTCATCTGAATGAGCTTTAGCATGCAAGGCTTTTTGCTTTGAAGACCTTCAGAGGCATTTGACCACAGGGAACTTGCAGATTTCAAAACCTCTGTCTTTCAACTAGGTGCTAAAATTCAACGGGAATATCATCAGGCTATATATGAAATTTGTATCTTTTCACCAACAATTATCTAATTAACAACTGATATAATGCTGAACCTCTTGATGGAGGTCTTTTTCAAGTGCTTAAACAGTATACTTTAGATTTGCAATTTAAGACTCCGAGCTTTAGGGGGAAAAAATAAACAAAACCAACTTTGGCATATATATCATCGATCTTCATTGCCCAAATCCAAACATTCAACTTGCTTGCTGTTTTATTCTTAGATGCTCATGGCTTTATAAATTATGCCTATGCAAAAACAAGTGTAAAGTTTCTATCAAATCACAATTCACTGAAGCTTTGGGAATACATGCCATGCTAAAAAACAGTTTAAAAGTTCTAGATTATCATGTAATTCAAGAAAATGCCAATATTGCCAAAATTTAAATTAAAAAATTATTCTAAACTTACCTTAAGAGATCCATGGGAGCATGCTGTTGGCATGTACTCTCAAAAAAAGCTGCCACGAAATCTTGCAACAGCGGAAGAATACTGCTTGACCTTTCCTGTTTTGTTGTTTGGTTTTTTTTAAAAAATTAAAAAGAATTAAAATCAAACATCAATCTGAATATGCTAAGACTAATTTAAGCAAAATAAACAACAAGTGTTGTGTCTATCTCTGTAATGCTCCATTGTGTTCATTCTCTCACAAATGAAGTTTAAATAGGGCAGTAGAAAGAAGCTGAAAAAATATTACGGGGTGTACTTTTACTTTGTGTTATTCTTGCTTAAGGATACTATTAATACTGAATTAGAACAACTCAAATTATAAATCTATAATTTTATGTAATTACTAAGATTATCTTTTATCATGACACCCGTCTTGCCAATTATACTTTTCCTATTTACAAGAAGGAGTACTAGACAATACAAAAATATTGTTAAGTTGAATCAATTTGGTAAGTTTTTTAAACACACTAACCCCAAACTTTTCGCAGCTAGCAGACCAGCAAGTAAGCTTTGAAGTAGAATATTACCTGTGAAACAAGAAATTTACACAATCGATAAAAAATTTCAGCATTCTGAGGATTCTTCTCAAAAGCTCCAATCCACACCCTGTGGGCATTTTCACTCTGCTCCATCTGCAAATACAAGGTGGCCAAACTCTCCAAGAGCTGACAGTTGTTAGGGCAGAGCTCCAATAAAGATCTACAAAGTTCTGCAGCAGACTCCCATCTTAAAGAAAAGTAAAGGTTAAGTTTAACAAAAAAAACCAAAAAAACAAAAAAACAAACCAAGTTCTCCAGTTAAGAATGTCTTGAAACAACTTACCTTTCAAGAAGTTTCAGCAAAGCTATCATGTTTCTGTAGAGAGGAAAGCAGATAGCTATTCTTTTGTCAGCCTCAAGGCTTTCATCAGTACATGTTTTGACTGCATCTTCAAAACAAAAGTAAAAAACCAAGCCTTTACACCTCAGTGCCAAAGTTATGTAAAGCCTTAACATAATAAAATGTTTCCTTAAGCATAAGAAAAATATATAAGTGTGAAAAGAGATTTCAGTGCTGTTTTCTGCAAATTATTAGAAATAGATTATTATCTTTGGAAAAAGTCCCTTTACTTATCACCACAGTACAAAGACAACTCTTTCAGTTTCATCTCTTACTCATTTTTAAAATAGGAAACATCCTACCAATGTAACATTAAAGCAATGTTAGAGACAGAAGCATATCCCTAGATTTAAAATCATATTCCAGGATTTTCAGCGTAGCTGCTGAAAGCTATTGAGGTAAAAGTTAACACAGGATATTATTTTTCTCCTCAGCATAATAAAAAGTCACCCAACCATGAACACCCCATTACCATAGCTAGACTGCCTTCACTCCAGCTGGGCTACCCCATTGATCCTTGAGTATTTCAACCTTGCATTACCACCAACAGCACAGGTATTTTCTCAGTGGCAACTCAATACTGCTGCTGGCTAATCACAGAATACTGACGTCTATCAATACTATGTAACAGCATTTGTCTGCTACTATGAAGTCTATCTCTGGCAGCACCACCATAAGATAAGAACTCAATTTCGTCTAGATCTTCGTTTTACATTTTAAAAAATTAATTTACTTAAAACGGTAAATGATGATAAACACATGCATTGTTGTGCCTCTTTCTAAGGAAATACGCTAATTCCAGGAAAGTAACTTTCCAAGAAACTTATCCTACTGAGAGGAGAAAGGGTAAGAAAGAATGACAGCTGAAGCTTGGCATTATGCTTGTATAAGTCCAAGAAAACTATCAATGTCATACAATCACAAGTCACCGACTGGTCTTTTTCTCTGAACTATCATATTCTACCAAGATAAAGCTGTGGGTTGAAACCACAGATGAAAAACTCAATGTGCTGGTTAAGCGCCCAAGAACGCAGATTTTCCTCACTACTCTGTTCAAATCAAAATACAATATTCACTGGATTAATTCAATGGCTTAACACAGTCATCAGCACTGCCCTGAAATTCTGAAGTTGAATAATACTCCCTGAAACACAATGTGTGAAGAATGTATTAAGTATTTACCATCTTAATCTTACCTTCAAACATAGCTAAAAGTGTATCAGGATCAGTCTTCACATCTTGAACTGTCTGCCATGGTATTAAAAATGGCTCTTTGTGCACAATCCTTGAAGGACTGACATTAGCTGGATCATAGAACTTGTCTGGGAGAACACCAAATTCAATGAGATGTATGTAAGCCAGCCAAGCCAAGCAACGGTCACTTGCAGTAAGGTGTTCTGATATTATCTTTTCATTTGCTGATTTTAAAGCATTCTGGAAAGGTTAAAAGAAATACATTACATTTCAACCACAAAGTCCAAGTTTTAAGAATGGGAAAACAAAGCATGAAGAGTAGGTTTTAATAGTCTCAAAACTTTTCCAGAGAGACAATAGGAGATATTTATTTGTGTAAATCAGTATCATATTCAGCTTATGTGAATGCATGGCTATTCAAATTATGCAGAGATTCTAGTAAAAGGTTTAGAAAAACCACAGAAGACTATTATTGCAAGAAGTGAAGAAACACTTTGAAAACATGCATCTACCAACCTGTGTTCGTTCCATTTTACTGCTTTATTCTCCTATTACTGGTAGTAATAGGAGATACTGTACTATAGAACTGTATATGTATAGAAATACTGTATTATAGAACTAATACAGTAGCTCCAGATACAACTCACCTACAAACTCAGATTCAGTTTACTATATCCCACTAGGTTTTGTGCATTTGGGGTTCTTTGTTTGGCTTAGGTTTTTTATTTATTAAATTCTAGTTACAAAACTACTAAGTTACACCTATTGAAGTCTACTGAAAGGGACACCATCTCTAGACAAGTTTTAAAAAATGTTTTGGAAACTTTACTGAGAATAAAGACACTATCTCAAATTTTTCTGCTAGTCATATGCAAAGACAGAATAGTCCAGTTAAACTAGCAGATCCCAAATAAAATAATTAGAGCAAGCAATTAAATAAAGTCTAAACACAAATTCCTTCTAAAACACAACATAACCTCATGACTGGTAATGTGTCATTTTTCTAGATAAACACAGTATGATCAAAGAACGCATTTTTCAAGAGAATGAATATACTTGCAAATTTATGCAAAATTCAGCAGGACACATATCCTGAAGTTGGTGAAAATTGGTGTTTCAAAAGCATTTCACTTATTCACTCCACAAAGTACTTTCAAAAATTGCTTTAAAGGTTTCCAATACACACTGCTATTTACTCTGAAGTAGCAGTTCCTTTGAAATTATTTTCTCTGAAATACAATTAAGCAATCTCTTGCCAAGCCATTCTTTTGAACTACACATTTCAGATAATTTAGAAAAAAAAGTCTGGCTTTGTGATGATGCTGTGCAGAAAGGTAAGGGTAACCAACTAGTGTTCTTCTCCCTGGATTCTCTCATTGGATTGCCATGTTGATTTGACACAGTTTTTTCTCCCTCTGTTCTTTTTATTCATTTAGAGTTGAATTTCTCAGTATGTTTGGATAAAGCCAGCACAGCATTGTGCTTTCTCATTCCAGCTGGAGCCAGACAAAAGCCTGAGGTTCTCAAAGTCTGAGGGTAGTGATAGGCTGCAGCAAGCAAGAGGTGGCACCTGCTGGCAGGAATGGAACAATGTGTGACTGAAAGGACAGTGCTCCCACTTTGGGAGAGGGTTATGTCCATTTCTCACCCTCAGCCACCATGTTTATCATCTACACAACAGTTAACAGTCATCTAAATGACTTCTAGTCGTAGTTCTGGCCTGAGATAACTCAGAGCTGATAGGAGCAATAAAATCTAATTTAACAGTCTCCAGATGTGAGAGCAGGGAAATACTGTTAGATAACTACTATGCTCTTTCCCAAGATCTACTGGTTTGATAATTTCTGTAACAATTTTGAATACCTGAGGCAATACTTACAAGCCCTTCACTGCAAAAATCTGATCTATGGTTTACTAGAAAACAAAAAATAGAGTAACTCCCTGGGAATTATTTTGAGACACAATAATCTAGGCTATTAACTACACAAACAAAAAAAGCAGGCAACAAAAGCCTCAAAGGTATATCCAGCTTTTACAATGGCATCATAGCTCAAAGCAGAAGCCTCTATTTGCTGAGGAAATTCTCCGCAAGGAAAGCACAGTTCCACTGAAGTTCAAATTACCACCATCACATGCACTAAAAAGGTGAGGTTATGAAAACACTCCTGGAGTGACAAGTGGGAAGTTACCTGCAGCAGAACAAGAGCATTCTGATGCCTTCCTGTAAATAGGCTTAAATGAACTCTGTAGAGGAGAGTCTCCAGCAGCTGAAAGGACACAAGATTTGGGTTTTCTCCTCCTCCTGTCACTTCCATTAGGAACTGTAGCATCCTTCCACATACATAGTCTTTTCCATCAAAAGAATTCTCCAGATTCAGAAACTAGAGAGAAATAAATCACAGTAATAAACAACCACAATACAAGTAAAGCTTCTAGGTTAAAGTTTAAAAGCCACACAGATCACAGACTATGAATAATGTCTTTTGCTATCTTATGAACTGTTTCCCTCCATCACACCAAATTTTCACATTAAACCTCAAAAGATACCACTTTTAATAGGTACAAGAACACCCAAATTTTACAATCAATGTAACATACTGATTTTAAATAACTTTTACTTTCTGAGGAAAAGTGATGATTTCGACAAATAACCTGCAAGAACTTAAAATAGCTTCATTTTCAACTTTGAGTTTTCAAAAAGCTACAGTGCTTTTTGTATGACACTTTCCCTGTCATACATGCTGACTTTATACAGCAGAAAAGACACACTTACAGAACGTTTCGAATATAATTTGAAATTTTTACTTACTGTCCACCAGATTTGATATGAGGGAGCATATTCCACTGCTGTTTCACACATTTCCTGTATCTCCTCCTTGGTTCCCCTTTTTGAGAAAAGTCTGAGGTAATGACACCAAATTTCAGGATTTTCTTTGTTGTTCTCAAGGGCTCGAGCCAAAACATTTAAAGTAGAATCTAAACACTCAGATGACGAGCTGTAAAAATTAATATTGAAAATAAAAATTGAAAAAAGCACTCCCATTAACTGTGTTGGCATTATGACTTACACAATATCAAATATGAAAATAAAACACTTTTAATTAGAATGGAAGTCACACACCATATGCCATTTTTTTTAGTTGTCATTTACTATAAAGGTTTTAAAGCTTCAGCAAGTTTTATGCATTATCATAGTGCACATAAATAAGTATTCTATGAAGATTGCCAATTCAAATGAAAGTCCAAATTAGCTGAAAATGAGTAAGACTGATCTGTAAGCAAAGTTCCCAAGCTGTAAGTATATATCATAAAGGCTTAAGAACTCAAGTACATATTTTAAAGGTATAGTAAAGTAAGTTATATTTTTGTTAAATATTTAATTTACTTTCTACAGTCATTAAATATAAGCTTTTATTTCAGTATACAGGTTCTGTCTCTAAAACATGAAAAAAAAATGAAATTTTCTTTTTTAAAGCAACAAACTATGAGAAGATACCCATCGAGTAATATAAGATTAGCTGAAATAACTGTCTAACTGCAAACCACAGAGCCAAGCTTTCATTAATAAATACATCTTTCATAAAACCACAGAATGCTTTTGAGGTTCTACTTATTGTGAAAACATCTTTAGAAATTATTTTGCACAGACATTTATGAGAAGAAATACACAAGTCTGAAAAAAAAAACCTAACACAGTTAAGTCTGCAGAAGTCTGAAGCTTTCCCAATCCCACTACTTTCACCTACTACAGCAGTCAAATTTCTTCAGAGTGCTGAGGAAGGGGGAAGGGGAGAGGTGGGTGTTTTAAGAAAAGAATGCATATATTCCACTAGGTTTTCCTCCTTCTTTTCTTGGTTATTTCTGAAGCACACATATTTAGAAGGGATGTTCTCTCTTATGCTGCCAATTGCTGGTAATACTTTGATTCCTGGCCTTTCCAGTTCTACCCCTTCTATTGTTCAGGCACCTACTGATAGAGTTAAACTGACCTTTTCCTGTATTTTCCATTGTCCACAGTTTAAACAAGGCTTTTAAAGTAGGGCTACTCCTCTCCATTCCCCTTGCTTCCCACTACAGTTGCTCAACTGCACCCCACTATTAAAACTGAAGTCAATCATCATAATGGCTGAAACCATCATGCCAGAATTCCTATTGAAATGATCTGATACCCTGCAGCATAATTTTAAGGAAGAGAAGCTAAAGAAACTTAGGAAACCAAAGTTAAAAAAAAAAAAAAAAAGAAAATCAGAAAATAAGAAACCAAGTGCTCAATTGGATGATTTCTACAGGGGTAAAACCAACTACCAGAATTGTACCTAAAAGAAAGTTTGCTGATGAAAGTAATTTCAAACATTATTACAACCACTCACTCTGTATAGGAGAATGATTTGAGTTCATTGGTCCATTTTTACTGTGAAGTACCACATTCCACTGCAATCTCACACAGCGCACTTTACAAACATGAACAATTACTTCTCCCACACTACTTTCCATCAACTTCCATTCTGACTCAGAATCTACCCAAAGAGAATCAGTGTAATTTATTACTCATATACTGTACTAAATACAGTAGGAAATACAATTAATCTATTTTTTAACCTACTTTAAAGTAATTAATTAATTATGGCATTGTTGAAGAAAGTTCTTTAACATCACATAGGTAACTTAATCACAGCAGCAAGGGCAAATGTAGCAAGGTCTCAAATGCAGCAGACATACCCTTCGTTTTGATTCAAGTATTTATATGCAAGTTTAATCCAAAGCTGTACATCACAGGGGTTTTCTTGGACACTTGCTTCCAAGTTGGAAATGTCATCAGTCTCACTTGTAAAATACCGGACATCATCTGGAGTCACCACAGTATCAAGCACCGGAACTCTTTTTTTATGTTCTGTGGGATGGGCTGTAAATAATAGACAAATGTTTAAAAAAATAAAATTTCCTTTTCAAAACAGTAGTGACCTGCAATTCTCACAAGAGGTGGCATTTATATATTTCAAGCATACCCATTGACCAGAACTAAACAGGATTATATCAGCATCCTTCAAACTGTATTGCCTGTAGAGAACTGGTTGTATTTCAAATGTGAAGGAAAGAAAGAATTAGCAGTAAAGGC
The DNA here is from genome assembly GCA_013397245.1 of Thryothorus ludovicianus. Lineage (NCBI taxonomy): Eukaryota > Metazoa > Chordata > Aves > Passeriformes > Certhiidae > Thryothorus > Thryothorus ludovicianus. The sequence continues at coordinate 123,073 of VZTB01007038.1, forward strand.
TGCCTTGATCAACAGACACCAACTAAGGCAGTTCATCAGGCAGCATTAGGAACTAGACACATTTGATGGAGAAAAATTTATCTCCATTCTGAGCCTCAATAAATCTTTTTTAGCGATTTGCTAACAAATCCTAAAGCTCCAACTTGCAAGAGTCACATGTGAAATGCTGTCAGGTTACTGATGCTCTAGCAGCTTCCAAGTCTCAAATGCTGCTTAACCACAGCTTTTTTTAACTCCTGACCTCACACCAAATACCAACTCTGTACAAATTTCAGGTAATTGAACACTGATGTTTTACTATTTAAAGTTCAGGGGGAAGGAGAAACCAGGGCTCTGAAAGGAAAATAATATTTTTTAAAATATAAGCAAGGCTGAAACAGAAATTCCACCCTAATTTCCAGTCACATTAAAGAAAAAAAAACCTAACAGAATTCAGAGTGTAGGTCAAACTTTACCCAAAAATTTATGCAAAACAAAACTATTAAAAGCACTGGTTTTCTAAAGAAGCACTTTAAAAATCAAGTGTTAGAAAGAGGTGGGTGGGATTTTTCCTCCAGTATGCATTTAAAAAGCAGCACATATCCAGATTACCATATTTAATAGGTCCAAACTGTTCCTCTTCACTGCTGCTACTATCCAACAGAGGTTTTCTCCAGTACTTTGGTCTCCATTTCCTTTTCTCTTTCCAAGTTGTATGTGGAGGTGCTGTAAACAAAGTAGTAAAAATTCCCTCACTTTTCTGTATTCAAGAGAAAAATATTTTTTATAATCAAGATTTCATATAAAGAGATTCTGCGAGTTCAACAGAAGTGTATACTATACATCTCAATACTACTTACTTAAGATTTATTGTGTTTAAGTGCATAAATAAATTCTACAAATGGAACTCCAGAAGTATTGCTGCCTTAAACTCTCAACTTTATTTCACCATAATCAGAATTTATAATACTGAGATAAATGATAGGAAAATATATTCTTGGTTTACAAAACCAGTAAGGTTCTCACTATAATTTTTAGGCATTTATACATATTATATTTAATCTACCAAGTTACTTACTGTGACTTTTACTCTCGTTGACATTGCTGGCCAGAAGAACAGCCATCTGATCCACTGACATACGATCTTGGTTTATACCAAAAAGCTTTTCAACATACTTTTCTGAAACAAGAATATGTGCAGCTTCGGTAAGCATATAAATTAAAACAGTTAAGTAACTTAACAGCATAACTTAAGACAATCTATGATAAGTTTATGAAATATGACTGCTTTAAGAGGCATGGTGATTTAACACACTAGCACAAAGACATGAAAAAGAAGAAAGTTCTGTTTGGCAGCTTGCCTATATGGCAAACGCATTGTTATAAAATTTCAGCTCCACTCAAACAAGTCAGTCCAGTAGTTACAGAAAGAACTGAGGAAGGAGAGAGGTAAAGATTCCATGCTCACTGCTCCCCAACACCCAGAATCCCAGAAGTACTTTTTTTTTCCTGAGTGAAATGTTCCTCAGATCAATGCTTGTTTTCTTTCTGTAGGACACCAAGGTACCCACCCATTACAAAGGATTAAAATGGGCAACAAAGAAACTTAATATAGCTGTATCTTATATACTGCTTCACATCAAAGTCCTTGCACCTAAAACTCTTAATGAAACCCATTCCATTCAGAAATTCATTTTTGGATACAAAAGAGAACAAAAGACTCATAATAACCTGTGGCAGTACTGATTTCCTCATCAGTGCTTTTTTCTGAACAGCCAATCAGTTCTAAGTTGTATGACAGAATATCCTGAAAGAGCTGCTTACGGCTAAGAGTGCAATCTTTCATGTGCTGCCTAAAACAAATAAATAAGCAATTAGTACATTTATCATAGCAACAAAATATTAAGAAAGTTTAAGTATACACTTGGGTGAGGCATAAAGAAAACAATACCCACAGAAAAACAATTGCTTGCTTTGAAATTTGGTAGAAGATATCTGGGCCTTTTCTAAACTTAAGCCTACATCACAACATTTAGAACTTTCCAGTTCAAATAAGGTAATTATAGGAACTAGATATCACTTTGTATCTTAAAGAGTCAAACAATGGTCTGATGACAACAGCTAAAAGTTGATCAAGAATAAAGTTCACTCCTATTGTACCAGTAGTTAGGTTTCCATACTGAGTTCATTCCTAACCAATTCAGTCACTTTTAAATATATTGCACAACATTGGTAAACAAATCATTTTTTAATACAATTTGACACCAGCCTTTAAAGAAACAAATTTAGCTAGTACTTTTCTAGGAAACTAGAATGGAACTACAATATTATTATTTTTTTACTTAATAATTTATTTGGCATACATTTTACTTATCAAGTGTGCTTAACAGTATCAACCACTATGTGAGGGTCTACAACGAGTTGAAATTATGCTGAAGTCATATATAACCAGTTCCATTCAAATTACTTGAAAAAGGTGAAATATCCTCTATCAGGCCATGCTATTTTTCTAAATTTACATCTAAAGAATCTCCTCTTTCTTCATGGCTTAGATGAAAGAGGTTTTTCTTCCAACTAAGTACCTGTAATAGAGTATTAAAAATAATCTTGTCTAGAACTTGGGCATAAGATCACATATCTAGATCTTTCAAAGAGAAGAAAACCATACTTGCTTTAGACTCACACATCTAGAAGAGAGGTACAGTTTAAGCCAAAAAAATTAACAAGAACTTACCACTGACAGTCATCATCATTACATGTGCCTGTTAAATCGAAGCGGCAGAAACACTGTTTTGGCTCGATCATATTGCTATACGTTATTGAACTGAGGTACAGCTTCTCCTTGGTACGAAAGTAAGGACTAAACCTAAAATAAAACAGCAAATTATTGTCATCAACTACACAAGGAAAGACATCACTTTTCTAAAAAAAGTAATTAAACATCACTCTCTGTAGTAAGTCTCATTACTTCCAAAACCCTGCTACTAACCAAGAGCATCATTAACCTACAGGCTAAAAAGAAAGTAAAAAAACAAGAGGAAGAGGAAGGGAACAAATGAATACTTCTCAACCTAATTAAGTTTCCTTCTAACATTTTCTCCTCCTTTAGGTTCAGAAGTTCATTAATATGAAAACAGGAAATGTAGTTAAAACCCAGTATGGAAAACAAACTACTCAAAGTGCATTTCAGTAGTTTATAGAAAATCTCATGCTCTAATCAGCATTAAGACCAACATCAAATAGAAGTGTAAAGAGAACTGTTAAAGATTAACTTGAAGAGACAGTGGGGGAAAGAAACCCTTAACCTTAGAATGTATAAACAAACAAAACCAGTCTTGGTCTAGCAGACTAACACTTGTTTTAAATCTTTAGCTGAAGTTTGACTACATCAATTTTGAGATTTCTAGCTCCTCCAGGAATTGACATCATAACCTACAAGTTAAAATGAATACTCCTGTAAAGATGGCATCCTCCATCTTCTATTACTTAAGAATATAGCAATAAAAAACCTGAAGCACATGGCAGGATACAACTTCCCCAGTTTAAATTCCAGACTTTTGTTTCCTCAAATTTGATGTGTAGAACAAAGCTCTCTTTAGTCAAAAGACAGATGTGCTAAATTGACTACACTTGTAGATGTTACTGTCAAGTCAAGATGAATCACTGTGATTATGCTTCTTTCCACTGAGGAGGAATCCAAAAATAGATAATTGAACCAATTTTGACTCAGATATGTAAATCCTAGCTGAGTTCAAAGGCTGCACAATTAAAATGTGGCCACAATAATCCCCTGCAGTGTTACAGGCTGGGGTCAGTGTGGCTGGACAGTGCCCAGGCAGAAAGTGACCTGGGGGTGCTGGTCATCAGTCAGCTGAACATGAGCCAGCTCATGGTGGCCAAGACGGCCAAAGGCACCCTGGCCTGGATCAGGAATGGTGTGGCCAGCAGGAGCTGGGAGGTCGTTCCTCCCCTATACTGGGCACTGGTGAGGTCACACCTTGAGCGCTGTGTCCAGCTCTGGGCCCCTCAGTTTGGAAAGGACATTGAGACACTGGAGCGCATCCAGAGAAGGCAACGAGGCTGGTGAGGGGCTGGGAACACAAACCCTGTGAGGGGAACGGCTGAGGGAGTTGGGGGTGCTTAGCCTGGAGAAAAGGACACTCAAGGGTGACCTTATCACTGTCTCCAACTGCCTGAAAGGTGGCGGCAGTCAGGTGGGGGTTAGACTCTATCACTAGGCAGCAACTGACAGAACCTGAGGACACAGTCTCAAGCTGCACCAAGGAAAACATTGACTGGATATTAGGAAGAAGTTTTTCACGGAAAAAATGATCAAGTACTGGAAGATTGGATGAGGCACCTGGTGCCACGATCTAGTTGAGGTGTTGGGGCATGGGCTGATCTCTGTGATCTTGGAGGTCTCTTCCAACCTAGTTATTCTGTGATTCTGCAAAATACGCTTCTTGGATTTACATTGCTTCATATTAGATATAAAAAGGCTGTTGTCAAATGCTTAACCACTTCTTTAGTTAAGTAGTATCAAACAATGTGCAATACAACGTAAAAGCAGTATATTGCACAAATCCAAGGGACATGTGCATAGCAGAAAAAAAGACAATAAAATCATTAGATTCCCTAAACCAGACAAAATTGTCTAGGGATAGTCAAGTTTCTCACTAGGACTTGTCTTTCTGTACACGCCTGAGTATCAAGGAAGAGCACAGAAGAACATTTGATCAAGAACACTAAGTCAAAGAGCTGCTACAGTGTTCATACCTGTAGGATTTAAACAGTAGAAGAGGACTACGATACGGTCCAAATGGAAATGGTTTTACTTCAGCTTGTTTACTTTGTGATGTAAAAACATCCATGTCCACTGAAATTTCCTAGGAAACAGATAAACAGATATACAGCAGCTGTGATACCACCCAGTAGAAACAGGTTTCACATTTAGTTGTAAAGCATTTACCTGACCACACAAGAGATCTTCCTTGGGCACAATAAAGGCAGTACTTTTCATTAGCAGTTCTTTCAAGCTGTCAGCTTTAGTGTAAAGGTTTTTCAGTTCGTCAATATTCAACCCAAGGAACAGCTCAGGCTCCTCTGAAGCCTTTTTAGAAAGTTTGTTTTTAGTTTCTTGTTTTGGAGTGTCCATGTGTTTAAGATTTGGCTTAGTAAAAGAATTAGATTCTCTGAAAGATCTCCTTCGTTCTCTGTTTGAATTAGACAAAACTTCATCATCAAAGTAATTTTCTTCACTGTCCAAAGTCAATTTGTCCTGTGTAAGATCATGAAGTGATGGCTGAGGTAATGCAAATTCAGACTCCTCTTCTACATGAGGTGTAGTAGTTGATTGTTCCTTGGTTTGAAGTGCACGGGCCTCCTTCAACTTCTGAATCTTTAGAGCATATTCATACTCTAGTTGCTGCAGTCGTTTTTTCTCTAGTGCAATCAATTCTGCTGAAGGCTTTTTTGGACTTGATGCAGGGGAGGTCTCCAATTTCAACATTTTGCTTGGCTGAAAAGAAAAAAATTCTCTTTATTTCAATTTTCTCATCTACTGATCGATCAACAGGAGGGAAAAACATAAGCAAAATATTTAATTCAGAGATTATAAAAATATATTTTAAACTCTTGCTCAAAGATTTCAACAAACAAAAGTTTGCCACAATTCCAGCGGCAGATTTGCAGGTTTTGCACTAGAAATTATCATGTACAGGGCTTCAACAGAAGTTCTGGCCCCAATTAAACGTTGAGCTATAAAACAAGTACACACAGTGATGTTGGGAGTAGGAGCACTAAAATTTAGAAAAATATTTTAGCCTTGTTTTTGTGTATTTTGTTTTCCAAAACAGTATCAGATCCCCTCTGCAGCAACTTAGCTTGATAGTTTAACAAAATCTTTTATGTCTACAGACAGTAAAGTATTTTCTTCTTTCACAGCCATATGGCTCCTCTAGCATAGAAATATGGGTTTTGAAGAATTTTCTTCCTCAAACCATTAATGCCTTTCTTGAATTCTCAAAAATTAACAGAATAAGAATATTCCCTACATTGTTTCTGAAATTCCATTTAACTTTCTTAATCAAAATTAATACTCTTTTCCAAGTAGTTTGATTTAAAAGCATGCTGACTTACACCAAGATGATCTGGCTCTAGCTTTCGTTTCCCAATTTCCTTACTTGCTACTGCCCTTGCTCGAGCAAGTTCTTCTCCATATTTTAATGCCAGTGCTTTTTTTACTGTAACTCGTTGTTGAACTTTATGTATCTGAAAAAAATTAAAATAAAACCTAAATACTACAGTAAGATGCAAACTTACAGATATGACCAGATAATAAAATATAATTACATTGAATTAATGAGATATAATATAACTAGATGGGAATTAGTATGTAATTCAAAGAAAGCCTACTGCCTCCAAAAATCAGGCATCCCATTTCAAGATTTCCAGTTCTAGGAAACAGAAACATTTCAGAGTGCCAGTTACATGTTCCTGAAGCCTCTTGAGAAATGCCCTGTTAGCATTCAAGATCTTCTCTGTTGCTTGTAGCTGTTCAGCCAGTTTGTTAATTTTATTCTCAGCAATTCGAACATTCTCTCTCTTCTTCGCCTGTTGTTGCAACAAATTTTTCAAGACAGACTCATCCTTCATCAACAGCATTCTGGAAGAGAAAAGGAATGTACACAATTTTATTTTTTTTTCTAAAGGTAAATTGCTTAAAGCTACTTCTGTTCCTCCAAAACCCCAGTTATTTAAGAACACAGCTCTCCTCACTTGTAAAAAAGACAACCAAATTATGTCTCTCCAGATAGTCCTAGGATCCATAAGACAGTAAATACTGTCAATACATACAGCACATTTCTGCATCCAAAGTTCAGCACATAAGCATAATGCAGATGAAAACATTCTAGTTACAAGGAGAGGGGAAGGTAAGCAAATGATCTAAGACTGGTTTTAATATAATGACAATCAAAACACATGTCCTTGCTTTCTGTAAAGTAACAACCTAGTTCCATCTTAGGGCACATACACACAATATCAGATTACAAGCCATAATATTATGGCACAACAATAGAGTGGACAAATAACAAAAAGCTACGCATTAAAGGAAGATAAACATTTACGTAGACAGGTGTGGATAAATAGGGAAGATTGTTCTTCTGTTGATGATTGACCACAAACCAGTTTATTCACAAGACCATACATAAATAATCAAGTGGCAAAAGGAGAAGAGGATGCAAAGCACTTATACTTCTAATTGTAACTTGAAATTAGGGTGAGAAACATGGAAGAGCCATGCCACAAGAGAAAAGCCTTATTACGTGGCATAAATTGCATTCTAGTCACTGAACACAAACACAGCTGGAAACATTTAGTCTGACAAATCATACTTAAAAGTTATCAAACACCACACTGGCACTACAACACAATTCCTTTTGCACACCAGTAGAATTAAAGGCTGAATTTTCAAGACAACATGAAAAATAGCTGTTCTTTAAAAGCTACACATTTAAAAATATTTACTCTTTTCATCCTGATAAGCAAAAGGCAGGACTTATGACCGTGAAAGACATACCTGTTTTTCCTCAGCTTTGCTTCTGCTTCTGTGACTTGTTTGGTCACTACTGCTATTCTCCCAATTCCATCAACTTCACAATCAGAATTTGCAGGGGATGAATTGTTCCTCACCGGATCAGACTTAATTAAGCGCTGTTTCTCACGACTGAAATAGAAATGTTAACAACAAAGACATTCAGTAGCTTCAACATTCATTTCAATGTGTACTCCCAAGTTTTTAAATCTTTGAAAGAGTAGCAGGACAAGATTTCAAATGAAAGTACTTTTCACAACAGCAATCAGTTTCTGTAAGTCAGTTCAAATTCAAGGATTTTCTTTAGACCTCTATGTTGTCTTGCCAAAAAACTGCATGAGGGGGGGGAAACCTGAAGGTGATGGCAAAGTAAACTCAGATCTTCCTTCAAGTAACAAAAGTAGACGAGTAAAGGGCTACAAATAAAACATATTAACAATCAAACTAAGGTTACCTGGCAATCTCTTCTTTTAGAAGCCTGTATTCTATTTTCTTATCTTCTGGCAGAGCCTCTGGAGTTCTCATTGGATCATTCTCTTTTTCTGATTTCGGAGGAGCTTTGATTTTTGATGCCTGTTACAATCAGTCTCAAGTCAGTACCAGTCACACCAGTTTAAAATACAGCTATCAAGTGGCATTTATAAGAGGAATTTCAGCACTAACTTAAAGCTGTTCAAGGCTAGTAAGATTTTTTAAGCCACTACTTTTTTTTTCATGATGCATAGAATTTCAACTAAAAAAAATCAAACCAAAACATATTACAAGTTCTATCTTCAGGATGCCACCTTCAACAAAATATTTTGAATAGCTTTTACAGTCCAAATTATAATGTAGCTGTCCAGACAGGAGCAATGTACTCACTTCCTACTGATGCAATTCAGAATTTCTTGACCAAATTCTAAAATTTAAGTTCCATATATAAAGAAAAATCATTAAGATTATTAAAATTTTGATAACATTTACCTCAACATTTCTCCTTGCTTCTTTTATCATAGATTCTAGTCCTCCAAACACACTGCTAGTTGAGTTAGAGGGCTCTCCATCAGACTCGCTGTCATCTGAGTCATTTAATGTTACCACAACAGACTTGTGTTTTGGAAGCTGGGTTGAGAATGTAAAAAGTTTTATAGTAAGAAGACGAAGTTAGAAACATAGGTATAACAGAGGACATACAGGAAGAGAAAAAAAAAAGTTACCTCCTTTTGTTATCACACACTAATCCACATTGTAAGAAAAAAAAAGCATTTGTACAGCTCCACAAGACAGTAATATTACACATAGTCTTGATATTGTAAAATGAAAGGTATTCCAACATTTTCAACCTGCTCCCAAGTATCTGCAGCACATTTACTGGTCCATGGTCATAGCATACAAATCTCAAACATCTAACTTCTATACTTGATAAATTACTTTAATTGCAATTAAAATTATTATCTGTCATTTGCAAGAAATTTTTTTAAGTAACTGAGAGTTAACAGCCAACCAAATCTGCATTAGAATTGGTGTGGCAGACACATCAAAACTCCCTCAATCTTTCTGCTACACTGTTGCAATGTCTCTTGTCTAACAGTTGTATTTAGCTGATCTTACAATGAGCTGCTCAGGCAGTTTAATTGGTAGAACCAACAGAATGTAATAAATAGACAAAGTCATGATGAATCACCTTTTGTCAACACATATTTAAAAAGATCAGGTGACTGGTGATTCCAGCACAAAGAAAAATGCAGAAACAAGCAGACAATCTAGATTAACCTCAAATGGTCTGGAGTTACTTTGGAAAAAAAAGCAACTTATTTCACATTTCCAGGACCACTCTTCTAATCTCCCACTGTAGAAGTGGAAAACTATAGCTATACATTATCCTTTGTCTCAGAACAGAACCTTGTCAAAGCTCTACGTGTCTTTTAAAGCATTAACCCCCTCTAAAAAATATACCTTCTAAATATTTCTTAAAAATATTTCTTAAAAAATACCTTCTAAAAATTTCTTAAAACTAAAAATACTCAAATTTCCACAGTTGACTGATTTTGATACTCTGGACAATTATGAAGATATGGGTTGTATCTACTACTTCTGAATGTACTCCAGCTGCATCATTTTTTCACCACAATAGGACAGGTAGGTGAAATTTCAGTTTATGCTAGTGCAAGGCACTGGTCCTCTCCTCACAAATATTCTCTTCCAGCCACATTCATAGACATGCTAACTCTGACAGACACACTATTCACTGAAAAAAATTCAACTTCTCCTAGAAGGAAAAATACTTTTTCCCCCACAAAAGTTAGTTTTTTAACCAATTTAGCATGTTAAATAATTTGTTCAGCAATGGAACTGATACTCCAGACCCCATTTTAAAGGAAAGGAGACACCAACTGGCCAGGTGCAGTAGAAGAGCAAGATTGCCTCTATTTTGGCAACAGTGTACTAGTCTGGATAAGAAAATAATAGAACTATCTTTACAACCTCTTAGTTCCCTGCATGCTGGCATATTTTGATGTTCTCTTCAGCGATAACTTCTTGCTTCGGTGTCAAAGTCTTTCTAGAAGAGCATATGGATCATCAAAGTGACTAATAATTAAAGTGTTTAATTGAAGCTTCATGCTTCTGTGCTGTATCACCAGAAAACCTAAGTCTAAGTCTGCTCTTCACTTAAACTGAGCTCAAATTCAACTCATAGTCTCATTAGTAGGAAGCACCAGTATTTCCTTACTGTGATCACTGCTCGTGGAAGCCTCGGTGCTCTTACAAACTTTGTATTCTGCACCCGTGGCTGAGACACAGTATTAATACTGACAGCAGACAGATTGCTTCTTGGCACAGGCTGCAAGTTGTCTGGAACAGGAGGGGAAGGTGGACCACTGTTACTTGACGTTTCCTAAAGAAACAGAACAAAAATATAGTCTTACAAATACACACTACACATAGCTATTTTAAAAAAGCACAAGTATTAATAAGACTGTTTCATACATGTCTTGGAACTTGAAAATGTGATTTAGGTAGACTATTGAAATGTATTAGGCAAATGTTGCATTTCTGCAGTAATTTCAAAAATGCACACAAGAGCAGGCCAGTTATTCACAGGTCAACTGCAAAAGACCCTTTAAGTAAGGTCAAAACCAATATATTCTTTTAGAATCACAAGCTTAGCTTCTCACTCAAATAGAAAACCTCAAAACAACAACAACAAAAAAAAAAACCAGTTAACCTCTTGCAACTCCTTTTGCTAGAAGGCTGAAACAAAGTTACTTGTCTTACTTCCTAAATGAAAGAACAAAAGTAATAAACATTTCCAGGTAGAAAAGCTCCCTTCCTTTGACTTACTCCATTTTCAGTTCCTTGAAGTGTCATAATTGCTTCAGAAATAAAAAGAAAGTTGTGATTTACAATTCTAGAGCAGCTCTTGTTAATTTTTTTTTAAGTCTCCAGAAATGCAGCATAAAACCCCTGTAAATCTCACTTAAGCTGGTCAATTGAAATTTTGGTCAAGATTGCCATCTAGAGGCTCACATTCAAAAAACAATAGAGTACCTCAGCTCTGAAAGCACGCTTGTTGGCCAGAGACTTGAGTAATTCTTCTCTTAAGAGCATCTCCTCCTCCTCTTCCTCATCAGCAAATGGAGGTTTTGGGGGCTGTTCTGGCTCTTCAGGGGGAAGAGGGGGAAGAGGTGGAGGTGGCTCAAGAGAAACACAAGGAATACCCTCCATGTAAAGGTGGCTCAAAGACGGTACAGGCTGAGAAAAAGAAGTAAAATAAAGGTTTGAAATGTGAAAATTACTACTCCCTTTATGATTACTTAGCAGAGGTTGAGACCTAGATTATTCCATGGCTTAAAAGTAACCTAAACTGTGTCAGTTTATTTAACATTCAAACTACATTTACATCCCTGTCAAAGGCTGTCACTGAACAGTTAGTTATTTCTCACAGACATTAATGGAAGCAACAAAGTTAGATTTGGATATGGAAGCTGTGGATACATACAAACTAAATCTAAATGAAAATCTGGAGGTAGTCTAGCCAGAGAAATAGTTGACGAGCAGCCCTCAAACAGTTTTATGAAAGCTTTTTGTCTTAGCTAACAAAATTACAATTTCCGTTAGTCAAAAGTTCAGAAGCAGCCATGAGAGGAAATGGTGCCTATCGCTATTCTGAGAAGAGTAACAATCATTCACTGAAAAAAATTGCTAGTGAAAAAAATCCACACTAATTCAATTTTCATGTGGACTCTTAGATGAGGAGACCGAGAACACAGTAAAAAGGAACAAGTTTGAAGGATTGATGAGCTGTATGTCTTGGCTTTTCCCCCCTCTAGGTAACAAGTCAGAGATCAAGCTTATCTACCTACATACGTGGCCTAGAGATAAGAGGCAAAGTTGCTTTGTGTTAACAGTTCTAACTCATTCTTTTTCCTTATGTGCTTCAGACAATTTTTGCTTTCTGTATGAAAAAGCACAGCTCTAACAATGAAGAGAATTTCAATTTAATAGGGAAAACCTCCATTAACCAACAACTGCATCAGCTAAAAGATAGCGGAATTAAAGAGTTTTTAAAAAGCAACCACAAGTCTAGATAGTTCAAGGGACTCATTAACCAGAGTATAATACCAAAACCAGAATCTAAATTTAATCCTAGCTTTAGCATTAGAAATCAGATACAAAATGAGCATTATCAAGGTTACTTACTGGAATTGGAGGAGGTAGTGGCAAGGAAATTGGTGGTACTGGAGGTGGAAAATATCCTACTGGACACTCAAAGAAAGGAGGTTGCACTGGGGAAGAAGCTGTAATTGAAATACTGAATGTAAGATATCTGACAGGTATTTATTAAACAACAACTCAACTTTATGCTTCAACTGATTTAATGTAGAAGAAGGAGACAAATGTTTTTATGATGCACTAATTTCAAAGGTAACACCAGACACAGCAGAGTGCCTTTTTTGAACATGTATGTGCATTTTAAAAAAGAATAGTTAGATTTTCTTTTTCTGTTTTACAAACAAAATGTATGTACAGCCAGCCAGTATTGCTAAGGTAATGCAGCCCCCAAATTGAATTTAATTTACAAGAATTTACCTTCTCAAACAAGATCTCAGTAGCCTGATTACAGCTACCAAAAATATAACACAACACAAAGTAGGACAGAAGCAGACCCAAAGCACAGCCAACAAATTCTAAAACATTAAATGAGAGATTGAGATGCTTTATCAAGAGAGATTTGTGTAGCTTAGACATACAAAATAGCAGGTGTAGTATTTTAACTAAGAAATGTATAAGGAAGGCTGACAAGAAAGGAGAAAAGACAATAAAAAGAACAAAGTTTGGGAGATGAAAAGCAAGACAAAAGAAGTAGCCAATCAAGCAGTATGCATAATGAAGTTCTCTCAATTGTCCACATGTTGAGATGGAACACAGAAACTCGACTACTTTAAATGCACCTCAGACTCAAGAGTCAATAAATCTTTTACACTGGAAGACTTCTGAAGATGTATGATCCAGCACAAGCACCCAAAGCAGGGCTGCCCCCAGAGTTAGGTTGCCAAGTTCCAGGTATATTTGATGATGGAGTTAATATTTAAATCTTTTCAATATTTAAATCTGCTCTAGAGTTTGACCATCTTTTATCTAAGTAGAATTTATTTTGTTACTATTTAAGTGTTGCTACTTGTCCTTCTGTTGCTCACTTGACTGAAGACTTTGGTTCTGTCTTGTCTTCAACTGCCCACTAAAGTAGTTGAAGACAAGAGCAAAATCCTTCCTTAGTCTTCTCAACACAAATGCAGCTTTCTCAGTCTCTTTCTGTAAGCCAAGTGCTCCAGTCATCCCAAGAATTTCATGGAAAACAACCCTGAAACAGTTTCCCTTAGTCAAAGAGGTCTTTTGCTAGGCTCACTCTCTCCTACTGTGAAACCAGAAAACTGGCAATCTCATCAGTGATTAACAGGCCCCTCCAGCCACTGAGCCCCAACAGTCACAGTGCCACAACCCAGGCTATGGTCACCCAAAGCCACATTGCTGACCCACTTGTCCCTCAATGCCCATTGGGACCCCCAGGCCCTTTTTTTGCAAAGCTACTTTCTGTCCAGTCAACATCCTGCACAGCTGATTGGGAATATACAAGCATAAAACCTACAGTACTGCAATGAGAAAAATGTACCCTGAAGACCTTAAAAACACCAACTACAGCAGAGATGGAAAGACAGCGTTAAAACAATTAGCTCACCTTAAAATATTAGTTCTGTAATTCAGACAGTTCAGAACAAACATTTTCTTTTGAGAACAGCGGCTTATTTCCTACATTTTACCTATTTTTACCCATCACCATATAAGAAAATTGTAACTAAGTCTTACCTGGTGAGTTAGTTTCACTGTCTGTATCCATAGCAACTTCATCATAATTATCATACTGATATATGCCTCCTGCACTCTCTGTAGACTGCTTATCCAAAGACCATCTCAAGTCTGTATCTGATGACTAAACACAAAAAAAAGTATTTTATTTAGCTGGTCTTAGATCATTATTTCAGAGTAAATTACCAAGAAATAAATTTTGGAAGAAGGTCCTTAGAATGTTTTCTTCTAATTGATTGATAAATACAATTTAATTATCTTGTACAAGAAGAAACTGATTACCTTTTAATCAAATCCACTGCAACTAGACAAATAAAAAAGCAGTTTTAAAACTGTATCTCTCTTCCAGGACAATGGGGTGGGGGG
>VZTB01007038.1:137394-165200 GCA_013397245.1 Thryothorus ludovicianus
GGTGTTACAATATATGGAAACAATTTTTAAATATCTTTTAGGTCATTATATATCTGGTAAATGAGCATGGTTATATAGTTCTGAAAGACTGCAAGTGAATTAAATGCTTTATTATTGTAATCTGCCATGGCAACTACCAAGAATGCTTGAACTACCCTTGCTAGAAAGAACTCTCAGGTGAAGAATCCTTTATTGTCCCCGAAGGAGTCATATGCCACACTGAGACAAACCTGAAGACTGTCAACTCATAAATCAGATTGTTTTAAGATCTCCTAACACTGTATGGATGCCAATTAATGTTCAGAATTGAAAATATACGGAACACCTAAGTATGACTTCTCAGTCTCCTTAACTTGTACCTTTCAGCAGCATACAGAAGACATTTTGGCAGCCTCTAGAATATCTGCTGTTTAAAGTCATGTTTTTTAGTCTTCATTTTCCACTCAGTATTACTATAAATATGATTCTTCTTCAACATGACCCCAAACAGGGAGCCTCAAGTCCCTTAGATGCTGTTTCCTCTTACAGCATTAGTAACTCCACTCACTTAAGCATCCAGCTGCAGTGGCTGTATTGCTTCCAGGCTGAAAGAATTAATGCTATAGCAACAGCCATTTTTTTTCCTGACATGTTCCAACGTTTTAGAGACAGATGTTAGTTACTCAGGAGCCTTTTGCTAATCTCAATAGGAGAGAACAAGAACAGCATGATGACCACTGCAATAACTCTATTACTTCATCAATTTGACACTATGTGAGGTTAAACTAATTATCTTTGTGTCTGGGTGTATCTTATGCCTCAATAAAATAGATTAAAAACTACATTAAAAAATACTATGAAGCAACCAATCCCTCCAATGACATCTTGAAAGAAGCAAGCCACTGAAATTTTATATACAGAAAAAGTTTGAAAATGTGGAAAAGAAAACCTTGAAATCTAAAAGAAGAAAGCCAAAGAAGTTTCACTGATTGGTTAGTGTTAAATTACAGGCTGCTCTTTGATCCCAATGTTCGAAATGTCTTTAGGAGAAAAATGCTTCACCATTGACTGGCAAATGTACAACTCATATAAAATCAATTTTCCAAATCCAAAGGGAATGCTTGTCTAGCATGGGATTAAAACACTGTAAACACTGACGTATATTGAGCTTTTCTTTCACTGCTATATTTTGATTATTCTACGGGTGCAGAAAGCAGGGAGAAGAACAGGGGGATTCATACAGGATGGTGACACAAAACCAGGTGGAGCAAGACAGAAATCATTCATAAATCCTAAATGTAATGCCAGAACACAATGAAATTTGTTACCCTGCTTCTTGATCTCCTCTTTGCTCCAACTAGCTTCATAAATCGATTGTACTGCTCTTCTTGATTTGAGAGGTCTCTAATTTTTCTTATTTCTTCTTCCCTCTTTCTTCTTTCCTCTTCCTCTTCTTGTTTTCTCTGGTCTTCCTCTTTCTGCCGTCTGTCTAGTTCCTTTTGCTGCTGCATCTTCTTTGATGTCTTTGTCTGTTGTTTCCGCAAAGTTTGCTTGCCTTTAAATAAAAAAGTATGTGAGTAACTCTAGCCTACCTAATTGCTTCCACCTAATCCTAGATTCTTCAAGAGCTTTGAGTAAATGTGAGAGCATTTAGAATGACTAAAAGCTCATTGCTCACATAACTTTTTCTTTTGAGGCTATACGATTGACAGTCATTTCAGTAATATTAAACTTATTACCTGTAGTACTAGGTTTTTTTGTTGAATGTGCTTTTGTACTGGCTTTGATTTTCTGTGTAACACTTTTTGTTTTTGTTAACTTTTCCTTGCTTTCCTTCATGACCTGTTGCTCTTTTTGCTGCCATTTTTTACTAGCAGATTGAAGTGCAAGAAGCCTCAATTGCAATTCAGACATTTCCTCCTCATCATCAAGCAGCTTCTTAAGAAGAAAACAGAAGGACAAGACAAAAAGAAACATAATTTAACAACTTTTTCTTTACAAGGTCTTTTGAAATCTTTCCCAATATTTTTACCAAAAGAAAGCTCAAAATCCTACTTTACTGGTAGGTGTCATTTATTAAAAATTGACAGTTCCTATTACCAGAATGTTTCTGGACTGCCATTTGGAAAAAGCCATCAGAATATCATAATGCAATAATGCCTCATCTATGGAGGAATATTTTCTTACCTTTTCAGATGTAATTTCCGAGCTGCTAAGCTTTCGCACTGATGTTTGCTCTTTGTCTTCTGTACCTACCAAGAGATAAAAAACATTTTTGAACAAGCTGTTTCTCATGAGACAGAGCTACATTAAAATGATACAGGAATTTTAATCTATAAACCATATTTTATCAGTATCACTGATACACAGTATAAAACAACAGCAGTGGTACATGCAAGATCACATGAACAAACATTGATGTAAATTGGCATGTCTGATAAAAGCACCATGATTCCATAAGCCTAAGGCAAAACTTGTCATTTCTCAGTAATTCTGTCTTAAGCTTCACAGGTACTTCCTCAAGAAACAAGAGAAAAACAGATTTGCAGACAACGGGAAAAGAAGACTTCTTGTCATGTGTTTTATACTACCATCTTATATCAGCTGCTGTCCTGAGCATCTCATATTTCACTGGCAGCTATTTTGAGTAACTGGTCATTCTTATGCAGAATAAATATAAAGGCCCAACACTGCAGTAAAAACACACTTGCTCCATTTCATGCCAAGGGAATACAGAAAACAGTTATCCTCTGGAAATTAACAGTACAGCACTGTTTTCCTGCTAAACATTTAGATGTTAAAATATTAATTTCTTAGACTTCCCAAAATATAACCAATTCTCCTAATGCATATATACACATATATTACACACTATATTTTACACATGGTATACATAATGATGTATATTGCAGTATTACATACTTTATTATAGCAAATAATTAATAACGTAATTGGTTGCCAAAAATAATTTCACATTTTTTATATAACCATGCATTTATATGCTTATATGCATGAGACAAAGGAAGGAAACATTTAGAGAAGCTTGGAGTTCTTTTGCTGTATTAAGTCTTTCTTCAAAGAAAGATTCCTTCTCACAATTCAAAATGGTGGAAAATAAATTCAGATTCTGTACAGCTTTAACTTTTCCTAGCATTTCATAAAAATTACATCCAGAAAGGTACTGTTTAAAGTACTCCAAGTCCTTATATGTAAACAAAAATGAAACTTAAAAAATGCTGAAGCTCTTCCTCCTTGCATACACATTTTTTAAAAATGCACATACAAAAAACAAGAGTATTATCTAATACCCACATGAACCATAGAAGAAACTCAAAGAATTTTGGTATACTACGTGAAGTTCCTAACCATTCAGCTCACAGGATGAAAGTAGGAAGACAGGAGAAGATGGTACAGTAGTTGTTTTTTTTTTATGCAGGGATATGAAGGAACATTCTATACAAGTAGAAATGCTCTTTCAAACTAGAAGGGGACAACATGGACACAACAGGCTAATGCACAACATGGGAAGTAAAGTAGGAAATACTGTCAAGCCTGTCAGAGCAGCTGAACCACAGAGAAATTAATTTGAGAGGGAGACTGAAACTTCCCTGAGTTTTAAAACAAGTTCCTCATCTTTTACAGGTCTGCAGAAACATCAACTACACCATTTAAAAATAAATAAAACAGGAAAATCGAATTTTGCTTATTTCCCAATACATGCAGCATGCATTGTGGCAATAAGGAGATTAATGTAGTATATATTCACTTAATACACATGAATGTGCAATAACTCAAAACTGCTGAATTTTTCTTTGGAAGCCTGCCTTACATTGTCATAAACATTCATTCATACATAATCTGTCTGCTTTCAGATCATTTATATAGCATATATTTGAATATCATGCAAAAATCAAATGCTCTCAATATGCATATTACAGCACCTATTTTTAACTATCATATGAACTATATTATCAACTTCAGTGCTTTTAAGTTTGGAAGCTGGATTTTTGAGACTATTTTGCTTTTAGAACAGCTGCTTTACTCCTGTCTTGCCATGATCCCTTCCCATAGGAAACTAGTTTTACTTTTAGCACCAAAATTTGTTCTCTTCAGGCCTGTCAATAAAACCTGTATGACCTCTTAAAGAATACAAAAAGTAAATTACATTATTAACGAGAAACACACAAGGGGGAGAAATTACCTAGAATGAGGTGATTTGACTACTCATTATCAGTTTTCTCTTTTGTTTTCTTTACAAGATCTGTCTTGCTCTGAAGTCATACGTAAATCATTCTGACTTTCAGTGCTCTAGTCCTACCTTACTTCATACTCCTGCCAATTACTCACCTGCATCCTTATTCAATCCATTAACTACTTTGTCTCTTCCCACTCAAATTGATAGTTTACACACACTGGCAAATTAGTGAACATCAGATGACAAGAGATAGCCTCAAGCACCACCCTCAACCACAGCAACCACTTACTAGATTGACATGAAACCCTAGAGCAGGAAGCTTAAGGCAGCTGCCTTATTTTGCTGCAGACTTAGAAGTAAGCTCAAGTGCTTTTACCACAAGCCAGGTATTCACAATTGTTTTTAGGCTAATGCATCTCAGCAATTACCCTTTTTAGTCTGTCTTTGACAAGACACTTATTCTACCCTATGGCTGCATTTCATCTACAAATCTTTTCATTTCTGGCCTATAATTTCTTGACTATCAACAATAGTCAAGATAATAGTCAAAATAATTCTCATGAAAATATCTTGTGGTCTTAATAATGCCAAGGTCATGTGTTTGATCCCTGGGTGGGACATTAAGAGTTAGACTTGATGATCCTTGTGGGTGCCTTCCAACTCAGAATATTCCATGATCCTGATCTTACGTTTATGAAAACACACAAACATGCAATTCTGAAAAAGGGGTCTCTAAATACTCTCTTTTCAGCTAAAAACACCCCACATTTTGCTTCTGCAGAAAAGACCATGGCAAAAGGAGAAGTAAAACTTTTCAATGAAAAGTCAATGATTTCTGCTGTGAACAGCAATTTAAACCTTCAAGTCTTGTCCTAATACTTTCTGCCAATCAATTGGCCTAAGAAAATGCATTTCTTTAAAATACAACTCTAAAGCAAAAACATGCTTCCAAACATGTTTATGCAATTCAAGGAATTACAAAACACAAAAGTACATTAAATCTTTAACTCATAACTTTTAACATTTTTATTAAAGTTTTCCCCAACACCTAATAAATACAATAGATAAGAGCAAGCAAATAGGACTTCACAAGCTAAAATAACTTTACAAGTATTTCTTTACCTTGGCCAGATTCTGTTACTTCAGATTTTTGCGAGGACTGCTTGGTTCCTTCTTTGCTTTTTTTCAATCTGCTCCTCTCAGCTGGAGTAGGCAGTTTTTGTCTGAGAGGTTTCAGTTCAAATGCCTGAAAGCCCATAACCGGATTTTTCTCCACAGGAGGTATTTCTTTTACAGTGTCCGTTTTAATACTGTCATTTTCTACAGTTTTTTGGTCCTCAGTGTCCACTGTTTTTTCATCATCTTGTTTCTCATTTTCTTCCCTGTTGCTCAAAGCCAGTCTTTCATCTTTACTAATGTGTTCAAGTTCTAATTGTATCTGCTTATATTTCAAGAGCAGATCCTCAAAACTTTCTTCCACAGAGTTTTCATTTTTAGAAGAGTAGCTCTGCTTTCTAGATGGAGACCTTCCAAAAGTTTTAGCTGAATTACTGGTCAAAGAAATTTAAAACAAGAATTTGTATAATCTTAAAACAGGGGCAATATTATCACTTAGGACAGACGTAACTTATGATCAATATCATATATTTTACCTTAAGGCTTGCTTAAAAAATATCCTTTCTAAATACAAGCAGCATGCAAAAGCTGTAGCCATTACTACATATTGACAAACATTTTCTCAAACCAACTATTTCAAATATCCTACTTATGACAAGAAAGTCATGAATTGCTGAGAAGTCATATCTCTTACTCACACAATCCTCCTGGAAACAACAGCTATAATGCTGAGATAGCTCTCTATGATGGAAAGTCAGACTTCCAGAGTTCATAAGTCCAGTACTGATTCCCCATCTGACATTCTGAAAAAGGTTAAACACTTTCTCACTCATTTTAGCCTTTCATAAAATGCCACATCTAGCCAATACTAAAGTCTGGCCACAGCACGATTAGACACTGCAGTAAATGCAGTTCAGCAAATGAGATCCGGCACAGAAGAATCAATGAACAACTGAAGAGAATAAAAAAAAGTAACAAAGACTTGCGATCAAAGCATTCAGAAATGCTGAAGACAACTGGAAATTGCTAATTACTTAGAAAAGGTTGCTTATTAACATCCAAGGCAAGCAGTGGAAATATTCTTAGGCACCTCTAACCAGAACAAAAGTTGTCACTTGTAAGAGGTTCAACTCCTCTTATCTTAACATGACCCTTGAAAACCATCCTGTAAAATAATCATGCTCAAGGGGAAATCTTTCAGGATACCAAGTCAGGTTTTACTCATTTGACTCACAGTATCAACCCCACTGAGATAACAGCTGACTAACACATCCAGTTATGCAAAATGCTTTTTCAACAATATCATCTCTTAAAACAGAATAAAACCATAAGCCAGAATGCAGGATGTCTGAATGCAGACATCCTGAATCCAGACAAAAACATATTTGTCTTCTGCTCACAAACAAGCATTGACTACTCACATGTCTTGCTATGTTAAGTTCTAACATTAGTATGAAGAATCTAGCTATGTATCCTGCAAAAGCTACTTCCATACTCCCAGAAAACGTTTTGCGATACAGTGCTTTCTCAAACATCTGCACAAAAAGCAGAAACTAGCAAAGATAAACTACATAAAATCCAAAAAGCAATCAGTCTATAATTATGCTGAAAATACTAAAAGCTGTATGCAGTGTAACACCAAATTATGTGATAAGCATTTCACCAATTTCCCTTCCAACACATTTCTACTTCCAAAGAGCCAGCTACATTTGTAATTTCATAAGTCACAAGGAATTCTGAAGATAATTGACTTACCATCATTTATAGAAGTAAGTCAAACTGCTATTTGCTATTGGAATACTTCAAGTAGATTCTAAAATCATCTGGAGATGGATAATGAGACAGTTTTGAGATTTTTGGGGTTTTTTTGTGATCTGGATAATACAATTGCTAGAAGCTCCCATAACAGAGTTAACCAGAAATTCTATGGTTCACATATCTAGAAAAGATTTTTATGTGGTTCTATACATAGAATGCAAGGCTCCACAAAGTGCTGTGAAAAGCAGACAGGCATGTACATATTAAAACAACAACTGTGATTCAACCAATTCAAGAGAAACTTCATCCAAGAACCAAGAAAAAGAAGAAAGGGGAAGATAGAAACGAAGAAAAATGTATGCTGTGAAGAGTTCAGAATTCAATGGAAACGAAGTCCAATAATGGTTCTCTATTTCAGACTCAAACTCCACAATTCTCTATGCAAGAACTCCTAGAGAACTACTATGTAACAGCTTCACATTAAAGTTGCCAGGAACTGGAAGAGAAAAGCCTATTAAGAGCTAACATCCAAAAAAATTAACAAGAATTTTTTAAATGTTCCACCATGTCCTTTACTCCACTTACATATATAATCCTACAAAATGTGGTGCAAAGCACAAGTTCCAAGGATAAATCAAGTAAACAATCCCTGTCTTGCCAGACTGTCATGGTTTACCCCTGATCAGCAACTTACTACCCCACACTCTCACTCCTCCCTCCCTTCCATGGTGGGATGGGCAAAGAACTTGGAAAAAGGTAATGTGGGTTGAAAAAAAGAATAGTTTAATAATGGAAATAAAGTAAAATAGTAATAATAATGAAAAGGGAGATAACAAAAAGAGAGTGAAATAATGCCCAAGGAAGGAGAGTGATACACAATACAATTGCTCACTACCCACTCAGAGATGTGCAGCCCAGCCTCAAGCAGCAATCAGTGGCTCTCAGCTAACTCCCCACAGCTGATAAATCAGGCATGGCATTCTGTGGCATGCAATACCACTTTGGCCAAGTTTGGGTCTCAGTTTTCCACACCAGCTTCTTGTGCACCTCCTCACTGGCAGAGCATGGAACACTGGAAGTCAGTGACTTAGTGTAGGCACTTCTCAGCAACAACTAAAACACCAGTGTGTTATCAATATTATTCTCATACTAAATCCAGAACACAGCACTCTACTGGCTACTAAGAAGCCAAAACCAGGACTCAAGACACTTAAAACATTTTATTTTCAAGAGAGAACTTTAAATACCACTCCAGGCCTCCTTGTACCAGTTGATATGAAAGTCTCCTCTGAAGTCACATGCCAATGAACTACCCGGGTACTCCATTAATGTTAGCAACATGTAAGTACCTTGGTATTTA
This sequence comes from Thryothorus ludovicianus, assembly GCA_013397245.1. NCBI lineage: Eukaryota > Metazoa > Chordata > Aves > Passeriformes > Certhiidae > Thryothorus > Thryothorus ludovicianus. The sequence goes on from VZTB01007038.1 coordinate 145,803, forward strand.
TGAATCCTCTAATACTGTAGTAGGTGGCAAGGTTGCAAAAAATAAAGTAACTCATACAGAGGGAAAATCATGGACCTTCCTTAACTATATTCATAAACAACTAGCAAGAGTAATAGATTATTAAAAAGCAAGAGTAATAGAACATTCTCCATCTACCATGTTTCAACAGATGAGTGAATCTTAAGTGCCAGGAATAAAAACACTTTCAACATCTTAATTTTCTACTTTTGGTTTGAAAATGGAATTATTCGTTTCTGAATACTCTTTCAATTAAAAGGGAGAAGGAGACTGCATCAGTCTCATTAAGAAACACTGCAAGGTCTGTTTAGGATAATCTCTACATTTGTCCTGCAAATTACTCCTTACACAGTAAGTAACCATTTTTAGGTACTCAGAGCAACACAGCAAAGTAAGAGACTTGAAAACTATTTCCAGCATTAGAAATGTCTTACTGTGAAACCTTGGGTGAATCACATCTTCACTTGCTGCCTCTCAAGACAAAGCCCTTGAATGAAGGGCTCCAATGAAGCCTTCGATAATCCTGTAACTTTACCACATGAGACCAAATAAAAGCACCTCTACTGCTAATTTACATAACTCCATCCACATTTAGACAAATAAATATTAATGACATAAATAATAATATTGTATCTAAAACAAGATCCAAGAAATCAACCCGCACAGTCTCACAAAAATACATCCTTTGACTATTGATATGAAGGACAATAAAATACTATAAATTCGGGAGAACAGGATTTAACCCCCATCTCTCTTACTCAGTGTTTTTTATACCCATCTACGTTTTCAGTTAGGCAACAATGCAGTTACATCAAGTAACCAGCTGCCCCAAGCTACACTCAGCATGTTCTTATGCTACTTCCTATGGCAAACAAGAAAAATTAGGGAAGCTTTTCCTGCCACTTTCACAATTTTTGCTCCTAAAAGGACGAAATATCAGAACTCTTGTAACAAGTTACCTAAATAACTCTTAAGAGCAATCAGTGGAGAACATCCTACAAGAAATGGTGGGTATGGCCTTCATCTAAATGCCCACGTAAACTACAATTTGTGTGTGCAGACTCACTCCAGCTTAGCTAAAACTGACTAAAACTAAATCTACGTGTAATAGCCTCTGAAGGGATTAAAGTGAAAATGAAAAAAAAAGTAGATCCTTCATTGCACAACCCAGTAAATTAACAAGCCTAGGGTTTTAGCTTGACAATTGTGACACTAATTATACATATTAAAACTACCGCACCAAAGACTGACCCCACTTCACAATATTTGCACTCGGGCTAGAAAAGCAGCCGCCCGGAATCCAACTGACAAAAGCTTCCTTTCAGGCTATGCTTTTTTCCTTTTTCCCTACACCCGACGGATCAGCCAAGCCGTAAGCCGGGTCACGGCAGCCATCCGACTTCCCAGCAGCCTCTCCTTAAGCGGGGCCGGCTGCCCCAGCCAAGCTCCAGGATTAGCTTGGGAGCCTCCCCCTCCGTTACCGCTGCGGAATCCCACCGCCAGAGCGGGAGGGAGACGCGTCCCTTCCCAGGGCTTTCGGCCACGTAGAGCGGCACCGCCACACCCCGGCCCACCGCAACAGCACGGGCCCCCCGCCCCCGCTCACGGCTCAAGGATACATTTTCTAGGCGAGGGCTCCCGCCAGCCCTGGCTGCTACTGAACCCGGCGCCGCCTCCCCCTCCGGGCGGCCTTCCCGGAGGGTTGCCTGGCCGATCGCTGCAGCCTCGGCTCCGGCCCCATCGCCCACCGCCCCGGTAGGGCCGGCCTCGAAAGCGGAACCGGTCCAGGGCGTTGTGGCTGCGCTCCCAGAAGGAGAGCCGGGGGCCCGTGTCCGAGTGCGAGCCCGGCGGCATCCGCGGCGCCGGCGGGTGGGAGCGGAACGAGTCCTTAGGCCGGTACCCGCCGTGGCCGTGCACGTGTCCCGTGTCGGGCGGGGGCTGGTGCCGCGAGCGCGGGAAGGGCCGTCCGGGGGAGGACATGGAGCCGCTCCCGTGGAACGCGGGGGGCGGCCGGCGCCTCGAGTACGGCCTGCTACTGCTGCTGCTGCCGCTACGGAGGCCGCCGGCATGCTCGGAGCCGCCGCCGCAGGGTGCGAAGCCGTTGTTGTCATCGTCGCTGATCTCGCCATCCTCCAGCTCCCCTTCCTCCTTCGGGGAGAGCCCGCTGGGGTCGGGCGCGGCCGCCGCCTCCGCGGCCGCCATGGGCCCACGACAACGGTCTCGGCGCGCCCTGCCCGCTCCGCCGGCCCGCGCGGACTCTCGCGAGACCACGCCCCGTGCCGCCCGCCCGCGAGAAGACAGAGCCGCGATGCGTAAGAAAAGAATAGGCGCGAGGCAACGCCCCTGCCGCGGGGTATGCTGGGTAATGTAGTTCCCGCCTCAGGGCGAGACCGTGCAAAGGACGGCCGGGAGTACCCGGCGCCTCGGCCTATTGCGGGGCAGCGGTGGGTGCCGACGGGCGAGCGGCCCTCCATGTTGGTAGGGGAGGCGAGGGAGGAGGCCGCCATCTTAGGGAAGGGCACGGCACTATGTGTGTAGGGAGAGGTAGCATGGCGGCGGGTTGCCCTGCCCTGCCCGGCCCGGCTCGGCCCTGCCCTTCTAGCTCTGTCCCGGCGGTGGGGGTTTCACTGCAGGTGCTGGTTTCCATTTCTCTGTTGGTGGGGCCACCCTGCACAGGCTGCTAAAGAAGAGGAAGAAGCAGGTGTTCAGGCATTAACCTCCAGAAACCTCCTAGTAGGTAAACGTTAAAATCTCTAAGAAGGAGGTTTCTGCAAAGCTTTCCTGACCTGTAATTACCTACAAGTTCAAATTGGCCTTAATGCCTTCAGTGATATAAGTTACAAGTTAGTATCAGAGAGTGTAAAACGACTGCATAAACACCTTCAATCATTTGTTTTATTTTCATATCTCCAAGTAATAATCTAGTCGGTTGTTAAGACTGCTGGCTGGAGAGCAATGATTACTTGCTTGTGCAGAAAAAAAACCTCATTTTAAATAAAACCTTTCTTCTGTTTTAAACTGTTTCCTGTAAAACTCACAAACTTTTAAACTTTTAAGACTGAGAAACCCGAGAGAATCTTTTCAATTATGCATGCTAAATGTCTTTGCAGATTTGCCATGTTTTTCAAATTTGGAGAAAGATGGCTGCGTCTTCATGATTTTCCTGAGAGTGAATTATTAAGATGTTTTGTTGGGTATTTTTGAGTGAGTAACATGCTATGAAATCACAAGCACCAAAATAAAACTCAGTATCGTGTTACTATTTATTTTCCCTTGCCTTCCTCGCTAGACTTCGTTTAAATCCGACAAGAATAGAGAGAGTGGATAATGCATATGCCTTGTAAAATCTAAAATGTTGTGCCAAACAAGCTTAACTTTTCTTTGCTCAAAACACTTTTCACCCTCTTTTTTGATCTAACTGGACAAATTATATGACTCAAAATAGATACCATTTCAGTGTCTTCGTACAAAACAGGGTAATGGAAGGTGTATATCATATCCTAAATTTCTCAGGTTTTTTTTTTTTCTGTTTTAAACAGTGTGCATTCTTTGATGTTTACAGGGAAGCAAGTTAAAGGTCTGCTTTTTCACCTCCCTCCCCACCCCATATATACATCATTCTACATTAGTATTAGATGTTATTTGTGTCAGTACTTCTATTCAAATTGTTGGTATCTTTAGAATCAGGCTTACATTAATTTACATATCCCATAGTACTAAAAACATGCAAATATGACATAGGACATACTGAAAACTTTCTCAAGTAGCAGCTGGAGGTGAAGCAGCTTTCTTAAACATTGCTGGGTGTCCATGTCTGAAACCTAATCCACTGTAGTTACAAAGCAGTTTCACTATCACTACATGTAACCTGCAAGAAATTTCCCTCCCGGCACAAGTCCCTACTTGGGCACCCCAGAACTTTGCATATATTGGATTCCAGTTGCCTTTGTACAGTTACCTTTATTTCTAAATGTTTTCACACACCAATAGGAAATTAGTATCTGTATCTTTTAGAAAACATTTCTAGAACTGTAAGGTATTGGCAAAACATCAGCTCTTTTATGGGAAATTACCCTCATGTGGGTATTTCCACTCTACTGATTCTTTTTCTATATATGCTTACTGTTCATCCAACAAGTGTGCTGAATTTAATCAAAAATGCTATATGATCTGTATTATAGATTTCTATCTAAGAGAAAACTTAACCATCTGTACTTAACCATCTGTAAAAGAATACCCTGGGAATCTTCCAGTGGTTTTGTATATCCTATGGTATCGTATGTCCCTTCTTTCATTTCACTCACCTGATATTCCTAGCTTTTTGCTATCATCTAGGGTTATCATTTGAGTAATTTTAAATTTTCAGAAAGAAGCAGATCCACCACTGTTAATAAATCGAGAAATGGATAGTGTTAAACTCTTTTCTGTAAAGGAAATAAAAAAGCATGTGTAAAAAAAAAGTGGTTTTGTGATGGTTTTGCTACATTTGAACAAAGGCCATAAACATTTGAAAACTGCAAGGAAGCTGCCATTCAAATAGAAAACATGAAGAAGCTCCTTTGCTTATGACATGAGTAATAGATAAAGAATTTTTTGTGCGGTTTCATTGCAAGGTATAAAATTAAGAGAAAAAATAAAAAACTTTTATTTTAGCTGCATTTGACTTCATGCCTTTGAAACAGATTATATTGCTGCTGGAAGAAAAACCATTGTATTCAATAGTGAATATGTTCTCAGTAAAGGACACATAGAATAATTTAAAATACTCTAGAAAACCATATGTTTTAGTACAGGAGCACAGAATTTGACTTGTTTCATTAAGGCAGGAAATTAGCAACATGTTTTGTTTGCTATGTAGATTAAAGTCAATGAAAAAACGTAAAGTGAATTTTGTTTTTACAAAAGCTGATTCTGTGTTACAAGGACTTGGCCAGATTTCAGAATATGAAAGACATTCAGTATTTCTGGTACTATAATATTTGGCTTAGGCTAGAGTTTTGCTCTTCTTGCTTTGCAAGTGTCAATTACTGTCATAGATTCAGGGTGGATCCTCTGGTTGGTGAGGTAACAAAGATAAATATATTCTTCACATTTCTTCCACAGTTTTTTGGTTTCTCCTGTGTTCTACTTGTGCCAGCTGACACAATGTCCAGTTAATCCATAATTTGACCTGTGTCACAATTTCACATAATTTTGTTGTTCTGTTTCTTAACTAATTTCTCCTGGATTTGTTTGTTTGGTTTTTAACAGAAAGCTGTGTGAAATCTTCCAAAGAAGAAAGCAGTTTCTATCCAAACAGGAACATCCAACTTCAAAATAAACACTAAGTTTAGGTAAGTTCTTACTGAACATAGTCTGAACACAGTGTCTTGAACAGAATGCTTTCAAAATACACATGAAAGTAAAAAGAAGTAAAAATTAGAGAAGACCATAATTTTGAAAAAAAGAACAAAGAATCACATTCAAATAGCAGGCAGAGTTGCATAATGAAAGAATTAAATACTTGCCTCATGATGTGCTTAAAATCAACCAATATTGCACTAAGAGATATATCTGAGCAAATTGTACTAAATACCTAAAGAACTCTTCCCTTGGATGAGGTAAAAGTATGAGATACTTATATGAGATAGGAGATTAAAATGAGATAGAAGACTATAAAAGCTTTTCAAACAAAAATGTAGTCTGTAATCTTTATTTTGGTATTTATGGTGAATTAATGCTAAAATCAGTCATATTATTATGTTCTCTGATGTGTGCTTGGTGATGAGAAAAATCTCCTTTTATGAAAGAAAACACTTTTAAAGTCTGAAGGATGTCAAAGCGTGATTTTTGGTTTTCACCTCAGGTGAAAACTATTAATAGTCTGATGGAAGAGCTGATTCTAAGAGTTCTGTCTTTCCAAAAGACAACTCTTAGATACAAGAAGCTTTTTTCTTTTGCAAGAGACTTTATTTTTAGGAACATGAAATAATCACTGCAGATAACTTCAGATACAACACACTCAAGTTGCAGTTAACTCCCTCCTGTTGGATGTTGCTAAAAAGAATGGCAATTTCCTCTCAGGAACCTCAGCACCCTTGCCTGTATCCTCAGACGTTTTCAGCTGAGGATCCTGCATTGGTATGTGAGACCCTAGACAAGCCTTTGAGGACTCCTAGAAGTGAGCAACATGTTGAAGAGAAGTAAGCAAGTAAAGTCAGAAACTGAACCATAGAACTCATGCCCTCTTTAGGACAAACAAGACTGTAGGGTTTTTCTTTGAGTTTGTACTTTTATTGGACACCTAGCCCATAGTTAACCCCAAAGACTGTGGTGTGTATTGCTTTTATTTTTTGCCCTTTGGTGGCATGTTTGGCGTTCCTTTATTCTTCAGATTATCTACAAAGTTGATTATACTTATTTATAGTGTTATTTATTGAATGCAGATGTTACAGCCAAGTTAGAGATATTTAACAAGTGTGGTGATTTTTATGCTTAGATAGGTATGCAAGTACATGCATAGGAGATTAAATGCAGCACTTTCCACTACTTTTGGTATTTTCCTCCGTGCTTTTGAAATACTCAAAACATAAAGTCTGAAACTAAAAGCTCAGATTAGCATGATTTAAAATAATATAAGCAATTGTAACTTTTCTATTTGACAGGTAAATACTGCAATGGATTTGGTTCCACACAGAATGCTGGAAGGAAAAAGAAATGAAGAAATAAACTTCACATTAATTTCTTAAGACTTTTTTTCTGATGAGGAGCATGAAATTACACTGTAGCATTGTCATCTATGTATGGAAGGTACAATACCTTTCTTTTTGTTAGAAATACTGTGGAAATATAGAAGCAATGTCCTGTCATGTCCTGCAGTTTTGAGAATTACTCAGTCCCATGTGGCATGTTGCATTTGCTTTCAAATAAGAAGCATTCCCAGGTACAACTAATTCCAGGTGATGGGTAGGAGTTGGAGCTTCATGCATATCTCTATTGGATCAACTTGGATCAGTTCCCATCTGCGACTTTGGACAACAATTTCTGCCTTCAGGGTTTTCCAGATTGGTTGTTTTACGGACAAATTACATACTATGGGAAGCATGATGACACCTTCACTAGGGAGAAGAGGGATATTGGAACACACCCAACATTTTGAAACATTTAAGTCTTTACTGTAATGGTAGGCAGACTGAAGAAAGGTATTTTAACAGTTCATGCAAATATACAGAAATTTTCAACTGTTTGAGGACAGAGCATGTTTATGGATCTGCTGCTGTTGATATTGAGTCGTGTGTGTCACTTCAGTGTAGACCCGGGTCTGTGGTCCCCAATGGTGGTACATTCAGAGGCAAGTTCTGGAAGGATTTTTTTTTCAACCTGTGAGTGAATAGTCTTGTGACTGTTGGAGCTCAGCTGTAGCTTGGGTCTGTGTGGTGGATTAGGTGGGCTGTGCAGTAACCTTATGGGTTTACCCATTGCAATTTCACATGGACATAGTGTGTGCTTTTATTCACAGTGATCTTGATGTATATTAGGACAAGGAGGTTTTAAACTGGCTTTAAATGCGATACTAGGAAGAAATTCTTTACTGTGAAGGTGGTGAGGCACTGAAACAGGTTGCCCAGGGAATTCATGGATGCTCTATCCCTGGAAGTGTTCAAGGCCTGGTTGGATGAGGCTCTGGGCAACCTGATCTTACCCAGGAAAAGGTCTCTGCCTATGCTAGGTTGGTTGGAAGTAGTCTATGATTGTATGGATGGCCTGTGGAGCCACAGGGAAGGACCCATCTATAGGAAGGATTATGCCTGGCTTCTGTAGGAGAAAATCTCTGATGTCATTATAGGATGCTAAGGGTTGTTCTATGATAGCAGAGCAGTCATGGCAATCTCCATAGGGAGGGCCACGATGTAATGTTACAGGGCTGAGGACAGAACAGCAAGAGTCCTGGCTGTTGACAGGAGGTTTTGTTGGAAAATATGTATGTGTTAGTTGGAAATATGCAGAGTTTTCCCTTTTAAAAAGAGAACTGCAAGAGGGTGGGGAACAGCAACAGTTAGGGGGTATCCTAGAACCAGAGTATCAAGGTGGGTTCTTTTTTCCATTAAAAAACCAGCTGCAATGACTTTCCGTGATTTCTTTTGTTTAGGTTTTATTTAGATTTTTTTCCATTCAATGTCTTTTCATACCAGCTGAAAAAGACATCCCATTGGACTCTGCCACTAGGTTACCTGATTATTTATACTATTAGACATTCCAACAGGGGAGACAGACTTTAAAAAATGAATGCCTTATAAAAGTGGTATTATAGAAAAGGAGTATGAATATTACTTCTCAGTTGGTAGCTGTGAAGTGTTGGGACTGCAGGCCCAGAGAATTAAACTGATAAGTAAAGAGATGTGACATGACCCTCACTGCCAGCACAATTTTTCAGCTTTTCTTGCAGCATTTCACTGTTCTTTTTAAATGTAAACTGAACCATGAATATATAAGAAAATTAATTTGTCTGGCTCCAAACAACTTTTTTTACACTATTTTCAGGAAAACTCAGGAACCTAAACTTGGCAGGAAACAAGTTGAAGGGGATGGTAGTCACAAAGGCACAGAGGGTTGATATTTGATTTTGCCTGTTCTGCAAAATGGGTGGGCTTAGATTCGATCCCTCAAGACCACCTGGTGCTTAGGACTAGCCCACTCTCTAGGGACTTCCTGGGAGCATCTCCTCAGAGCAGTCCAAATACATCTGGAGAGTAGCTTTACAGTTAAGCAGTGTCAATTACTGAGAGGTCAGTGTTGCAGCTGCACCCAGCTTTTTTTTATTTTTTTTCATTTAGCAGTATAAATATATAATCACAGTCTACTTTCTTCATTAATGCAGAAAGAAAAGTTTCTTTACTGGTTGTTTCAGTTCCACTGATATTAATTGACTTCAGTAGGGACATACATTGCAGGAATCTCCTTGCATTAATTAGTAGGACAGTGACATCTGTAGGCTCAAATTTGCTGTATATATACAAATGTCCTAAGACAATTCTTGAACATCATGCCTTGAGCCATTCCTACAAAAGTTTCAGTGCCTTATGTTAGCTACTTGTAGCCTGATTATTAATTGTACGGAAAACTTTTCATTACTACTTCTGTTTGTGTGTGAGTGTTTTCTAGTAAAACTGTAAGATCAGTTTTCAGGGAAAAAAATAACAAATTCAGAAGCTCTTCATATGGCAATTCTGGCTCTGGAAGAGTTCTTGAGTTTCTCATTTTCACAACCTTTGACAAATGTTCTTTTGGGTTTGAATCTTTAAGGGAAGGAAAAAGAAAACACCTCCAGAATGCCTAAGGCTTACACCAGTGTCCGACATAAGAGAAATTAAACATGTAAGATGAATTCCAGATAGTTGCACATATTTACAGGTGGAAGTCTCAAATAATTAACATAAAAGCAGGCTGGTAAAGTCTCAAGACAAAAGGCTGCAAAATATATTTTTAAAAAGTCATGAGCTATTCTACTAAAATAATAATGGATGTTTAAAATGTTCACTTTTTATTTATTTATTGAGATTTCTTTTGAGATTTTGTTTGAATCCTAGTCATTCTCATTTCTGCATCTATATTACCAAATGTCAATGTCATTAAGAAATAAATAATTTGCAAGACTTTCCAGCTGGGAAATAACCTCCTGTTGTTATAGTGATTTCCTAGACTTCACAAAACTGAAGAATTTCATATCTTGAAAAGCAGAGCGCCAAGTTTTGTTTATGTTTGTTATGAGAAAGGCATAAATAAGGCATAAATGCAGATTCCTTTCACAGACGAAGAAGGTACTTCCACCCCCCACACACACAGCTTGTCCAAACTTTTTTTTCAAAGATTAAAACTTTAGTGCTACCTTAGAGTGTTGTTTACAGTGACAGAATGTTCTGGTACTTCAATACCAATTTCTGACACTGGGTGGATCTCTGAAATCAGGAGAATGAGAAAATAAATCTTTAATTGACACTCTTCTGGCATGAGAAGAGTGAATTGGGCTCCACCCTGTTTGTTAGCGTCTTGATTTCTCCATTTTTAATCTGCTTCAGGACAGAATAATTTCCTGTGGCATTACTTTACTGTTGCTGACTGAAAGAATGGGAATAAATTACCACGGCAAAGCAGCAGAATAGGCAGTGCAAGAGTCTTTCTGATGAGAAACCTCAGTTGCTGAAAACATTTGGAATCTGCAATTCTTTGTCATAGTACTTAAACTCATCTTACTTTTGAAATATTTTTTCTGCACCCGTTCTGCTGAATCTTGACTGAAGAGAAAAAGGTAAGAGATATTTCTGCTTAACTTTTGAACAGGTGTTATTATAGCCACCTCTTTTCGGTCAAACTTTCCTTCCTTATTCTGTAGTTTTAGATATTTTCACATTTCATACTTAATTATCCAGTTTATAAACTGAAAAAGTCTTCAGTTCCATAGCAGTGTGTGAAGTTGGATGTGTGGATATTGGCCCTGGGAGAACCAGGACCAAAATTCTGTATTGCCAAAGTCAAAATATTGTATTTGCATGACTTAATTTTTTTATTTAATAAGTATTCAATGATATAAAACTCATCCTTTATTAAAAAGTAGATTTCCCAAAATCCACTTTATTGATCACAGAGTACTTGCTGTTTTTGTTTATCTGCAAAATATAGCTAAATCTGTAGTGCACTTGGCAAGAGCATTATCCTCTAATATTTATCTCTCCAAGGAAATAAATATTATTTTCTGGTTTAACAAAAAACTGAACATTTGCCCAGGTAAGACACAATATATACTTTTTCAGATACAACCTTACAAATACAAATTTACAGTAAATCTAAGAATTATGAGTTTTCATTTATATTATACACTTCATAATAATTGCTGCCATGTATGTAAGAAAAATAATTCTTTACAAAAACATAAGACACCACTGCTGTCCATAGTAGTTTTTAATGGGCTACTACTAAATTGTAAGGTATCCTGTGGCACAAGACCAAATCAATACAGGATTTCTACACTGTATTAGATGTGGAAGGTCTCACTGTGCTGTGGATTTGAATTTGTGTTCAATCCACAGCTGGATATTTTCCTCATGAACTTTCCTTATAACTTCTTCAGTAGTTATATGGGTAACAATTGAAGAATGCATTTATAATTTATCTTATTACAAGGTCCAGAGACTCTGCTTAGGACCCAAGGCAACTTTTACAAACATTTAATAAAATGTTTCACTCTGTATAAAAAAAAATGGCAGATCATCTGGTTTTATGTTGCTGTTAAGTTTTTCATGTGATCTGGAACAAGGCATTGACCAACATTACTTCCTTTCCTTAAAGTTTGCCCATTTGTGAAGCTTTTTTAACTTCTTGTAATTAACTGCTATAGAAATGTGAAGTACTTGTTAATTCAGAGACACAATATCCTCAGCTGTGTCTTTGTAGCTGATACTTGTGCCTCTCATCTGTATAACACCCAGCCATACTATAACACTAATGATGCCTTTATTTAATATTCATCTTAATTTTGATACTTCACTTTCAACTATTCCATGCTTTAAGTAACATAAAAAGATTAAATAAAGTTGAAGGTGATTTAAGAGGCATTTTACATGCTTTAATAGATTGTATATAATGGATTATAAATGTAAACTAAGAAATATACCTGCAGAAAAGAGGTGTGACAACTATTCTTCTATACTTCCCTAGTCAGAACAGAATTAAGTACATATGGAGTATCTCTACTGGGCCTCCAATTTTAATCAACCAAATCAGACATAAATGAGGACTACATTCAATAGTGGATGAAGTGAAGAGGTGGTTACTGTATTTCTCCTATCAGAACTACCAGGAGACCATCAGTATTCATCATATGGTTTCATTCGTCCATTTGATGGTGTTGATATCATCTCCCTTAAGATTTTGGGTCAATCTTCACATTGTACCACCACATCTTCCCTGGCTTGCATGGCATTGTAGCATCGTATAGCCACAAAGGGTTCACGCTAGAGAATGCATGAAGTCTATTTTGTTACAAAAGCATCTCACTCTCTCACCTGGAAAAGGCAGAGAACTGGAGTCACTATAGCTTAGTTCTGTCTTCTGTTGCCAGAAGACAATGGGGAAGATACAAAGTCAGATCCTGACTGGAGACCCAACAGATTAAGCACTATCACCCATTGATTACACTAGCAGAGTTTACCCTTCAAACAGCCATTGTGTAGTTTAGTACCCTTTTATTTCAAATGCAGATAAAGACATTATGAGGAACTGCTTGAAAAGTGTCAGTCAAAAACTATTTACATAGACATAGCATTTTGGTACTTGAGCCATTGTTCAAAGAAAGTGTAATTTACCATCCCATTAAGGAGATTATTTTTTAAAGAGGCACACATTTTCATTGCTCTTCATTTTCCAGTGGCTGACAGTGTGGTCTATGTTTTGAACCTCTACAATCAAACATAAATTCACAAATAGTTGGACTTGATAGCCTGTTCATGTGGTTTCTCTATTAGGAAGAAATGTTTAGGAATACTGCAAATTTTTTCCTTTTGCTAAGTGTTGCTGGGCTAATATAAAAACATACCAGTTGTAACTGATTGTTGTTTGTTTGTTTTTGTTTGCTGAGGAGTTTCTTTGTTTTGGTTTTCTTTTGCTGGAAAGCTTCTACAGTCAGTCCAGAATGCAAACAAAACTTGTAATACAGACATCCCCTAGAAAACACATTAGTCTGCTAGTTGGAATAGTCAGTTAAAAATAGTAAGTCAAATTTCCATCCTTGTTTTGCTTAGTTCTGGCTAGTCAAGACTAGTAAGCATTGGTTTTCTACATGCCCAGTGACTTCCAAGTCATTGATAAAACTGTCATGTCTGCAATCATATGTCTCTTTCTGAGCTCATTACATTCAATCTTGATAACAAGAAGACACTAAAAATTCTTTAAAAATGCTTGGCAAGCTTGTAAGAATCCAGGCCTAGTCACTAAAAAACTGGAGGTAATATTTTTAAATTAAGATTTTATTCCATATCTAGATGTAGCTTTGGTTGACCCCCACACTTCCCAGTATCTCTTACAAATTATTTTAAGCACAATTAAAGTTAGTCATCTTAAATGTTTAGCAGTATTTACCAGAATTGCCTGCTAAACAACCTAAAGGTAAATGTGTCAGAGCTCTTGAGCTGAAGATCTGTCCTGGTTTAGGCTGAGATAGAGTTAATTTCTTCTTGGTAGCTGGCACATTGCTGTGTTTTGGATTCAGTATGAGAATAATGTTGATAACACCCTGGTGTTTTGGTTGTTGCTAAGTTGTGTTTACCCAAGGACTTTCTTGATCTCATCCTCTGACAGTGAGGTGGTACACAACAAGAAAAAACCCCAAAAACCAAAAAAACCCCATAGCACAAACAAACAAGCAAAAGCAAACACCCCCCAAACCACAACAAACAAAACAAAAACAAAAACAAACAAACAAAAACCGCACAAAAAAAAACCAACAATGACAAGAAAACCTAAAGCAACTGTGAGGGAGGACAGCTTGGACAGCTTACCTCAACTGGCAAAAGGGATATTCCACACCATAGCCCATCCTGCCCTGTTGCATAAACTGAGGGAGTTACCTGTAAGGGAGGTGTCTGGCATCAGTCAGCAGATGGTGAGCAATTGCTTTTTTCATCACTTGTTTTTCCTTTTTATTGTCATTATTATTACTTCTTTTTTTCCTTTATTTCAATTATTAAACTGTTCTTATCTCAGCCTACAAGTTTTGCTTTTCATTCCACCAGGATGGGGAGGAGGTAAGTGAGTGACTCTGGGGTTCTCAGTTGCCAACTGGGTTCAAACCCCAACAAGACCCTAAAATCTAACCATGACTAGAGTGGGAAAAATATATATGTGCATAGTTCCATCACTGCTTCTCAGTCTGCCTAAACAAGTTAAACTGCTGATTTGTATCATTATGTATGACAAGTTACACCTGCTTGCTGCGGCAGATGTGGAGGACATGAGTTTTCACAGGATAAAAATGCACGTAACCTAATGATTCTGAATCATTTAAAATTATCTCAATCTAAAAGCCAGCCAATCCTGTTCCCTGCATAGCTATCATTCTGCATAGAACACACTCTACATCACACAGCAGCTCTGATGCCAGTCAATGGTACTCTACCAAGCAGACCTTTGATGAGACCAGTCTCCTTTACTGAAGTCCAAGGCAAGTAAGCTTGCTGTGCAGCCTCCTCTCTGCCCTAAGTATCTTGAAAGCCACCATTCCATGGGCACTCGCAGCCAAAGCTGCCCTCGAGCACCACGTGCTGCAGCAGCCTCTCATTGTTGTGAGAACAAGGCCTAGAAAAGAACCTCTTCTTGTTGGCCTACATGTCACTTGGAGAAAGAAATTATCATCAACATACTTCAGGAACCTCCTGTATTGCTTATGGGCTGCTGTGTTGTCCTTCCAATAGATACTGTGATGGTTGAAGTCTCTCGGGAAGGTGAGGGCTTGTGAATGTGAGGGTGCTCCTATCTGTTGCTAAAGAGATGCATCCTTCTGTTATGTCTGAGAGTCTGTATCCTTCCATTCTAACCAGTCACAGAAGCCATCCCACCATGTCTCCACGGTTCCAGTAAGAGTGTGGCTCTGCAGGCATGTGCACATCTCTAACTCCAGTTGTTTATTCCCCATACTGTGTGTGTTTGCATAGAGCCATTAAAGTTGGACACCCCTGCCTCCCAAAGCCAACTCACTGGCTGGAGTGGCTGGAATTCCTTTGTGCTGCTCTCCTGCTAACCTATTGTTGCCTAAGATCAAAAGAAAAACTTGCCAAACAATATTAGAATGGATAACATAGAGAGTAGTCTTTTAATGAAAGCTTTCAGGTGCACAGATTATCCCTATGTGCACACGCAGCATCAAATTTTCACCATTTTTATAAGTTTAACTAATTAGTATATCTAGCTAGTGCATCCAATGGGAGACTGGACCCTTGGACCTGCACCACTGGAGTCCCTCCAAGGGGTTGTTAGCCCTGTATCCTATGTGCTGGTGCAAAACAAGATGTCCTTGTTGGAAATTCTTTTCCTTGAAAATAAGACCAAACAGCATTTCAAGAATGTGACATAATGTGTGAGAAAGGGTAACTACTGGTTTAAAGTGTAATAAAGTTCTAGAAACTATACAGCTATATATTAAAATCTACAAAGCTACAAACATATAAAGAAGCTAAAAATCTTTAGGCATCACTATGATCCTCCTCTAGGTTCTGGGCATCTCTTGCGGGGCCATTGGCATCAAACCAATGGGACTGGGATGAAGGAGGTTGTTCTTCCCTGGCAACTTTAATTTAAAACCCCTTTACCATCTTGGCAAATCTATGACTGAAGATGGTCATTCCTTGTTCATAGTCCTTTTAGATCTTTACCTGCCTTGCTATTACTCTTCCCTGGTACTGAATGACCCACTGCTGAACTCTGTTTTTTTTCATTAACTTATTTTTGCACTCTAGTTTAATTCTTTAACTTCCTCCTCTGTAAAATGCAAATATTCTAATATACTAGGTATATCACAATCTTGAACACATGCTACTTTCATTATGTTGGTTATTTCCTGAATTACTTGATAAAGTAGAAAAATACAGCCTAAACACATAATAAAAGGTTGGGTCATTTGTAATAAATGGCCAGAAAAAGGACAGTTAGGCTACTATGAATAAATTTAATTTATGTCATTGTCCTTGAGTAAATTCATTTAACACAAAGTGAAAGCCTATCCACACATATTTAATAAATTTAATACTTAAAGCTTCATTCTAGGTTCTGTTCTGTTTTGGTAAGTGATTTGAATGTTTATTCTCCATTTTCTGCTTTATAGTCCACAATCCAAATCCTGGTATGAATAGTTTTGCTATAGTGTTAAGCACTGACATTTCTAACTGCCTCAATAATGTTAGGAATTCATCTGTATAGCAATTCCTTTGGTATGAAAATTACTGTTTGCAATTTGGTTGGTATTTTCACAGGTGACTACTAATTATGAATGCTTTACTTGACATGATATTTATCTGCAGTATTACTTTTCTCTTCCTTCAGTATAACTTCTGTTTTCTGTAGCTATCTAAATACACTGTCAGCATAAAATTTTACAGTCTTACTATGTTGTCTTTTCTGAGTGTGAATATTATTCAAGGCCCTTTTGAACATCTATACTTTGTTAACAGTGTTTATAGATTTTTTTAATTTCATGTATTGAACAGTATTTTGTCTTCAATCAGTTTTTGGTTATTGAGAAAGCAAGATTAACAGTGGAGAATAAAAGATGTTTAAATCAGTATTTAACTTTCAAGCTATATTATTAATAATGCATTCTATCAAGCATAAATATGAATAATGTTTTAAGCAGTGAAGATAAATGGGAAGTTCTGTCTCAGAGATGCAAAAAATAAGGCAGAAAGTCTACTTCTAAAATCATCATAAAAGTTTAGAAATGTTGTGCTGTATTATGGAAAATGTACTAAATTCCTAGGAAAAGATTGAGTGTAAAAGAGTTATTAGTTATTATTCTAGCATGCTGTGTATAGTAACATGTTATTATCTTCTTTCTGTTGTGCTGCTTCTAATCAGCTCACATGCCTGCCTCTTATTAAATCATACTTTTTTTTCCTAGACTCTGCACTGGCTGTGCTTTGCATCATATACATTTAGATAAAAGGTAAGAAGAAACTCTTCTAAATATTGGGTAGCTTATAATTCCATTTTTTTAAAATTTAAACTTCTCATATTTTCTTATTCCTTGTATGAATTTGGATGGGAAAGTGTGAGGAAAAGCTTTCATGTCTATTTGTCATAAGCAACTGTTACTTGCTGTTTTTTTAATTCTGAAGGTTATCACTACTATTAGGTGTGAATAAGGAATGGGGGGAGGGTTATAAGTAAAACTGATTATGAAATTAATGTATTGCATGTATTAAATATACATAATTCTTTTCTGACTGAGCCAGGATGGCTTTTTAAAAGCATTCATTCTATATTCACAATATTGTAAGCAGCTAGATGTAAATTTAAGTTTTGTTAAAAGCCCAGCTTTTACTAATTAAAAGTGGTTGTTGTTGTTATTATTATTACTATCATTATTACAGGACTTAGTGAAAAAAAAGGGCAACTTCTAGAAAACAGGAGTTTAAACACAATATATGGGGCAACTGTTGTAGACATTACTTTCAAAACTGTAGCTACTTCTTTCAGCTTCCAAATGTAGAAAGAACTCTAATTTTGTGTGTCTTTCCTTCTTGTTTTCTAATCTACTTGTAACATTTAATGTGTACCAAGCTACTGCTGGAAAATTTGTTGGCAATCAGAAACACTGGAAGAGGGATGTATGAAGCCAAATTTAACAAGATTCAGAGATGAAAAAGGGGTCAAAGCCAACATTATTCATGCACTGGTTGTTGACATTTCCTGACCAGAACCACCTTTCTCACTCCAGTGTTGGAGAGCTGTGCTCCCTTTTGCTGTTCTTGCTTAGGTAAACTCCAGCAGCAGCAGCACCTTTGCCTTTAAGCCAAGATGCAAGGTCTGTGGATAAACCAGTGCAATAGTCTGGCATGTCCCTAAATCAGTGCCAAGTGCTACTTCACATGGGTATGGGATCCATGAAGGAAGCTGAAGAGTCCTTCAGAGCTCCACAAACCTGCCCCTCTTCACACCAGCTTGTGTGTTACCATTAATCACAGTCCCACAGTTTTACAGAACCACAAATAACAGCCAGGGCTCTAGGATTCCTGCAGGAACATTTGTTTCTCCACCAGAAATTCCAATATCAGTCTATTACAGTTTAGAAAACAAAAAGTAAGCAATAAATTAAATAAAACAATTTATTACAGTTAAGGATACATTTGAATGAGTAAGTTTTTAGGAGCTGGTTATACCAGAACAAGCAGCTGCTTGTTCAACCACCAGTTTAAGCAGGGTTGATTTTGTTCTGGTTGAAAATCTCAGCTAGTTAGATTTTGGCAGAAGAACCTAAGCAATATCATGTTAGTGCTATTCTTAAAGGTGTCCTGTTCAGCAGGACAGCTACAGAGTCTCTGATTCTTAGATCTCAAATTCAGACCTCAGATAGATGTTTAATGAAAATTTGGGAGGTAAGAAAATCAAAATCAGTACTCCTACATTAGTATTACTATTTTAGGTATCTCTACTTGAGATAAATTTTGGGTGTTACCAGTATTTGTTACCAATAAATATAGCAGAAAATAAGATAAAGCCTTGTCTAAGGCACCTGTTTCAAGTTTTGTCTCTAATAGCCTGGAGAAAATATATTGTAAACACCCAAGTATTAACTTTATCCTCTGGAACAGGCCTACTTTCTTCAGCTAAAACCAGGTATCTGTAAATCTTTAGGAGTCAGTTTCTTAGCTTAGACATCATCTGAAGAAGCAGCTCTGAGTCATAACTGGGTATTTCTTTCACAACAACATGAAAATATATTGAAGTTATGAGAGAAAAGAATCATGTTCTTTTTCTGAGAGAAAAAGAACACATGGCCTGTGTTCACACCTTGATAGAAACCTACTCCAGATGCCGAATGAAAGATAAGAGAACATGCCTCAAAAATAAATGGCAAGCTAGAAATATTTCTAAATTCATAAGGAAATTATACTCTCTTAAATTAAGATTGCTCACTTGAATTTTCTAGCTTTAAAACTACTGCTGCTGTTTATCAAAGATCTTTTACTGTCTTTTTTTGTATTACTCTGCCTCTTGCTGAATACTTAAATAAATATTCTGTTCTGCTGCTGCTGCTACAAGTCCATGACAGAAAAGCACTTGAGGTTATTGATGTTCATGAGCTGACTCATCTGTACAACTTGAAGGTTTTGGTGTATGTTCCACTGAACAAGTGCTAACACATAAATACTCCTTCAGCATTATGTCCTGGAACGCCTGAAGTCTTATTTATTTCATTTATTTCTTGCTTATTTTGAGGCTGCTGCCTCAAAACAATGGGTTTTTGAAAAGTTGTGAAGTTTCACCTCTTTCTCTGCTTTGTTAACAAAGCCTCTAATGTGTGCAAGTGGGAGCTGTGCAGCCCGTCCCGTAGCTAATGTCAGCTTATTTACAACTCGAGTGTTTTGGGAGCCATTCTGACGTGCCCCAAAAAAAGCCACTAGGCAGGTTTGGCATGTTCTCAATCCCAAGTCAGCTTTAGGAAACATTTGAAGTCTCTTTCTTCTGCTGTTAATGAACTTCGAAGTGCTCCAACAAGTTTCAAACCTCATCCAGGTACTCATTGGTCTCACTAATTACCCACAGACTTCATGCCTTCCACAGGCGTGTCGTTCCCGGGTTTATTTCGCAAAGGGGACCTCCATCGGCAGCGTCCGTCGGAGGGACGGCGCCGCACCT
>VZTB01007038.1:165280-187509 GCA_013397245.1 Thryothorus ludovicianus
CGCGGCTCGGGCCGGGCGGGAGGAGAAAGAGGAGGAGAAGGAAGTGGTGGCCGTGTCGCTGATGCCCTGCGCCTTGTGTTTTCCCATCAGGTGTTGTCCTTCTTGATCCCCATGTCCTATTACCAGGAGGATTTCTTCAGAGAATATCTCAAGATGATGGCGAATATGGTCATCCTGAACTTGCTCATTTGTATTTCGCTGGCGTTCTGGATCGTGTCCATGACTGCAAGTACCTACTACGGTGAGTCCAAAGGCCGGGAAGAGGCTGGCATGGCACGGCCACGAACGAACCCTCCCCTCCGGCCCCTCTAGGCAGGAGGCAAAAACGGGGATAGGCGTGTGCACAGCCCCTTCCTTCGTCAGTAGGGCTGATAACCTCAGCTCTTACAGCAGGTGATATTGTTTTAGAAGATGCTGACCGCCGCTTGCTTGCAGCTCCACCCAGAGATCACTTACAGTTCAAAATGTTGGTGTCCTTTGTGATGTCTTTCTCCAAAAGAAAGTAAATAAAACTTAAGAAGTGGAAAGGAACATGGAACTGACAGAGATCTTTCTATATCAGGGAAAGTAAGTGGCCGCACAGGGGGAATGGGTCAGCTTTCAGAACTGGTTTGGGAATCAGCAATATCTGCAATGTGCAGAATAGGGCATGCAGGAGCACTTCCTTGGCTGAGGAACAGAGAAGTGGGAAATGGTATAAGAAGCTTGCTTGCAGCTCCACCCAGAGATCACTTACAGTTCAAAATGTTGGTGTCCTTTGTGATGTCTTTCTCTAAAAGAAAGTAAATAAAACTTAAGAAGTGGAAAGGAACATGGAACTGACAGAGATCTTTCTATATCAGGGAAAGTAAGTGGCCGCACAGGGGGAATGGGTCAGCTTTCAGAACTGGTTTGGGAATCAGCAATATCTGCAATGTGCAGAATAGGGCATGCAGGAGCACTTCCTTGGTTGAGGAACAGAGAAATGGGAAATGGTATAAGAAGATAGGGATGTGTGCATGGAGTGGCTGGCTGGGCTGTGTACTGCTGGCTCAACGTTCTGATCAGGCAGCTCAGGCTGGCTGTGTGTGGTGTTGTTGTGTGTAGTTGCAGGGACACAAGTCCTCTCTGTAGTCTTTGGCTCTAGGACCATTCTTACAGCAGTGTGCAAGAGCAGCTGATACTGCCTGCAGTACCAGTTTAAGCCTAGAAGAATTTAACTGCTTTTCCAAGGCAGGTAAAGCCTTACCATTCAGACCCCAGCTGGTTTGATGCAGGAAGAGCTCCAGTGACATTGCAGTATTGCTGAAAGTGCCTAGAGATGCAATATGAACACTTTCAACAGCCTAGTGTCACCCTAAATCCAGAAGAAGCTATAATAAGTACCCCACCAGTATAAGCTAACTTCTGTAGAGGCAGTTGCATGTCTCTGCTCAGTGTTTTTCAGTGCTTAGGGTTTTAGGATGGGTTAGTTCTGGTACAGCATTAAATCTGTGTTGTCTGGATATTTCTACTTTGACTTGTAGTGAGATGCCAGATGTGTAGAAGGTGTGCAGAAGCAGCCTTCACAACCAGCTTTTATTTGTTTCATTTGTAGCTCCCCAAGTTGGATTTAAACATGCAACTTCATTTATGTGTGTCTGCTCTCTAAAGGTATAGCTTTTCTGGCAATTAGGATGTTCTAGTCCCTGTTCTCTTATGTGAGTGGGAATTTACAGTATAATGTGGAGAGGCCTGGTATCAGGTGAATCAGGATAGGGCCTGATAGAAAGGAGAAGACTGTGGACAAATTCTCCTTGTTGTAGGGAGCAGTTATGGAACAAGGATATAAAAGTTCTGTTGTTCATTTGCCTGAGACTGTGGAAAGACCTTGACTTTTCAAGGAGGTAAATGAAGCATACAGTAGTTAATGGGCCTAAAATGGTTCAGCCCATAAAAGTGGTGAAATTCAGTCCTTAATATAAATATAAATACTACAAACATACTTTTATTAATGTACAGTTTATAGTAATTCTTAAGCACCAAAGAGTGGGCCAGATGTTACTGAAGCCAGAGTGCTGAAGAACACATTCATCATTTTATTATAGATCCTATCTTAGTCTTAACTGCTTACATTTAGTAGTAATTTAATACAAATCCTTTTCTCTCCTACAACGAAATCCAAAAAGGTTAATTTAAAAATGTCCTTGAAGAGATGAAAATTCTGTTTGTTAGCCAAACAAAAAGAACCCCTTTGTCCCAGTATTGCTTACGCTCAAGTTTCCACCAAGAGCTGCCTTGGTTTGTGATGAGCAATACCAGGCTACAGCACTGGAGGGCTCTTCATACACAGCTGGTGCTTGTCTTCTGAATTTCTGACTCAGCTCTGGGCTGCAAGACCCCCTTGCTCACCTACTGTGACTTTGGGGCTTTTATGTTGCAGTGAGTGTTTTGCTGTGATTTCACAGACATGTTTGTCCTGCTTTGCACCAGGGAGCCCATGTTTGTGCAAAGATTGGGGTACTGATGACACAAAAGTTCTTGTTGAAAGCCATCATGTTTATCTTTCCAGCAAGACAAGCCTCTGTCTTAAGATTGAGACTTATTTAATGCAAGTTTTGTAGTGTCTTGTATGGGAGATGTAATCAATAACTTCTCAAGATTTTAATTTATTTTTTTTATTTCAAAACCTACATTAACTATTTGCTTTAGCTTTTAGATGTTTGTGGATTTTTCAAACTAAATCTAAAACTGTCTCTTCAAATCTTGCTGAGATAGTCATCATCTCAAAGTATATTTTAAAGAGCTTCACATCAAGGTCAGAAGAACTGCAAGGGCTGATGTTACATAAAGTGGTCACACTACTTTCACCTAGCAGACTGTCTTGCTTGGCTTTTTTTGGTAGTGGAATTTTGTCACGGTAAATTCAGATGTTATTTTTTTGAAGTTCGTAAGTCCCTTTTAGAATGGAAAATATCACCATATTTATGTCTTGTCACATTTTGCTATGTTTTGGTAATTAATTTTAGTTCATGAAAGACATTTTATTTTGATAGCTGAATAGAAAAATTGAGTAGATAATTGCAGATATATTGTCTTTCTGTCCATATGAATATCTTTCTTCTGCAGGATAAAAAGTTTTAATCTCTGTTAAGATTGAAATTTAAGTATATACCAGGAAATCATGACTTTCAGACATGAAGACATAAAAAAGGCATTATGAGGATCATCTGTAACCCTGTTATTTGATTTATCAGGTACTTTACGACCCATTTCTCCATGGCGCTGGCTTTTTTCAGTCTTGGTTCCACTATTTATTGCTACACAGGGTTTTAAGAAGAAGAGTCTTGATCACAGTGGTGCATTGGGAGGTATGTTTTTTTCAGAGACTCAAGCTAAACATTTAGTAAACAAAAGGTCCTTTTTATTGTTTGCAGTTTAAGGCTTTACCTGGTTCTATTATAATAAAGTATAAATGTAAGCATACATACTCCAAATTCATACTGGTTTTTTTTTCTCATGCCTGTTTAAACAATAAAGTTAATCCTGTGCTACTGTTTGTAATTGATTTAGTATTTTTATATTTATATAAACCTAGAAGATTCTTTTAAACTTCAGTACAGTGTACAGTTAAATCACATGGTTTGGTTTAACATATAGAAGGGTTCACAGAGAAGCAAAGAAATGGCAGAGGTAGTGGTAAAGAAAGACCCTAAACTGATCATGTCAGCAGCCTTCCTGCTTGGTGGGATATCAGTTCTCCTTTCTGTATGGTTCTTGTTTCTGTAATAGAAGCAGTTCTAGGGCCTGGCAAAAAATAAGAAAATTAAACCTGTACTTCAGTAAGAACAAATGACTATTTTGGAAAAGTTTTTCTGGATAGAAAGCCCAGCATAGTGTACAATAGTGTTTATTGAAATCTGATGCAGCGTTTCTGGGTGAGGTGATTCACCCTTGTCTTGTGACATTGTCTGAATTGATGTTCAGTGGAGTAAAACAGAGCCTCAAATCCTTCCTTCCCAATGTCACCCATTTTGCAAATCTTCTGTCTGTGAGAGTTAAGGGAAGTATTTTCTACACTGACAAAAATCTTTTTGACTTTTATGTTCCAACCTCTTACCAGCTCTGCTAGCCAATTTATACTAGCCTTTGCTCTAAAATGTAACTATTTTTCCTTCAGTCCTTTAGAATTGTAATCTCATGGTGAGGAGTGAAATTAGGCCTCCCCTGTGAAAGGGGACATAAAAATGAATTGCATCAAGATCAAATACTTCTAAAATTTACAAAAACAAAGAGGTGGAATAAGAATCGGAAACTAAGAAAAGAATAGAGAAGTAGCATCTGCTAAGATATGGAGGAGGGGTTTACAGGTTATCTTAGAGACCTTGGATGTGGGATTTGGTAACCAAAGTGATGATAAACTTACTGATAGAGGCACAGCCACAGCTATACATCTATTCCTTATAAAAATAGTAATTTTCTTCAGGCAGAGTACTTAAATTTCAATAATATATTCTTAGGATTCTGGGGGTTTTATTGCCTCTCTTATTTTTGCACAGTATTAATGATTTGTGGCAAAAGGCTGCAGGAATCACTTGTTTCAGCAGTTACAATAAAATTAGCAATTTGGCAATAGATTATTGCGTGATTGTTTTAGGTTTATCAGGAAGATACTCTTCATATTCAGAAAATTCAAAACACTTCATTGCTTTGTAAAGCAACCACTGCTACATGAAGGAACTTTATATACTTCTTTTTTCTTCATAGGGCTGGTGGTTGGATTTATCCTTACTGTCGCAAATTACAGTTTCTTCTCTTCTTTATTTGTATTTTTTGTTACTTCTTCAAAACTTACTAAGTGGAAAAAAGATATAAAGAAGCAAATAGATTCAGAATACAAAGAAGGTAAGCCAAAATACTTTAATTCTTTCAGATCTCTTATGGAGAATAAGTACTGAATGTTCCTTTTCCATTCAAAGGGTCAGATGAGATGTAACATCTAGAATAGGGAATGGTGTTGAGACTCCCCTTGACCCTATCCCTGTGAATATTAGCAAACCACTTTGCTTCTGTTCTGTTTAATAAATTGCCATATAGTTTCAGTTTTGAATGTGCGTCTTTTTCAGTTTAACTTTATGTATGTGTTATTTTGCTTTTGCCTCATGCTGTTGGCTGAAATGACTAAAATTCAGTTTCTATTCTTCAGGTGGACAGAGGAATTGGATTCAGGTATTCTGTAATGGTGGTGTTCCTACTGAGCTGGCTCTCTTATATATGATAGAAAATGGACCAGGTGAAATTCCTATTGACTTTTCAAAGGAATACACAGCATCATGGATGTGCTTATCCCTTCTGGGAGCTTTGGCCTGCTCTGCTGGTGATACATGGGCTTCAGAGATTGGTAGTGTTATGAGTAAAAGCAAACCAAGATTGATAACAACCTGGGAACAGGTTCCAGTAGGTAAGGTGTTTCCTTTTCTACGTGTTCTTAATATTTTGTTAATCTGTTTTGAATTATGCATCCAACTTGAAAGGTCCAAGAAGGACACAGAAAAACAAGTATCTGAAATCTGGGATTACAAAAGGTTACCAGGAGTGCATTCTCTGAAATGGAATATAGTCAAAGGTGTTTCTTCTGCATCTTGTTGATGAGATGCATGAACATAGCAACCACAGAACTAAAATCATTCTGAGTGCTGTCATTTCTAATCTCTGACAGTAGTGAAAGGGTTTATATTGCTAATATGAAGAATACAAGTTATCAGCTGATATTTTTCAGGCATCATTTTAATCAGTACATAAATATTCAACAGAGACACCACAGAAAATTCACTTCTTAACCAAATCACTCATTGCCTTTAATATCCTACCAAGGGTGAATAAAGTGAACTTTCTGTCTGTCAGACATTGTCTCCATGGTGGATGTCATTGCTGCTTTAAAGCAATATACCTTTTTTGAGTCTTGCTGGCAAATTGATCAGAGGTACAGATCTTGTCAGATAGGAATTAAATCCATGGGAATTTTTTTTCTTTATGTGCATTCTTCAGATTTCTATTCAATGAGTTATCAAACATTTCTGTCTACAGATTTGGTTCTTTTATTTTTAAATGTGTTGGTGAAACATGTCTTAGTGTGCTGCTTCTGAAAGAGAGCATTGCTTTAATGTGCACATCTCAAGGTCTGGTTTCTTTTGAGCAAATCTCTTCTTTTATTATCCCACCACCACCTAGAGCAGACAAATACCATGTGGCATTGAGAGGTGTGCTGTCTAGTTTTATTTAATTTACTGCTGGTGAATATTTCTAGAGCACTAGCCCTAGAGACAGGACAGGAGTAGTAACAGTACAGGTTAAGCCACTCAACAACGTAATGGGAATTGTAAAAAGCTGCAGTAGTGGAGCCTCATGGATGTAATGGGAGAAGATCGCTATGACAGTTTTGATTTCATGTAAAACATTTCAATGAATACAAGTCTTTTAAAAGCAGTTTGTAAATCAGCTGTTTTTTATTTGGTTTAGGTACTAATGGAGCAGTTACTCTAGTGGGCCTAATCTCAAGCTTGCTTGGAGGCATGACAGTAGGTATAGCCTACTTTATAACTCAGCTCATTTTTGTGACTGATCTGGAGATATCTGCTCCACAGTGGCCCATTATTGTGTTTGGTGCAGCAGCTGGCCTACTGGGATCAATTGTGGATTCATATTTGGGAGCTACAATGCAATACAGTGGTAAGAGTATTCTTTTTTTTTTTATTTTTTTTCCCTTTATCCCAGTGTAACCTAAAATTGGACTTGAACTTGAAGAAGGGCTGAGGATATGATTTTTTAATGGAAAGAATCCAGAAATATCAGCATAAAGAAAAAAGGGAGCAAAAGTAATGGACATACTAATGAAAAGGAGCAAGGGTGGTTGGTCCTTTTCCATATTTTGATTTGTTTATTGTAGCTTACTCTCTTGTTGATGACTGAAGGAGACAGAGATAGGCAACAAGTTACCTTGGAAGAAGCAATTTCTGCCCTCTCCTTTTCTATATGTCTAATTATAGTAATATTTTCTAAGAAAAAATGTCAACTTAATTTTATCCTTTTATTTGGATTAAGTTGTCACTGCAGAAGCTCCATTCCTAACTCTGAAGTCTTACCAATAGGCTCAAATTTAAGAATTAAATAAGAAAATGTGAACAATAGTTTAGCTTCTGTTTTTTTTCACTGCTTCCTGTAGACGCTCTATAATACAGAGCACTATAAGTTTCCTATAAGTTGAGCTTATCACAAACTAGCTGTGACTAAATAGAAAGAAAATATGCATTTTTAAAAAAAAATTGTTGACTGGCTGGTTCTAAATTATTTCGGTGTTTATTCATTGCCCTGAAGGATCATTGCCTGTGAATAAACACTACAGGCAACCTTTAGGCTAAGCTCTAAACTTATCCTATGTTTCAAAATTTTTTAGAAACCATATCTGCCACTGTTGTGTTTAGCAGCTTGTTTACAGAGAGAGCTTAAGTTTCCAGGTTTCATTGATGGTATGCTTATTAATCAGAAGTCAAGGTGTGAATGTATGGATGAACTGCCTGAGAGACACAAGTCCTTTCCTCACTGCCCTTACAGTGAGATCTACAAACTGTTATTGATGCTCTAGATTTGGCTATACAGCATTTTGTATGCTCTATTCCTTGTAATTCCATGAAAGTTCAAAATACAATGGAGTGTTTAACTATTTGATGAATTTTAGATATTTCTGTCCTAAACAAAAAACACTTAAGCACTCAGACAACGTTTCAAGCTCCTAATGAGGCAAATGCACTAACGCATGCCTGCATTTATCAGCATCTATTTCTTCTTCAATTCATGTTTTTTTTCTATGCTCAGCTACTTACCTTTTTAGCTGCAATAGGAACAGTATGCAAGTTCCACAGTTTGTTTTTCAAATATGTGATGTGATACCAGCAAAACTGTGCTGCTCATTTGTGTCTCTCCTTCAGCCCACTTTTTCATTCCCTTTTCAGTGCGGACTCAAAAGGAATACTCTAGTCTCTGCAGCATCTTGAAAAACAATAAATATTTAGTGGGAATGAAGAATTGTCTCTTTTTTTTTGAAAACAGTATGCTGCTAATACTTTCTCTCAGTGTTTGTTCTTTTGGTAATATTCCTAGGTGTGGTATATCTAATAGCCTGTGAAAGAAAATCCACCCCTGCCTGCACAGTTATTAATTAAAGCTTTGAATAGCTGCACAGAATAAGATTCAAATTTGCCCATGTTATCAGTCTACACCTATTCTGGAAATAACAAAGCTAATGGAAGGACTGTTACTTCACCTTGCTCATGCTTGGAATATACACTTTATATACAATTGAGGGATATATTTAGAAAAAAATATTTCCTGTTTTTCCTCCAAAAAATTACTACCCTCTAAAACATGACAAGTGTTGAGAGTTAAACTATTGGATTTTGAAGCTTGATTTTTCTGTAGCTCTTTTGCATTATTTAAGGCCAGGTTTAAATGTATGTTTTAAAACAGTATTACCAATATGCCTGCCAAGGAGGTTCGTAGTGGGGGGGTTTTTAAGTTTTGTCTGAGGTGCAGAATTTTTTTTTAATAAAGCAGCAGCTTTCTTTGAAATTTCCAGGTTGTGAGTGTTGACAGATAGTAGAATCTAAGAAGAAAAAAATTAATATAAATACACTGATTTAGTTTGGAATGTTCTAACTTCAAATGCATGCATGTGCACGTACCCAGTTATACTTCACTACGGTGTGAGTTAAAATCAAGCATTCTAGATTAATGTGCTTTTATCAGCATACAGAATGGTGCACCTGGACAAAACATAAGATAATGGTGTCTGTACAGTAATAGTTAATGAAGCACAATATTAAAGTATTGACAATAGAGAGGCAGAGCAAGAAATTACCTAAGTACTACAGAAAAAAACTTCAGCTGCTGGTAGTATAAAATAATAATAGAATTAAATAGAATTAAATAAATTTATTAATTCATCCTTTGTAAGGAACTTGTTTTCTGTCAGATTAAATAATAATGTTTCATAATTTTTCTTTTAAAACAAATACATCTTGCCAGAAAACGTTGCTGAGAAGTTGTTTCCATTCAAAACATCCTTTGCTTTAGAGTGACTCTTGGAACTGTTTTATCCTCTTCTGATTTAACTTGTTTCTTTCCTTTCTTTGCTGTGAAACCACATAAAGAGAAAAGATGTGACAGAAGTGTAACTTCTCAAAAGAAGTAACTTCTAATGTAAAGCATTGCATTTATACCCCATTCTTTGAAGGTACCAAATTAAATTTAGTTTAGTCTGACGATGTCTTCTTAGAGAGATTTAACACTGCTATAGTAAAATAAATTTAGGAAGGTGTATATACTTGGTTACTAAATTTCTCTTCATCTTGGTTGGCTTTGTAAACTGAAGTTTTCATCTTTTTCCAGGTTTTGACCAGACAATTGGCATGGTTGTTAACCACCAAACAAAAGACTCCAAGCACATATCTGGAAAACCTATATTAGACAACAACGCCGTAAATCTTTTTTCTTCTGTAATCATTGCTCTGGTGCTTCCAGGCACGGCATGGTTTTTCTGGCCAAGGGGTTGAAATGGTCTAAGGTTTTCTGCATGCAATTCATTTGTGTTTGGTCTTGCTCAGAGACTCCAAAGAGTTCCAGCTGAACTCTCTTTGAGAGATGGCTCTGAAACACTCAGAGAGCTGAAGGACTTTCCATCTCAACTTGTTAAGGCTGTAAACCTCATGTGGCAGTCAGCATCTCTCAGGAAGGTGCTTTGTCAACAACTCTTGCTGCTTCTCAGGGGGATGTAGGCCATTGCCAAGTGAGGTGAAGCACCTGATTGATTTATTCTCCATTTGTGGAGCTGAAGTGTTGGTGTCTATTCTCTCCAGTTTCCAGGATCTGGAAGGGCAAGAAGCTGGAAATAGAAGTCTAATCCACACCAATTGGGTAATGGAGCCTTGTGGCTATAGTCCAAGCTAGACACAAAATACACTGCAGCTTTTTGTAGGCAATGCTAACGTGTGGAGTGGGTGAATTCTAGTATTTCCCATTATCAACAGTTTGTAAGGTCTTTGGAAGTATTTGGGCAGGGAAGAGAGAATTCAGCCTTGTTGTCTATTCTCTATCCTGATGCTATCTGCACTTCCCTGAGAATAGTTTTGATAAAAATGATGATCCATACATAATATTTGAAACAAAAATCTAAAGTAGAAACCCACTAGCTGTTCTAGTAAGAATAATAAATTTTTCTATGCTTTTTTTTACATCCTTATTCAAAACTAATGATATTTATGAAGATTTGTCAATACAGTGGTACTTGTCAAATAATTTAAAATTAAAGATGCTTTTTTGTATAAGCATAGAATTGTTCCATAGTGTTTGGCATTCTAACCAAACTATACTCCTTGGTTATTTCTCAACAGTGGAAATGTTTCCCATTTTGTTTGGGCTTCTATTTAGAGATGATGGGCTCAGCCAAAGATGCTACAGATGTTATCCTTGTAGCAAATGGGAGAAGTCACACTTATAAATCATTTAAAAAGAGAAGTTTAATTTTTGATGCTCAGGCTCCTATGTTAGGTAATTCTGTCTTCCATCATTCAATAATAAAAGTTGCAGAAGTAATGTAGCCAGTACAGATTGTATGTAAACTCTAGAGATACCCTCATAATAACCTCTCAGTGTTGATATTCAGAAGCATGGGCCCTTACTTTTAACTTATGAAAAGCTTTCTCTTTTATTGTTAAAGATAGATGAGTATTTTGTATTGAGCATCTGGGTTTTTTACAAGTGTCTTGTGTATATTGCCTGTCTTAATTCAATTGACATTTTTATTTTTGTCACCTTTTATGGGAATATTAAAAATCTTCAACACCTTTCATACTGAGTTTACTCTTTTGAAATCTAATCTATATAAATCTGAAATTCATCACTGGAACTTCTTCACTGTATTACCCAATTATAAAAGCTTTCTGAAAAGAAAAAAAAATATGTAGCTGCTCTATGTCTGTTCCTGTGGAAGGGCACAAAATTATGGAAGTAATATATGCACTTAAACTGTAACAATAAACACTTGGGAATTTTATGCACTGGTTGGAGTATACTGCTTCTAAATAAACACCATTAGTTATCTTGTAAGATTTTATTAATACTGTTGTGGCTTCTAGAATTAAGCAAGATCAAGTTTTTATAAGATACTTTTCTTACTTAAATGCCTTATTTTTATATTGTTTTGTTTCCTGAAGTGAAGTGTACTTTCAGCCACTGAAGTGGACATGGTCAGCTTTTCCACTATTTTTTATGAATTCATTTGAAAACCAGCTTACCATAGTGAGAAGACATCTGATTTCATATTCATGGCAGCACGAAATGCTTTGATCTGTGATCATATGAACGAACGTGATCTGACTGAACTGCTATACTTAGCATCTTCAAAGGCATCATTTTGGATTTTTTTTTGGTCATGTCTTAGTGATGACACTTGAGCTACTTTTGAAATTTCCACTCATAAGTTTCCAGTATACAGAAAGATCTGAGCACACTTGAACTCTGAAAAGGACAGTGTTAGCTTTGGGTATATTGAGTATAGCTGAGTATTTATATTTATATATAAATATTGTTACATTTAACTACTTAGTAGCTGTAAACTGACAAGCTTTGGGAGAAGGTGGAGGCAGGAGTAGGGGACACAGGGAAGAAGTTGCAGAATGTGACAAACTGCCTGTAAATTGGTGTGGGTCAATAGGAGCAGCTCCTGGGCTCGTGAGTCAGCAGAGAAAAATACCACTTGTTCAAGTGCTGCTTGGAGAGACAGAAAATGCAGGAAGTAAAAGGAAAAAGGAGTTAAGAGAAGACAAGGAAGTTGATAGATATGAAATTGCAAAATAGGTTACTGCAGTTAACAAATCTTATTCCATTCTTTAAACACTTGAATTATTCTTTCGTTTCAGAACCATCAGTACCCCTAGTATATACCTCTGTCACTGATTGTGCATTCATAATTAAGTGGCATCAGTATTTCCACAGCAGGCAATACACTCAAAAACTTTTTAATTGAAGCAGTTACAATTGTGAGTTATAGGTCCACATGCTTGGCTTGATTGGTAGATGTTTAAGTAAAATTTTGACAGAATTGTGTATGAGAAATCTTTAGCTGGGTCTTACCCAGACTCGGTGCCGTGATTGTTGAAGTACACTGGTATCAGAGTCACCAGTATCAATCTTTTTAATTTCCATTTTATTGTTACAGCTGCAGATTTTCTTGGGTCTGCACATGCTGCATGTGAGTGGTGAAGCATTACACAGTTTGCTGGGACAGCAAATTAAAGTGGTGTAAAAAACAAAGAGGGTATACCACCTTGTAGGCACCCAGGTTGTGGTGATTGGGAATGGGGCTGTGGCCCAGTCTTGTCCCTAACGGGCTACAGCTGTGTGGGACAGGTGAGCAGTGTTGAAGGTAAAGAGACCTGGAATGCTGAGGGGTATGAACCAGGCACAGAAGGGTAGAGGAGTCACATGTGTGTAATGCATGTAGGATGGATGGTATGAAAGGTTAGAAGGAAGACCAAGAAGTCAGTGGTGCTTGGAACTGTTCGTGGAGTCAGTTGTACATTCTTCTTCACACCTGTCTTGGTGTGAAGGACCAGCTGATTCTGAAGACTGACTTTTTCTGACAATAAAGGGCTGAAATGTTGTGAAATACTGTTGGTATTTTGCAGAACCAACTTGGGCACTATTTGCATTACAATCTGTTAGGACTGGGCATCTCAGATTTGTAAGTAGGATTTGTTTCCCCTGCATTTCTTCCAGCAATACGTTGGTCCCCACGCAGCCTCTTCTTTACATTTCATTATCTAACATATTAAATTGCCATTAAGTCACTTTTCTTCAAGTAGGAATTAACCTGTTTAACAGGAAATTTATTCCCTTAAAGCTTTGTAGATATGTTACAGTCTCTGCTTCTGGCTATTGCTATAACTGGATAATAATTTTCAATTTAAATACTGCTGCTGTTGGGGGATAAGGTGCAGGCTCTGGGATACAATTATGGGCCTTGTGCAATGCATAAATCAGAGAAGGTACATTAATTCAGTTAGTATGGATCCCTGCAGCACTCTCAAGCCTACAGTCACACTCAGCAAATATTAATGCCAATACCAAATGAAGATGAATACAGAAATATGGAAACAAAGCTACTGAGCAAATGGCAGCTTGTACTTGGGTACTCCCAAGTCTGTAAAACTTGATTCCAAGTGAAGAAATTCCACCAAGAATATTCAGTAGCTTTTCTACAACATTCATCCCACAAAGTCAGTTTTAATATCTTCCCACTACAATCACTAATTAAATCATAGAATCACAGAACAGCCTAGGTTGGAAGGGATTTTTGAGAGATCATCTGGTCCAACCTTTTGTGGGAAAGGGATCTTTGGTGATTATCTACCAATAATCAATCTGTCAAAATACATTTTGAAAACCTTTGATGATGGGCACTCTACCACATCCTTATATGTCAGAGTTTCCTTGAAACACACTAAGGCAGGTACGCAGGAGAGTAGATGACCACCATTATGACTTCTGATCAGGAAACGTTTTGTGACTGACTGATGTACGAAGCAAGCATCATACACTTTATCACTTTGACAATATCTTCATAATACCTGTATCCTCCTATAGCAGACCACCTAGCAGCATTGCTTGCTCTGTGCTGTTCTGGGATTTGCTGTTTTAGAGCAAGGACAAGTGTTTGCTAACCCAGGTGAGATTAAAGTAGTAAAGACTGGATTTAGTGAAATGTGGAAGAACCAGCCTGACCTACGCTGAGGAAAGGAGAATACCACCTGTATGGAAACAGCTGCCTGTTTGCAGGGAACTACCTGGCTGGACCTGCTGAGTCACCTGTTGCATAACTTGTTTGCACCTGTCTTGTCTGGTGGCTGCTTTTTAGTGGTTTTGTTCAAACAAGCATAAAGCAGAATTAAATACTGCAATGTGGTCACTGTCCAAATTGGTCTTGGAGGTTCAAACCCACACAGTTGCCGTTTTACCCAAGATAATTTTATTAAGGATGTAATATAAAAAGTGATCTTTATTTGGAGGCCTCCAGAGGCAGTTATGGAAAGATGTCCACAAAAGCCCAACCCCCCCAGGGATGAGTACATTTTGTACATTTTAGGAAATTAGCATAATTGATAAAAGGCACCAATTAGGAGGACAAGTGGTAATGCAATTCTCTCCCAGGTAAAGCCCCTCTCTGGAGCCCCCCTTCAGCACTAGTTGTATTTTGTCCATGAGAATGTATCTCAAAGACCTGTTCTTAGCTTGGTTCCCAGGAAGAACCAAGATAGCCTGGGTGCCCTGTACCTCCCAGGGCTTGGAGCTCTTGAATTTGTCTTTCTGCTTAAGGAAAGGCCATGGAAAAGTATTGGGAAAACTAGTCACTAATACAATAGACTACAGAGCTACAAATGTATGTGTGAAGAATACAGGGAACATAGAAAAAAGAAGCAAAACTTAAATGGCATCAACACCATTATCAAGGATGACAGTGGTTTAAAAAAAGCAGAATGCATCCTGCAATTAGGGGAAACATCAGTAGAAAGCAGTAAGAAGTCTTCTCATGCTCATTTTGTAAGGTCTTTGCAGCTGCAGCCCTAGTTGCAAAGCTGGGAAGATGGAAGGACATCATAAAAATTGTGCAGCTGTGCTCTGAAGTTTCTTGGTAAAGGGTTCTTGATGCGCTTGCTTATGCAGAGTTCAGCCCAGTACTAGAAAAGCAATGACTTCTGTTATTCTACTCTTTTTGTCACTTCCACTTGTTTTCCTGATATTTCACTATTTCACTTGTTGACTTCCTAAGTTCTGAAATCATTCCACTGTCAAAAGCTGCTACCATCAAATGCTCCCTCGAAGTAGCAGCAATTTCAGTTTGCCTTAAACTGCCAAATGTCCAGGTTATGGTGCTTCCAACAGGTGCACATCATCTCATTCCATTAAGTGTCTCATCCTAATATAATTTAAAATGAAGAAGTGAAAGGATCTGATTCATGATGCATTGGGATGGAAAGCACGAGTGCTACCTCTGAATTCTGGAAGCTGTCTTTTGGTAGGTGCTGTAAGAAAACAAAGACATGGGTGTCAGCATCTGACATTGCACTGGGTGGTGCCTACCTGAGGAGCTCTGGAGTGGATTTCACTTGTGCAAAGCTATGTCAGGAAAAAAAGCATCCACCATCAACCCAACCATAAAAAGTGCCCAAAGCCCTTATTACAAGACAAAAAGGAAGTGTAAAATTATCTATTGTTCTGTAGTGTTTGAAGCTAAATGAACAAAAGTATTCTCACATTGTATGCCTGGAGATTTGAGTAATACACCACTTACATTCAGATAGGCTTGGTTTGGAGTAGATTAACAAATATTTTGCATTGGTTCAGAACTCACCTGAAATAACATTACTTTTTTCTTTCCTGTCTCTAGTGAAGACAGTTTTGTATAATATATTTTGGATTTTTCCCCAGTGGCAAAAAAATGGATGCATATGTATCAGTCTGTGCCCATATCATGGAGTCTGCAAGTCCAAAAATAGCTTCTGCACATATGCCATTTTGGGATTTCCATCCTTAGTTCTTTGCAATTGTAATCATTAAAGGTCTTTTACAATTGTTAAATACTCTCTCGTGTTTGTTTTCTGCCATTATTTGAAGAAAGCAGGTTGGGTTTAATTCCTGATTCCTTTATCTCTTTCTCTGTTTTACCACCCCAGCTCCTGGACTGGAGTGCGCAGCTCCCCTCTGATCCTGACTGGGAGTAAGAGGAGCCACAGAACAACGACTCTTTTCATAGCAGCAGATACAAAGTCAGTGTCTACTGTTCTGGGCATGACACAGGACTGATCTGTTTTATGTAATTATTTTTCTTTGCTAGTGCAAATAGTCATATAAAACTACTGTTTGGTGTCCTCTGGGGCCTATAATGTCTCCCCATTCAGGTTTAGGGAAAAGTGAAACATAAACCCACAAAAACTGGCAGCTAGGGCTGAAAGCTGCAGAAATTTAAGCTCCACTTTTGCATTAAGGATTCTGAGGAGTGCTAAGATACTCTCATATAAATGAGAATTTACCTTTAGGTTAGAAAGCAGTTCTAAAAAAAAATCAGCTCAGCATCTTCCCCAGAATCACAGCATCAGTCATGTGTGAGGCCACATCAGGACATGACAGATGCACACCAGGATTATTTTATTACCCTACCCAAGAGTACCTAGAATAGGCTTCTTACCAATTTTTTTCAGACTGGAAAGCTGAAAAGCAGTAAAGTAACCCTGTGCTGGCAGGCAGCCCTTTCAGGGGTACAATGCAACTTGGTGTAGTGCTCTCACTCGCAGGTGGGTGTGGGTGGGTGGAGGCTTCAGCCAGAAACGCATCACTGCTGCTGCTTGTTACAACATGGTTCTCAAAAACGTAATCCTAATCTAATCAGGCAATGTGGGACCCCACGGGACCATTCATATTCAGAATCTCTTGGCAGCGCAGAAGATTTCTTTTTATCTGCAGAATTGAAAAGACAGATGTGACACCTCAGCCCCTCATAATGCCCTGGAGCATCACCTGCTTCAGGCCTGGGGACACGAGTCATACATACTTAAGCATTTTTCTGGACAGAAAGTGAGAC
Source organism: Thryothorus ludovicianus (assembly GCA_013397245.1). Classification (NCBI taxonomy): domain Eukaryota; kingdom Metazoa; phylum Chordata; class Aves; order Passeriformes; family Certhiidae; genus Thryothorus; species Thryothorus ludovicianus. Next base: position 181,929 of record VZTB01007038.1, read on the forward strand.
CAATATTTGTATCACTACAGCTCTCCACTTCTGATAACAAAATGCAAACATTTAAATAGAAAATATTTCATTGGTCAAAGCAGCAAGAAGAAGTTGGTTTTAGGGGAAGCATTCTGCTGAAAGTAATATGCACTTGACCTTGATAAAGCCTTCTTTGCATTTTGTCTATGTGACTTCCTTGAAACGAGGTTACTTAGTGTAATTAAAAGAAGAACTGGCTTTAATTAGAAATTTTGAAGGGAAGAAATTATGAAGGAAAGGAACAGGCTAGCTGATTCAATTCCATTTTTTCAGTCACAGAAAGGAAAGCATTTGCTTTAAGAGTTTACATAATCACCCTGGTGTCCAGTCACTTGTCCTTTGCACAATATTTTAGAATACAGGACTGAGCAAGGGTGATAATTGACAATGTAATTCATGTTGCTGATTTGTTTACCTGCTCATTACCAGCATCTACTGAGCAAAACACTTCAAGGAACCCTTCACAAAGTAAAGTATCTGCAAAGTTTATGTATTTTAGGAGCATAGAAATTTATTTTATATAAACGGTATGAGTTGAATGATGATGTTAACAATGGTTTATTAAGTCTTTCCTGCTCTCTGCCCTATTTTTAAACTATGTGCCAAATTCAAGTATGAGTTTTATCAGTGCCATGCACTGTGATAAAAAACTTCTTCATTATTTCCTTATTTAATTTCCAGGACTTACCTCTGCCCTTTTGCTGTAGTCAGATACCTACTAGGTTATGACTCTCAAATTTGTTACATTGACTACAAGGTAACACTTTTGCATTCCTTATAATGTTCCTACTATTCATTTTCAGATGACAGCTTTTGATACAGTTTTTGCTGGATACCCATTCTTGTCACTTTTTATCACACTGACAGGGCCATATCACTTCAAGTTTGATTAGCATTGATTTTATATTTACTTTACAGGCCATTTAGGAAAGTCAAAAGGCCCTAAAGGAAATACCAGTTTTCAAAGACAGCTGTCTCACCAATAACTACTCTGAACTGCTCATCCAGTTCTTGATGCAATGAATTTGTCCTTCATTGCATCAAAAAGTATTTTTTTTTTCTGATTGTTAGTTGTGGGTACAAAGTCAAGCTCCTGAAAAATTAGTACAGCTATGCCCTTACCTTTGAACAGCCAAAGACTGTAATATCATCTTATGTTTCTCTGATCAGACCTATTTTTCCATTAGATTTTGTTGACTGGCACACGTAAGATTTGAATGCTTCATTTAATTATTAGTCTTTCTTCTGCATCATTACTTTTCTTGGTGTCATCGTCTGCTCCTCCCCGTGGCTGAAGGTGTGACTGCCATGCTGAAGATGGGTATATCAGGGCTTGTGTGTGCACAGAAGGCTATGCAAGCCTGTGTGCAACAGGCAATTACCATTGCCAAAGAGTAGGTCTAGGGACAGGCTGATTGCTGTGCTTTGGATGAAGATGTATAGGTGATTAGGTAAGCCTTCCATGATTCAAAACAAGCTCATTTTGTTCACAGCAGCTCACTTCTATCCTCTCCTCACTGCTTAGCTGAAGCTCAGTAACTCTGAAACTGGTAGGTTTTAGGATGTCCCTGAGGAGCTCTTTCAGCACCCATGCTTTCTTTCTATGTTCCCATTCCCTGACAGAAGCTTCTGGAAAATCTACTGGCTTATCAGTAAGAAAATGAAAACTTCTCTTTTACTATCATTGCTGTAGCCCACAGTCAGCAGACTGCAAGATCTCGTCAGGGATCTGCTTGCACGTCTCTCTCACCCTGAGCAGAATTGGAGGAAGCCCAGAGTGCCACTGACGTCCCCATCTCCTGCTGCACCCAGCAGCAAGTATTCTGGTACAAAGTTCCATTCTTCATCCATCCCATGGAATGGATACAGCCTTGTGGGTCTGTTCTTCAACCTGCCTGCTTCTGTGTTTGTAAACATTGGCATGATTGTTTAAACAAGGTTTGCTAATGACTGGTATTTTTCTAGGTAGTTTATGATTGCCTGGGTCCCGTTTTTGCTTTTTACGTTTTGACCAGTTCTGCCTTCCTCTGGAATTTCCCTGGTCTACCAGCATGTGTTTAAAATGAGCATTTCTGTGCCTTTTTTTTTTTCTTTTTTTTTTTAATGTTTTCATTCCTAATACTGTTACAGCATATATCTAGTAAACAGACTTCTGCAGGAAGGAAGTTTTGTCTTTTATAACTCTGACACTTTAAAACTATTACCTTCATATTATCTCTCTTAGAGGGGTAGGGTGTCTCATTTGGAGTTGGAACATTGCCTCTTCTCCTGAAAGTAGAAACACCAAGAGCAAGGAGTCAATTAAACAGCCTGCTTTTTGTTCTCAACATGAGTCCAGGAGGCTGCTTGTCAGGAAGGGGATCTGTCCCCACTGCTTGGGGATGATATTTGGCATTGCTGTGTGTCGATGTGGGTGTGTGAAAGCCATAACACAAAGTGGCCAAGAATTCAGAACTGCTTATCCGGGGAGGGAAATGACATTTGCAACACGGGGAATTGAATTTTTAGAAAATAACACTCTTTTTCTTTACAAGAAAAAATAACATTCTTCCTTGCTGGCATTGTTTCTTAAGTAGAAATCAGATTCTATGTTTTACTTATTTCTATAAATCAGAAAAAAATGCCATGCTGCACAAAGCCTCCAAGGACATTATTGAACTTGTCAAGTACATCCCCATGGGTACATGGAGTCTCAGCAGTGAGTAAGTGGGTAAAACACAATCAGAAAGGTCCCTCCAGGTCAAGATTCTTTACAAATTTTCTTCTTTTCTTTTCCTTTTCTTTTCCTTTTCTTTTCCTTTTCTTTTCCTTTTCTTTTCCTCCTCTCCTCTCCTCGAGTCTCCTCTCCTCGAGTCTCCTCTCCTCGAGTCTCCTCTCCTCGAGTCTCCTCTCCTCTCCTCGAGTCTCCTCTCCTCTCCTCGAGTCTCCTCTCGGTTTGCTCTTCACCTTTATTCTTTGTCTCCTGAACCTGAATCTTTCTTTTTGATAATATTATTAAATTCATTTTAAGTGAGTTTTTGTTGTTATTGTTGTGTTGGGGTTCTGTTCTGATTTCTTGCTGTTTTGAACATCTCATACTCTTATGGACATTGATCTTATAGAACTGTACATTATTTGGCTGAGATTTTGTACTATTATTCTTTTCCAACCAAATCCAATAAAACCCGACCATTTTGCTGCAAGTAAATAAAATTATGCTCAGAAATATTCTCCAACAGAAAAAATGGAAGCATAAGACTGACATTATCTGCAGATCAACTGCTATCTTTATAATATTCAATACATAATTGTCCCAGAAATGAGTTGTGTGTTGTCCACAGCTTGGGAGGTGCTGTTTATGCTGTTATAGGTTTGACCAACCAAACTATCTCCGCTGACAGCTACTGCATACACTTAAGTTCACAACAGAATGAGCATATTTAATATTTTTGTAAGGAGAACTAATAATGCAAGCGGAAAGAAGCACATTATTTTCACTTTTAGAGATGACACCACCTGTGAAACAAAACACTTGAGTAAAGTCTTATTAGAAATTATCAAAGATCGTGGCAATGGATACAGTAGTACAATTTCTTTTGGTTTAATAACCTACAGAGTATTGTGGTATCCCCACGAAATATAAAATTTATCTTGAAAGGCATTTCTCATGCAGATGTAATCAGCAACACAGATAACACAGAAGATCTGCACAAGTGTTTTTAGGAAGCCGTGTAAAAAAGGGAAGCAAACTAAATTGAAGGAAAAAGAGCCATTCTCAAGTTCTCTGAAATGAAATAAACACTTCCCAAATGAAATTAACACCATTAAAATAACTTTGTAACAGTCATAGATTTGATACAGATTTGACAAAGTCGTGTATTACAGTGAAATGTGACACTCCAGGTAGCTGTGATAGAATTTTCTATTCTCAGCCAGGTTTTAATATTATTTCATAGGGGTGACTGCAGTTTTGGAAAGCACAGGACTTCTCATACAACAAAATCAGTAATCACAGAGAGGAGAACAGAAATGATGGAATACTGTGGTTACTTGCAGCAGTCAGTGGGAAATGTAAAGTTTGACTCTGCACTACGGCAGAGGACTCTGAGAAATAGCCAGCCAGAACTGAGCTTCAGTCAGCGTCACATTTTGGTGTGCCCTCTGTCAGAAAAACAGTGCTCACAGTTGTGCTGCCAGGGGCATTCAGCACATGGACTTCATAACAGCTGTCTCTTGTGCAGCCCTTTCCAAAGCTTCTACTCTTTCTCACTGGAAAAGTGACAAAGTGTCATTTGCACTACAGTGGAAGTCTCATTTCCACTACTATAGTAATACATTTGGGATTGATGAAAAACCACCCATGCAGACAGTACCCTTTTAACAAACCAGATGTATCAGTATATGGAAAATTTCCAAGCAAAGAACTGAAAAGTACAAATCAGGCACATTCTTCAATACAATCCTGTGTATTTATAAAGAATGTACATAGAACCTGTTTTTGTTGAAAAGAGTAAAAAGCTGTAAGAAGAGGAAGGTTCTTGAAGACAATCCTTCACAAAGCTGTGTGTCTCAGCAGATGTTTACCCAGGAAAGATCAACCTGCTGGGCCCTGCAAGCAGCTTGTGTTCACGAGCACTGATTTCCATTGTCTCCAGGAACCTTAATCCAAACTCCATTTTGCCTCCTTCTTCCATTCAGCCTGAAAGAATAACTAACATGCCAGTCAGGTTTATTGCCTGTTCACAGAGAGCATGACTGACAGAAGCCAGCATCACTTTCTAGCAAGACAGTATTTTTATAGCAACTTTCTGAAAGCTCTTACGTGCTAATAAAACTAGAAATTTATTTAAAGAAAAGATATGCCTGAAGATCGTGTCTGCATTGATTTTTTTTTCCCCTTGTCCCATTTCCTTTATTTACTACAAAGATTTACTTTACTTACCTCTGGAGGAAGCAAAACCAATTTGTTCTGTGTGTTAATGTAATACTGTTCAGTGATGAGGCTTCTTGCTTCGGGAAATCCAGTCCTTGTTCTCCTGGATGCATTCTCTGTTTTTTCCTCTCTTCTTTCTCATACAACTGAGCATTAACACTATCTGACAGAGAAAAAAAAAATTGCACTATGAAGCCTTTTCAGAGGTATTATTTTTCTTACCACCAAGTGATCACTAGAGAGAGGTTGCGCTGTAGTTTGGATCCGTTTGTGAGGATTGCTTTTCATTAAGGAACGATACCCAGTTTTACAAGTCAGTTATCCAATTCTTATGTGTGAAACTCTCCTGGACCCCTGCAATCAAGGAACTCGGCGGGTGAACGTTTTTCTTGTGCCTTTATCCTCACCTGCTCCCACATACCTGTTTTAAAGTACTTTATTACAGATTTTCATTTTGCAAACATTTAGAGACTAGTGTAGCTTAGTTCACGGGAACGAAAATCACACAAAATCCATGCCAGTGTTTATTAGGGGCTCTCGGTTTCCCCGGGGAACTGCTCGGCAGGGGCGCGCGCGGCGGGACGAAGCCCTTTTGGATTTCGGGACAAATCCTTACGGATCCCGGGATCCCGGCGCGGGCCCCGCCCC
>VZTB01007038.1:187599-211939 GCA_013397245.1 Thryothorus ludovicianus
GCTCGGCGGCGGGGCGCGGATGGCGGCGGGGGCCGGCGCGGCGGCCGGGGGCCGCAGCTTCTCCTTCAAGGTGGTGCTGCTCGGGGAGGGCTGCGTGGGGAAAACCTCGCTGGTGCTGCGCTACTGCGAGAACAAGTTCAACGATAAGCACATCACCACGCTGCAGGTGCGGGCCGGGGCGGGGTGCCGGTGGCGGTGCGGGGGTCCCGCCGTTGTTGTCCCTCAGCGAGCGCCCCTCGCACTGCTCGCTGTGCCTCGTGTGCGGCTCAGTGCAGCCGGAGCCGCTCGCTGATGGTGGCCGTCCCCTGCCGAGTTCGCTGGAAGCCAGTTTTCTCGTTCTTTTCACGCCTCACATCTAAGCTTTCAGTATGGTTAGGCCTCGTTTCTGCTCCGCATACTAACTGCTCCGTTTTTTCCAGTTACGTATATGAATGGCTGCATTTGAATCTTGGAAAGTATGATGCAAAACTAATGTTGTTATTGTAATCGTTGTTAGTGGACTGATGACTAAGTGTTTCGTATGTGCTGCGTTTCTGTTAGTAAGAGTCTTCCTCATGTTCTCAAATGCTACCACTAGTACTAGCTAAACGTTTCTGTTTAAGGAGAGCAGCTTTCGCAAAATGGTTTATGAGATTAAGGCTTATGATTTAATAATGGCAAAGATTCTTAAGGCTTAACTGCTTGTCACGACAGCTCCCTGAATTTTGGCTGGATTCTCAGCAGTACTGTCTGCTGTTATAAAGAACTACAAAGTGATGTTCCTCCAATAAAACATGACAGGGTGCCTGCTTGAAAGTAATGGGCTTTTTCTTGGCCTGCCAGTTAGTGATGGATGGCATGTATGCCAAGGTACAGAATGAACTGCTTGTACTGTACATGGCCTCAGAAAACATGAAGTTGTGAGTGGTGTGTTAAGTCTTTCAGGATGTCAGCTTGCATAGGTGGAGGTGTGGATTCAATGTATACCACTCTTTGTAAAGAAATACACCCTTCCCTCCTGGTGGACCAGTAGTGGGTTTTGAATTAATTTTGAGTTTCTTGATGTACAGGAGAAACAGGAGGTGATGTCAAAAAAGAAAGTTTTAAGGTAGTTATGTGCCATTCCCATGCATTTAGGGGAAACTTCTTGAATTGTGTATCTCAGAAGTAATTAATAGTGAAACTTTCACTCAAAACCAAAGCAGCATTATAGATGCATTAGAAGCACCACAGGAAATGTTTCATAAACAGATGCTCCATTTTTGCTATGAAGAGGTAAAAGGAATGTTTTTGACTTTGTTATCCTGTATTCATGCTCAGTTTTGGGGTTAATTTATTAGTAGGTTTACTAGGCAAGGTATTTATAGGAAGCTAGTTGTAACTTCATGCCACACAGGTGACTGATACTTGGTATGCCTGGTAGCTTGTAGGTGTCAGAGGTGCAGCAGAAGTGTAGCATTGAGCAAACAATCAGTTAAAGTGCATTAAAATGATCATGAATAGCTGAATTCTCATATTCCATATTTTAAGAGTAGGTCCAAGTAGATTGCTGTGTGATGAAGTTTATGTTAGTTGTTTGTGTTTATTTGTTCCTTAAATCTGTAGTGAAAAACCTAAAATTACAAGCAAAAAGTGGGTTGGAATACAGACTTGAGTCACAAATATCATAAATCACACTTTCAAATTGCTCCAAAATGCTGATAGGAAAATGTCTGGCTCCAGAGTTTTGGTTTTGACTGTCTGGAGGGGCGTGTGTTGAGGAGTGGAAGCACATGCCTGCAGTTCCTTCTGAGATTTTGTTTCTCCACGGTAACCAGGTTTGTGGTTGCTCTTGTTGTGTCTTCTAACCGACTGCACATTGTTTATCAAGTTTACTTTTCTGTTCTGAGCCTCCTTGGCCACATACGCATCTTACTGGTTGAAAAATACAATGTCAATTGCTGTTGAATCTTACTGTGTATTGTGCACTTGTAAAGTATTATCTTTATTATTTTTATTTCTCTACATCTTACAGTTCTAGAAAAAGATTGAAGTAAGTTCTCCCACTATTAAATTAAAAGATAATTTAAAAATAAGATGCGGAGAAAGTAGGGTATTTGATTAAGCAATGAACTAACATGTTTGCCAAGCATCCTTTGGTTTTTTTAAGATACAAGGCTTAATCTGATAAGGTTGCTTTGTTTCATGGCAACAGTTCAAAGTATTGCACCAAATTCCTTTTGTTCCAATAAAGCCAAAATTAGATAAATACTTTGCTCCTGGTCCAGCAAAGGAGTGACAATGATGAATCACATGAAAAGATCACTAAATATTGAAACCAAGATCTCCATCCACAATATTATCTAACTTAAAAAAAGGAAGTATTGCCTAGCACTTTATTCCAGTATGTTTGCAACAAAAAGGGTGGTGAGGCAGTAGCCTTCTGGAAACTTCATCTAGTGATGTTTTTCTACTGTGAAGTTATTCTTTGTGTGCCCAAATAGGTCAGTTTCTTTGGTGCTAGTAACAGAAGGCTTTGACTAGAAGGGAGCAGTTTCTCCTCGCTCACCACTCCCCTTCTCTCACTGCTAACCGGAGTGCTCTGGAAATCCTCTGATTACAGAGGCTGCTGGGATGTTGTTGGTGTAGTTGTGTTAGTATCAAGTCTTGCACTTAAGATATTGAAGTTAAGGCAGCTACTGATTCACAGAAGAAAGCACCTAGTTAGAACACTGTGGAAAAGCTGGTGCAGGAAAAGAAGGGGTTTTTGCACACAATTAATATAATTCATAACGTGTTGGCAGACCCAGCAGGGCAGTTAGAATTGCTTCTTGTTTGAAATATTGAAGTGCCCTCATCTTGATACAATAATTATAAGGTATAAATTGATATCAAGTGAACTGTGCTGGAATTACTCCAGTAATAAATCTGTTTTTTAATTGGGTTTTTTAATTGGGTAAATACTTTTTATTATTTAATTACTCAGAATAAATAAAACTGCTGAATACTTCTCTCATAAATATGTGGAGGATTGCAGAATATCCACCCCAAGAGAGCTGCTGATGTGGTTGTAATTGTAGAGTTCCTGGTTGCTTTGATGGACTTGGCATAACCTGGAAAAGCTGTCTTGGTTATCAGGATAGCTGGGGGTGAGTGGAAGACCATGTAAGAAGTTTAGTGCTCTATGCAGTGTTTGTATGCCTGATCTGCTTCTGTTGAACATGAAATACTCAAGGGCAGGTGCTACACACCTGCTTTTGTTCAGTGACTTTTAGGAGACTCTCTTCCAGCTGTGTCTTCCTTGTGTTCTACTCAAGCCCCTTTATCAGCTCCTAGCAGGGCCTGGGCATACAAAACTGAACTCAGAGAAGACAGAATTTAAAGAAAAAAAATATTTCCTACAGCCACATGAAAAGATTGGAATTTTAGCTCTTATAATTGCATTATTCTTTTCTAAGTGCCTAAGTATTCTTCAAACCAGTCATAAGACAGAGTTAAAATATGAAAATTAAAAGCTTCAAAGAGTTGTTTGAAATTACTTATCCTTGAATTAACTATGGCCCTGTGAGTTTTTGAAAGTCCTAGCAAAAATGAACTGTCATAGTAATTAAAATAATATGGAAGAGAGCTACTGATTGTAAATCAAGTCACAACTCAGATTTATAGTACTCAATTCAGTAATTTTTTTGGAGATTAGGAAAATGTTGAAGCTTTTTCTGTGTCTAATTACCTAATGCCCTGTAGGTAGTCAAAGACTTTGACTTTGAAATTTGACAAACTTTAAAATCGCAACTGAATTTTTCTCTAAACTATCTCAAAACAAAAGTTAAGGCTCTTATGTGTTGGATTTTCCAAAATTTCTGAAAACTGCATAGTCCTGCTATGTTCACTTGGTTGTTAGTTTGTTTTGTTTTTCTTCTTCTTCACTAACCTTTGGATGGCTGGGGAGGGGTGTGTCTATGTTGAAAGGTTAAAAGATATTAGTTGATTTGTCTTTGGCATGTTTGCCACTGTGGATGTAAAATATGTTTTAGTGATGGTAAATGCACCAAACTTCCCCATACTTACTAATTGCTAAGCAGAGTCTGCTAGCTGTTTTCTTCAAGTATACGAGCAAAAGAAGAATGAAGCATTAAATCTGTGGTATAGTATTGATGGTTTCCACCAGCATGTTCACAAAGATTCTAATCTTGTTATCAGACAAACCTGCTTGTAATCAGGCTATCTGATAGAGGATTTTGTCTCTCCTTTTTTGATTATGGGCCTAAGACTTTAGATGGATTAAAACTTAATCATTACAAATTCATTAAATTTTAATACAGATAGCAAGTATGATATCCCAGTGCTAAGTACCCTTGCCACAGTGCCCTGTGGTTATGGGTGTTTTTGAAATACTGAAAAGCCTTACTTGCATGTAGGAGTATTTTAGTGCTGGAGCATATAAAAAATGGAAATCTATATCTGAGTGATAAAAGACAGTATTTCTTTCAAAAGCCTTAGTACCTGAAGGACAGGTTATACTGATGCAAAACTTACCTATGTAGATAAACTTACTTTACTTTTTGCTCTGTGAGATCGGAGACATTCATGTGCTATTAACTCATCGTCTAAAGCTGCAGTGGTATGACTTTATGGATACTGACTTCTCTGTGTTTTTAAACATAAATCCCCTTTCTGTGAAAGATTTTTCTGCTTGGAAATTGATTATCAAACTCTTGTGTGGAATTCACATCAACGAAGCAGGTTTGGATTGTTGGTGTTGTGACAAAAGCAAACATTGCTCAGAAGAGCTTTTCCTTTGAGATTTGCAGTAGAATATTGAGTACTGTAGTACAGCAGATCAATAAAATGTTGTCAGGTAAGCTTGATTCATTGTGCCTAACAATAGCTTCTCTCCCTGTGGCCCAAGTGTTGGTGAATTGAAAGTTTTGAAGTTGCCTACGAGCTTTTGACTTTTCAATTGTGGTGTAATACAACAAATGAAGACTACTGATGAGTTAATCCTTAGGAACAGCTACTTGAAACATCAACTACTTTCTCTAGAGTTTTTAATTAAAGAATGAAAAGTTTTCTAATGTTGATTTGCTACTCTTCTGTTAAGCTGTTTGCTACAGGTTGGCTAGAGGGTCAAATCCATTTAACAGGTTGTCTCCAAGTTTTTCCAGATTTTGATACTACAGTGACTCCTCTCAATGTAGACTGAAGGGGTAGTGTAGTGTTAATGCTTTAGTTATGTTGAACACAAGGGTTGTAGTGATCAGTCCTTTGCTCTCTGCTCTTGGAAAGTATCTGGTTTTCTTCTGGTCTGTTCCCTCTCTTTCTGTTCTTTTTATCAGACTTCATGGAAAGGTTTGGGGGAAGGTACAACTTAAAGATGGAAAGGTTTTTTTAATCATCTGATCTTGGGTCATGGAGGTGCCAGGAAAGTAGATGAAGAGCAGGAGCTGCTCTAGGAACTGAATGTTGAATGACCAGCTGCAACACAGGCAGCACTCAGGAAGGCACTTGGACAGCAGTTTAGGCTGGAGTACATTGAACTGTTGTGCTCTTCTGTGTGCATTCTGGTTGCTTGTGTAGTTAAGCAGCTCATCTTCCCCATGACAGTTTCCACACATGTGGCTCTTGGTTCTGTGGCTGGTCAGTGCTTGTACAGTGAGCTCCTCTTGAGCTGCTGCAATCCAGCCTAAAATAATCTGTGATTAATGTATCATAAAATACCACTGAGTACTTGTTTGAACCCAAATGCAAACTGAGGTAAAACTGAAAGGAAAACTGACTGATTTAAGGCAGGAGACAAAAGTTAGCCCTTGGTAACTGAATTGTTTGATAAAACATTTTACTGCTAGTCTTTAGAATGGGGGGGAGCAGGTTCCTAATGCATCAACACCTTGAGACCCTGTTCTGCTCCATTAAACTTGTATTAAATTATATTCCCTTTTTAGCTGTCAAATTACAGACTTGGTGACAGAGGTAGTGTCTGAAAATGTGAATCATGCAAGTTTGGAGGAAACCAGACCTACTCAAGTTACTGAAATTAGCTTAACCTTGCAATGTGCTCTGTTCCTACAAAGCTTTTCCAGAAGTTAAAGTAGTGGAATTCTAAAGCAGTTTGTATGCTTTATTCTGAGCCTTCTCAGCTCAAACAAAAACACAGAACCAAAAAACAGATGAGGGTGAGTTGTGGTCTCACTTCAGCAAAAAAAGGGAAAAGTTACAAACAAGGAAACTTGTGAAATGCTAACATTCCAAGATATTTAGTGATAAATTGAAATAATTGTTTATGGTTCTAGTACCTTACTAATAGTGAACTACTTTGCCTAATTACTGCAGATTAAAAATCCTGTTTGGCTGGTTCCTACCCAAACTTTGTGTACTCTTGTGAAATGCTTTGAGTTCAGCTTAGACTTATCAGTGTTGTGAATTCAGACTCTTTCCACACAACTCATCCTTCCCAAATCATTCAAAACAACAGCAAAAAAATGTAGTAAATGATTGGCTTAACCCAAATTTGTTTAGAATAGACTGCTGGCAAACTGCAGTGAAATGACTAACTGGCTTAGTAGTGACTTAGCCTTCTTACTTACAGAATCTTTCAATCTGGAAATTTGTGTTTTATTGATTCTGATGCTTTATTAATAAATTAATTTGAAATCAAGTTGTGTTTGGTGCATAAAACTTAACTCTAATCTGTTTTGCTTTACAGGCATCTTTTCTCACAAAGAAGCTAAATATTGGTGGAAAAAGAGTAAATCTTGCAATATGGGTAAGTTTATGTTTCTATTTTTTTCCTCCTTAGCTAATCAGAATATTTTTCTGAAAAAAAATTACTTAGGCTTACTATATCTCGAGTGTTACTTTTTAATAAAGTAAAAAGTATTGTTTGCTTTGTCTTAAATGCTAACAAGTGTATTTTGAATGCAGGATACAGCTGGTCAAGAAAGATTCCATGCATTGGGGCCTATCTACTACAGGGACTCTAATGGCGCTATTCTAGTGTATGATATAACAGATGAAGACTCTTTTCAAAAGGTACTGGGCAGCTTTCACATCTAAACTGTCAAGTGGTTGAAAGATAATCTGTGATATGTGTAAGCAGAAGTCTTCTGTTTTCAGCAATATATTTGCAAATGTAGATCATGTAATGGAAGTACACAGCTTATTAGTATTCTTTTGAAGACTGACTTCCCTGCTATCAGGTTATTCAAAGAACACCAGATAATTAGCTCAGTTTCTTAGAGCACAGTGCTAATAAGGCCAAAATTGTGTGTTTGATCCCTGTATGGGCCATTCATTTAAGAGCTGCACTTCGTGATCCTTTGGGTCCCTTCCAACTCAGAATAATCTGTGATGTAGCTGTGTGAGTTACCTGTGACAGGCTATAAACAGAAACCTGGACTGTTGTCATACTGATCTTTACTGTATAAATCAAATTACTAAAAGGTATTAAGTAACATGACCTTTTACAGATCTGAGAACTCTGAAATTGCGATACTTGATGGTGGAGACATTACCTTCCGTATCATAAGTTATTTGTTCTTCAAATCCTCATAAAAATGTGTAATTTGATGGCTAGTTATTTTATGACTGTATTAGTGGATTAGTTTGATCAGGTGAGTTTTTTCTACCCTGTGTCAGTCTATGCTCCAACTCTATAGGATGTTTCAGCTGAAAACCGGTGACTTCTTTTCTAAGCAAGTTCGTCTCTGATTAGCTTTTGGCAAAACCAGTTGGACCTCTGTGTAGAGAGAAGTGAGAAATTGTGATTGTATAGGCAAGGTTGGGTTAGCAGTGATAGAAATAGGGTGCAGATCCACAACAGCTTAATTAATTTAAATAGTCTGGTGTAGGGCAAGTGAAGCACTTGTGCTAGCAGTTAAACACTTGCTGCCACCTGCAGAATGGTGATGACTTGAGGATATTACTTCAGCTTTTGCCTTTTCATGCTGAGCCCTGCATAGTAAAACCCTGTGATACCAAAACATAAAGAAGAGGCAAGGCTGATTTACAGAAGTTACTGCAGAAGTACTTCTGTATCATGTAGCTTAACTTTTTTTTGGTTTCTTGAAGTGGTTGCCTCGCTTCACAATTATTCCCTTAAAATAGCAGTTCCTATGCCAATGTAGTGAGCATACAACTTTCAAAGCATGACAACAGATTTGATAACAGGTACCTTACCATCAGCTGACTCAACATGCTTGTGCCATCTGTTCTCTCATGAAATCAACATCTGTTATAAACTAACCTGAAAAGCTCAGTTCAGGTGCCTCTGCCTTTAAAGTACCTATTTGTAGTCTGTCAGTAAGTGCCTGTTGATAAAGGATCTCATATCTGACCTAAAGTGGCCCATGCAGTGAACTTGCTATATTGAGTATGGTGAGTTATATTTCTGGAGTAATTGAACCATTTTATCTAAGTCATTTGCTCCTGATTTCACCTGTGAAATAAAACCTGCTGAATAAGGGTCATGTGTAGCTGTCTAAATAATACTTTTCCATAAATGTTGCTCTAAACATTTTTGCTATAAGTTTAGAGTAGATGGTTAATGAAGGACATGCCTAAGTAATGCATAAGTTATGCCTAAGTTCCACATTGCCTTAAGTTAATGGTATATCCAGTGAAAACAAATTCACCTCTGTTCTTTTTGCAGGTAAAAAATTGGGTTAAGGAATTAAGAAAAATGTTGGGAAATGAAATCTGTTTATGTATAGTAGGTAAGTCTTTTTTAACATGACTGAATTGGAAACCTTTCTTTTGATTAATAGCATCTTCCAGTTGCTACTTTGACAACTTATACATGTGAAGAGGTATAAATTGTTAGCTATTTAAAATTAAACTGTAGCTAGAAGTTTCAGTGGATCACATTGAAGAAAATGAGTTTGATTGAAAAAATAAACTTTAATTATACACTATCAGAAGTGCATGGTACAGACACCTGCAGATTGTAGTTTAACAAAAAAGGTATATTATCTTTTTTTCAAGTACTGAAACTCATGGCTTTTCTTGGTGGCTTAGTCTAGGTGCTTGTCTGTTTTGATAATTAACTGCTGCTTGCAGGTAGGAATGAGTCTTAAAGCTTGGATATTTCAATGCAAATGGAATGCAACAGAAATGCTGGATTTAGATTTAACTCTGATCTAATTATTAAAACACTTTCATGAGATTAGATATGTGGACATTCTACAAAAGTTACCTCTGCAGCACATGGAAGATGTTAATAAATCACAAAAAAGAGGGCAAAAGGCTTAATTGGGTGCTCTGTATAGATGCATTTAGCTGTCCAGATCTCTCTACAGAAGTAGCACTCCATTGCCTGTAAATGTTTTGTGAAATGAGATTTGCAAATCATATTGTCCTTGAAAGTGAGACCTGTGCAAGAGCTGGTCTTTATTGGGGCAGCTTGAGAGAATGGAGTATCATTATTGCATGTCTGATTTCTTTTTGGGTAATTTTAGAGTACAAAGACTTAAAAGATTAACTTGTTTTCAACAGGTAACAAAATAGACTTGGAAAAAGAGAGACATGTTTCAGTGCAAGAAGCAGAAATGTAAGTCACACCTATTACTAATAGCAACAGTCATTGCAGAATTATGCTGGAGTAATAAACTCATGATGCTGTTAACATAGCAGCCAGCTAGGCACTGCTGGCTTGTGCCTGCCAGTTGTTGAGTGCTCTGTTAGTATCTGAGTCACAGGGTGTACTGGCTGACCAGACTGTAGCTTTAGAGTTGTTTGTGATTAAAGTCAACATTTGCAGTTTAAATACATTTCTAGATATGAAATTTTCTTAATTTCATTTAGTATGTTGTATCAGTTCTGGTAATTTTAATCACGTAACTCCTTTTTTTGTATTAAATAAGCATGTGTAGACTAATTCTGAAGTCAGAATAAAACCTTTTGTGGTCATCTTATTCTTTCACGTAAATTGGCTCAGAATGATTGAGTCCTTTACTACAATGAGGCTCCATGTCTGCATTTCTACAGGTATGCTGAGTCTGTTGGAGCAAAACATTATCATACGTCAGCTAAACAGAACAAAGGAATTGAAGAACTGTTTCTTGACCTTTGCAAAAGTAAGTATTACATCGTTTGTTGGTAAGGAGCTCATTCATAAAAGTGCTTCAGGCTTCAGAAATGGTTTTCAGGCCATATAGAAAAGTTTTAGTGTAGAGTACTACTTAGAACTGACTTCATTTGAGTCTACTTCAAGCCACTTGTGTTCTGTAACAGCTCTGAAAACCTGATGTATGGATGCTTACAATATTGCAAATTCATGCTTCACTCCAAAAATGTCTTGGTCATTTGTTGGAGCACTGACTGCTGTTCTGCTTACCACACACAAGTAGCAACCCAAGCCAAACCTCATGTTAATGGTCTCACCACTGCTTACTTCAAACTCTCTGTTTCAACCTCTTTCAAAAACCTTCTCAAATTATGTCAATTACAAATCACAAACTCAAAGCTTTAATGATGCAAATTTTACACAGAAATCTAAACAAATGGTAAAGATCATGGTATGTGGGATGAAAATCCAACACAAGCAAATGATCCTATAAAGAACTTAATTATTAAACTAATTAGTTGTATTTCTGTGATAAAAGAATTTAAGGAAAAGGTCTCCTGCATTTCTGAAGAGGTAGTTGGTTGGGTTTTTCTGGGGAGGATTTTTTGGGAGAGTGGAGTTTGTTTGTTTGTATTTTTTTAACAATGTTAATGATATGGATGGGTAAATGTAGCTTTTGAAGTTGCTAACTTCAGGACACCTGAGGTTAAAATTAAAACCTGAGGATCCTCTGTGGTCTGTCTTAGTTACCGGGAGCTGCTGTATGTTAGGTATTTCAGAAAAAGGATTTAATATGTTCTTGCAGCTATGCCATGTGATACCTGAGTACTTAATTCTGCATAAAAAAATACGAGAACCACTCTTGCTTAACTTTTGTCTCTGTGCATATATTTCAGATAGATTAAGATAGCAGAGTCTTAATGTAAAAATGCAGTGGAATGTAATCTAATACACTTCTTCTTTCTTTACAGGAATGATAGAAACTGCTCAAGTGGATGAAAGAGCAAGAGGCAATGGCTCCAGTCAGTCAGGAATAGCAAGGCGAGGTGTACAGATCATTGATGACGAGCCACAAGTACAGAGCAGTGGAGGGTGCTGTTCTTCTGGATAATTATAAAACTGTGCATCACTGCCCTCTCAATATGAAGACTGCCATATTCCAAGTCACACATTCTTTACCAATGGAGTAATAGAATTAACAGTATTTAAAAATAATCACATGTAACACTGCAGAGACCTTAAGTGCTAAACTAGTGGCGTCTGTGACCAGAGAATTGGCGTTTTCTACAGTGGTTAACAAAGCAATTACCAATGGCCTTTTTACATATTTTCTTTAATGAGGAATAATATGCATGTAGAAAAGACCTACTCAAAGGCTTCATTTATATTCTTTTAAATCAGATCATTATTTAATAACTTATATACATTGTTGTTGGAATGGTATACGTTTTTGCAGCTCTTTGTATTTTGTGGTAGATGGAATTGTATCACTTCTAAAATGCAAATTGATTTTTTTTTAAATTAGCAGATATCTGAATTAATATTTTTGCAGGGCCTCCACAAGCCTATAACTCAACTACTTTGATATATTCTGTTCATCTGTATGCCAAGCTGATAAAATACCTTGTAAATTACATATTAAATATTTTATCTGCTTTTACAGTTGCAGGTGCAGAAATATGTACATCAGTCTTGTCAGTGATTGTGAAGTGAATAAGTCAGTGAAAGATGCAAGCTTTTCATGTGCGCTGTTAAATTGCTCATTCTATTCCCCTACCTGAAAACTGCTTTGTTTTGGGTACATCCATAGCTACAGCAGTTCTTTAATCCATTTCTGGCAAGAAACAGTATTTAGAGTATCCCCTCACTGGAAGAGAATGCTTTTGTAAACTGCTGTTTAACATTGAGGTGTTGGACTTGCAGCTAAAACAGTTGGTGCATGCACATACCTTGCCTCTGCAGTTACTTTGTCCTCTCAGAAGATCCCCAGAAAGCCAATGCAACTTTAGCCCTCATCTGTCAGGTAGCCAGTAAACCAGATGCATGGGAAACTCTTTAGCTGCTTTAATACCTTTGTTTCCAAAGACAGCATTATCAACTATTCATGAACATATTTTTTTTTCCTCTGCAAGGTTTGAGTGAACAATTAATTGGCGTTAACTAGAACTTCTAATTTGGAGTGATTAAACTGAAGGTGTAAAACTTGCCAGATGTAGCTTAACTTTGGGGATTCTAAGCAGATTTGAACCTATTCCCGACTTGCTCTTTGTCCTGTAAAGCGTTTTGAAAAAGCTCATTTAAGTTTCAGGAGGAGAGTTTTCAGAAAAAATGTGTAAACTACTATCACAAAAACCCACAAATGGTGGTAGCTGAAAAGTCAAAATGTTTTGTGCTTGGACTTTTTTTACTTAAGTTGTCATGCTTGGAAAAACAGTAAAGGTGATGTCTATGACAAAGTAGAATATCCTTGGCCTTCCTTTTTCTGAAGGGTAGATTTAGTATTGCATATGAATGCACTGAATGGTGTGGGTATGTTCTGATACACAAAAAAAGTACTAGTATTGAATTAGTCTGTGTAAGAGAAGTGTGTTGTCCTCAATCTGATTTTTATTTTCTCTGAAATAATAGATGGCTTTGATACAGACTGATTCTGGTGCATTTTCTCCTTTTTTGCCTTAACTGTGGTATAGATACTTTTTCTTAGACTACCATTGCAGTGCTCTTCTGAAGTGTTTGCATGCATGATGGAGAAAGGTGGTCTGTTCATGCTAGTGAAGATAAAGTTTCTTGGCTATGTAGAGCTTTGGTGTGAATCTAAAATCTGTGATTATATGTATCAACATGTAGTAACACCATTAACTTTCAGATACCTAACAACAGTGAGCTCTGATAAAGCTGAAAACCAGATCAGTTTGATCTAACGCTAGTATCTGACAATCAGCCTTGTAAGTGGTACAATATATGAAGAGTAAAATTGTCAAGTCTTGATGTTGAAGAATGGAATTGCCTCAAGAATAGGAGTTTCAGGGGTTTGATTCAAATTTAATTTTTTCCATCTCTACAAGTAAAACCCCAAACAGCCCAACTTCAGCTAGACTTAGTTGAAGCAGTGTGTAGAGTGTATCCTGCCTGCAGCTAAAGAGTTTTTAGTGTATTGTGTGGTAGGGGCATCCCATGTGACTTCTGGCAATTACAAAACTAATGAAGGCATGTTGATACTAGCTCTTAAGTCTCTTACAGAATTAAAACTATTGCTACTGACAACTTAGGTGGTGGTAAAGAAGTCTACAATTTTGTAATACTAAAAAGGTTCTGGTTGCTATTAGTGAAATATTTTTTAAAATAAATTCTCAAGTTACTTTTCTTACTTAAGCTACAACATAAAAAATAACTGGAAACCTTCCTGTCTAAGCTGTGGTTTGATTGGACTTTATGAAACTTAAGGCCTGTGTTTGCAGGGTATCATTATATAACTGGACAAAAGTATAGCATCACAAAGTCAGGGGAGCTGGTTGAAGACTAGACAGAGGTGAAAAGATGAATTGTTTAGACTGATTAACATAACACTTCAGCTATTCATTGTTAGCAGACAAACTATAACAGTTCTAGGAAAAAGCATCTTTATCAAAGATACTGAGAATATTCTTTGCACTTGATATACAAATAGCTTGGTTTTCTATATTTGAGCAAGATCTTACTCAAGTAACCTGGTGTTACTAGAACATGGCTTGCTTTCAAGAGTCTTGAAACTTGCATTTGATCTAGATTGCCTGGCTTGTACATCTCAAGGATGTTTCTTGTTGCTGACTTCTGTGGCTGTAAACAAATAAGCTATTTTTCATTCTTCTGAGAAGTGAAAGAGAACAAGGCTGGCTGTCTTTAGAAAGTACCTCTATGGTGGGCAGATAGCCAGACACCCACTATGGCATGTGTGAATCAACACTGAGCACGCTTCCTCAGGGTGTATCTTGACAGAGATTACTCACATACACACTAAAATAAAATGGTCTGACTTTGTACAATACCTTTTTAAAACAACCATAAGTGCTTGCTCACAGTCTTGATGCTGCTGCTATGAATACATGAACTACCTATGAAACTTTATCACTTGCTGAAATAAAATCCAACGAGCCAAAGTCCAACCGCTTTAATGCAGCAGTATGTCTCTCTGCTAGGAGTTATTTATGGATACTATATACTGCACTTGGACTTTACATTAGAAGCTATAAAGGATGGGATAGATTCAGATAAGAACATGCAAATTCAGATGTGCAGTATCTGGGGATGACTGTAGCTAGTTGCAAAGACTGGGAGAGATGGCTTCATCTGGCTAGCAGTGATCTTGCCATGGTTCCAAAATGGGGGTATCCAATGTCTAGATGGGATGGTCTCCTGAAGCAGTCAAGTAATTGAATGTTACCTTGATTATATTGCATGCTCTTCTTCAGTGTTCACACATTGTGGACAGATATTTTTGCATCCTTCCTCATTGAAAACTGCCTACAGTTCTTAAATAACTTAATGATTAAATTTCTACTTTAGTTTCCAAACCAGATGGAAAAAGCTTTGCAGAAAAGTATGAAGTTATGGCAGGTGGTTGGATCTCAAATGGAGTTCTCCAAAAATGTTGGAAGCTGTCAGAAAATAAAAAAAAGCAGGTAAGGAGTCTCTAAGCTGAAAGCAGTTAAAATATATGAATAGTCGAGTGTGGGAATAAGAGTTGGAGCCAGCCATGTCCCATTTTTCTGCTTTTAGTGGAATGAAAAGGAGAAGTAGGGAAAAAAAAAAAAGGAACGTCAGAAAAACTGAGGGTGCTGGTGGTAGGCTGCTGAGTAAAGTGCTGAGTTAACCTTTTTTTTTGAGTTGCTAGAGAGCCTCAGCAATGGCAATACCTAATTCAACACATATAATATCACTTCTTGAATTGTTCTTCTGTCAAATACCATTTTTGCTTCATTAAAGAGAATGCAACTGACTTTAAGCAGGCTTTCAGGCACAATACTAACATGCTTAAATTTTTTTATTAGAATATGCTAATTTATTATCTATTTACATTTCACTGATTTTGTTAATCTTAGTCTGCATAAAATCCTGGGATTTTTTTTCTTGAGAAGTCAGGAAGCATATCATGCTATGACGAGAACTTTTACTACAGTTGTGTCAAGGAGTTGCAGATGATGACTGAGATCCTTAGCACTATTTGCTGTGGAAGCTCAACAAGGCTCCCAGACTGCCTCACTAGCTCTTAACAGTGCTGGGCACTTGCTCCTGCTATTCTTTGGAGGATTCTGCTCAATGCCAGGATTTTCCTTCTACACAGGCAAGCCTGTACATCTCAATGATGTAGCTGTCTAATAAATTTAGGCTTTTTCTATCAAATAACAATCTATACTCTTTGCTCCTGCATTTTTTGGAACTGTCATTAGCCCCTGTATTGAGCAGAATGAGATGGAGATGATTTTGAGTTGTGGAGAATATGGAGTGTTGAGATGGCTTGAAAAGTGAGAGTCCATGAAAAAAGTCAACATTATGACAAAGGAGTATTCTGCCCAAGATAATAGAAAATAGTTTGGTTCAAAGAAATTTTTACTATAATATGGTTAAAATGAAAAATTGCTCTACTTCTAAAATGAAAACTTATTTCAAGATGATCTCTCTAGTCTTAATTTTTTTTAAGACTTAGATTTGCTTAACTTTGCCAAAGCCTTAAATTGATTGCCATGTTATACAGCCATAAATTAAACTTTGATTGTTGGGAGGAACAGCATACTTGTTCATATTCCACTGGCAAGTTTAGATCTTAAGATTGTTTTTATTCAATACCAGGATGTTGAAAGATAGACTGAAAAAATAGTTGCTTTAATCTATTTCCACTGCTTTGTGCACTCAGTCAAGTAACATGGATGTGATGCAGCTGCAGGGTCACTGTGAAAAGAGGGCTTCTGTTTCTTTTCCTGCTTCTTGGCTGTATTGATCCTTGTTGCTAAATTACTGCTGCAGGAAACTGGGTGCTGTGCAAGAAAGGAAGTGCATGTTCTGTCCTTGCTTCTCTGGCTCTTCTAGACAGTGATAGGCACTACAGCAGTAATACCCAATAATACAGCAGTTCTTCTCAGTTTGATAACTTTTTTTTTCCTCAAGAGGAGCTTTTCTTACATCTTGATGTATGATTTTTTTCCAGTGTATCTAGTCTCACCAATCCCTTCAAGTGATTTTAATTCTTTAAGTTACCCAAAAGATGTTGAATTTGAAAGGTTGACAAGGAAGGATAATGAGTAGCAGTTTTACAGTAGTGTTCCCTAACAATTGGCTATATCCCATCTCCAAAGCAATGAAGAGAGAATATTGAAAATTTAATGGTGAGTCCTTGCTAGCTCTGTATCTGACTCTTGATTCTTGGGTATTGGAAGTGACATAAATCTCAGCTGAGAGAATTTGAGAAAGCAAGGACTACTTCCTCATCAGATGCAAATAGTTGATATCCTGTGACAGGTCTAAACTCATGCTTTTGAACTGTTAAATTGCAGGCTCTTCTTGGAAGTTAACCATCACTCCATTCTGAAACATCAACAAATTTGGGACTTGCAGTGGAAGAGAACAAGTAGTTTCTTTTTCAGAACAGGAAACTTAAAACTGCGTAATCAGGCTTGTTTTAGTAAAAAGAGAAGAGAAAAAGCATGTGATACCTAAACCTTTAAGTGCTGTCAGTGCTATTTGATCATACAGGCATTATAATTGTCTTACTGGATTTTTCTCATCAGATAAGCTCATTAAGCTTATCAATCTCATTCAAATAGAAAGAAAACATCAGTAGAGCAAATCCCGTGCTGAAAAGGATGCATCACTTTTAATGTCAGGCAACTTAACATTGTCAAATGTTGTAGGAATATTCTATTTGATGTTTGTGGAAAAAAGGACACTTGTAAAAACATATTAAATATCTGGCAGAGACATCACGAATGTTAACTTTGCCAGTGCATTTCTGCAGCTGGAGTTCTTAAATACATATTGATATATTTTATATACCAGTGGATTTACAGCAAGATAGTCCTGAGATTAATGCCAAATGGTCAGTCACCTATAAAAACAAGGGTTCTTTGTCGTGACTGCTAGTTTGTCAATGCCTAATGCTAAAAGTGAAAAATGCATGGAAATGGATCAGTAGGGGGAAAAAAGGTGTACTGAAAATCAATACAGAAAGAAAACATCACTTCTTACATTTACAGAACGTTACAGAATTTGAAGCTTGATGACAGTCTATAATAAAGTGGCCCTGAAAGTTACTAGAAACTGGGGGCAGTGACTGAGACCACGGGTTTTTTTATGTTACACGTGTAATATTTCTGAACCCACCTGAGCATGATGTGTCAAAAGATGGCTTTAAGATGTCAAGCCATGCTCACTGAGGCTGCTTTAAATTATGCTAGCATGTACCCCAGAGACTGTAGTGTGGGCATATCCCCAGTAAAATACAGCTTTGATTCTCAACACTGTTCTTAGGCACCTCAGAACAGAGGAAGGAGCAGTTGCTGTTGAACCACATTTATGTTTAACAGTAGCCTCAGAGATGCTGCCTGTATGCAGCAAAACAAAGTCAAACATGGAACCAAGGCTAAGGTGGGAGTTTTCCACCAACTATGTGTCTGTAATCTACTGCTGTCCTGTCTCCACCATGAGTGCTTGTTCATGCTTCCCTAGTGAAGACTGCTGGTCGACTGATGCTGTGGATTTGAACTGGGTAGACATTGTGAGTGAAAACAGCAAGCAACAGGAAAAGCACGCAAGATGAGAGCAATTTGCGTGTTTCTGCTTTGGCTGTTGTAAGCTCTTTTACTTGCAGTTCTAAAAAGTCAGCAACTATGTCCTACTATCTTCCTGTCAGAATCACTGAATGTGCCAGGTTGAAGGGACCACAGTGGTCATCTGGTCCAACCTTCCTGTTCAAGCAGTGTCATCATCCTAGAACATATTACATGGAATTGTCCAAGCAATTCTTTAGTATCTCCATTAAGGGAGACTCCACAACCTCTCTTAAAAAAGGTTTATTTTCTAGTTAGTGAGATTTTCTTTGCTGTTGTTGTTCAAGAAACTGAAATTCAGAGCTTTTTAGAGTAAGTGTAGTTCCTTCACAGATTTAGTCTTTCCAAAATCTGTCAGCATTTCACTGAAGGGGCTATATTATGTGGTGAAGGGGAAGTGTCCTGCTTGTAGTTAACACCCTGCAGAGTCCTAGGGTGAGTATTTCAGATAGGAAGAGGCAACAGGGTATCTGATGCACCTCTGAAGTGCATATGCTCTCACTGTTTTGTGACATAGAGTAATTGGAAAACAATCCTCAACTGTAAGATGTGCCCATCCTGAAGTTGGATTGAGATTTAAAATTGCTTCAATCAAGGAATCATTTTAGTATGTGAATACTGCAGTGCTTAGCACTCTGTACACATTTCGTTTTCTAAGACATTGGGATTTCAGCCTGTGTGGGAAATGGAGTGATCTCTGAAAGTTGGTTATAGTGGCAAATGAGGATCAGGAAGTAAACATTGACTGCCCTCATTCTAAAACAATTGTTCTGTTAGTTTTCTGCTCTTTCCAGGAAATGTTGTTTGTTGCTATTATGATGTATATGTAGAAGTGATAGGGTTACAACTGTTTGTCTTCCCTGCTGCATTCCTAGCTCTGGCAAACAACAGATCAGTTTCTGTTTAGTCATCACACTCGGATAGCTTCCAGCTACCCTCTGTGGAGGCTGATGCAATCATGAATTTCTCCTTGCATGAAAAATGCACAGCATTCATGTTGGTATCTGCTTCTGCTTCTTTTGTATTTAAAACTCCCACAATTTTATGCCCCTCTGAGAGAAAAAAGCTATTGTAAAGTGATAGTCAGTTACATCAACCATGTTTTATCTGACAATTCCTGTATGTTTTGAGCTGATACATATTCTGGAATTGTATTGATACGCAGATTAAAAAAAATCAAGTTCATAAACACAAACTCAGTGCTGTGCTTAAGGATATACAAAATATGACAGTGCAAATGCTTCAAGAAATCTCATCATCCAGCATACATGCCTTCGTGTCTTGTTACATCTCCATGCCTTCACACTGTAAATATGAATAAATGCCACTGGGGTATGGCTTTACCTTCCTTTTAATTTTGGTCTATGAATACTTAGTTTGTCCCCATTCTCATCTAGCCTTGTGGCACAAGGCAGCTAAGCATGGAATAGTACTCCATCTGCATGTTCTACTTGTGCAGGTTAGCTAGGGGTTTTTTATGTCTTCTTTGAGAAACAGGTTAGAAAGGTTGTCATATTTTCATCTCTCAGTTTCTGCTTGGAGGTAGAAATAATTGATAAATAGAGAGGATCTGAAGTGGTCCCGGAGTCTACATTTTTCTGGCAAATAAATTAGGCCAGAGTGCATAAGGAGCTCTGGCCTTGAGAGCAGATGGCACAGTGCAGCTTTAATCCAGGTGCTTTAGTCTTCTTTTGCCCTTTAAATCATGTTTACATGCTGCCTGCTTGCAGTGGCTATGTTCCCAACTCTGCCTCTACGTATTAGTCTGAGAAACCTTAAATGGTATGGTCCATAATTACATAAAAGAGCAAACTAATGATAAAATGTAAAGGCTGACTGTACCCCAGGGGCTTTCTTGGTGTATGGATGTAGCCAGGGCCTGATCTCCTTCCTGCTCTGCTAATTGTGGAATAGGATGGAAGGATTTTTTAAAAATCTTTTTCTCTTGCATGGGGAAAGTAAGAGCATTTCACAGCTAAATCCTTGGATATTTCCTTTATTGTCTACAACACAATTCATGCTGAGAACTAGTACCTCTTAAAATATGAGGAACTTGAAAAGTCTAGTCTGCAGTTATCTCCTGCATGTCTTGCTGCACCCAGAGTTCAGGACAGCATCCCATTTACTATCTCATTGTGTTCTGTGACAAACTGAAGTAGCCTGGAAAAATTGTGAGTTGCATCTGTCCATGCGAGGCTTGGAATGCATCCACTTCCTATGAGGAGAAATAACGATCAAAGGGAGAGATATTTTTGGCACTGTTTTCCTTTGTTCCTCTGCTATGGGGTTGTTTGTACAAATTAAGCCTGTGATGGAAGGACTTGACAGAATCTGCACTTGTCTTGTGTGGGCCAGGTTTTCATGTGGTTGAGCATGTGGGCAGCTGACACTTCTGAATACAGGAAAGTATCTTGGAACTCTGCTGAAATAGCTGTGAGAACAACAACAATAGCAGCTGCTGCAGCTTTTGGCACAGCAGTAATAGCTACGCTTGCAGCTGTGACAGCAACAGAAGCCACAGGAAAGCCAGGAACACTCTGGCTGCATGCTCAGTGCTGGCTGGAGTGCTGTGACTACCTTTTATGTGACAGAAGATTCTTTATTAGAGCAGATGGTTAATTAAAATCCAACGAAGAGTGAGCCCCCCAGGCTAAAGATACCCTCCTCCTTAGATTTCCATCTGTGTAGTGTGTGAAAGGTTGGACTTTAGCAAAAAGCTACAGACCAGCCCATTGTTTTCTTAAGGAGCTTATGGAGAAGGGAGAGGCACCTGCTAGCACTGTGTCAGCCCATGGAACTTGCTGTTGTGTATCATTCAGGTTTGTAAAATGCAGTAATGGTGCACTTTACAATGCACCAATTGCAAATGCACTGATAATGTAGGCTGGGAAGCAGCTTTGCACAAAGGTATCTGAGTGTCAAAAACAGTGCACAACTCTCATGTCATGAGCCAGAAAGTAAAGCCATCCTGGGCTCCATTAGGAAGAGCACTGCCAGCAGGCTGAGAGGGATGATGGTACTTCCTCAGCCCTGGTGAGAGAGTCCTGGAATGCTGGATCTAGTGCTGGATTTCCTGGTAAAATGGAGACATTGACACCTTGGAGAAGGGCAATCAAAGGCAGTTAGGAGACTTGCCCATCTGTCATACAGATGTGAGACTGTTCAGTGTCTAGAAGGCTTAGAGCATCTTTTCAATGCCTAAAAATAGATTATGAGAAGGAGTAAAGAAGGCAGAGCTGGTCTCGTTAGAGGTATTCAATGAAAGAACATGACAAAATGGACCCAAACTGAAATACAAGAAATTCCATTAAGCATAAGAGAAACCTTTGGCATTGCAAAAGCAATGAAACACTGATGAAACAGCTTGACTGAGGAGGTTGTGGTGTTTATGTTCTTGAAGATTCTCAAACCTCCAATTTTATAAAGCCCTGAGCAATCATTTGCGATCTGCTCTGGGCAGGAGGGTTGGATTATATGACCTCTAAATGTTCCTGCCAACTTCAACCTTTCAGCAGTCCTTTGATAGAGCAACTGGATAACACAGAGTTATTTTGCTTCTCATCTTGAGTAACAATATGCACGTTGCTATGTAATGATAATTTGCTAAAGAACAAGGGAGGAGGCCCAAGACGAATGTCTAGAAGACTGGGTAAATAGCTAGAAGATAATCATATACATTTCATGGAGTAAACTGGTCTGTGGGACTGAGTTCTCTGAAACACACCGGCCTTCTTGACACCGAGGTAAGTGCTGACTGTCACACTGAGGGATAAATCCCACAAATGGGATTTATCTTGTAATGTTTTACTTAGTTGACTGCTCCATGAAGGTCAGCTTGAGAAAAAAGCCTTTCACGCAACTTGTGTGCAAATTTTACAAATAATTGGCCAAGTCTAGCACTGAGCTGACTTGATAGAAGTGGGACCTTTGGCTGTGAGTGAGAGTGGGCGGTAATTGTCCTCAAAATGAGTAATGGCATTTTGTCTTAGGTCCTATAGAAGGATGAGAGTGGGTAGATGAACAGGAGGAGTTAGATGAGAGGGTTAAAATAATATGGGCTGGATGAATGACAAAAACATTCTGCAGAAGTCTGGACATATCAAAATGGTATTGATCACTGTCAGCAAACAGAATGTTACAGAAAAAGATATTTAGCTGTGTGGATAGATGAGGAAAGCTATGATTTAGTGCTGTTGTACTAGAAAATGTCAGCAAGGGGTTAGGTAAAACATGAAAGACAGAGTCCAGAGAGTTCTCTAAGACTAAGGCAATAACCAAGCTGTGGGCCCTGGAGACATATGGCTATTGATACTGAAGAGAGATGAGTGCCAAGAGAATCTGGAGGAAAGTAAAACCATTTTGTCAGTTAGCTGCCTGCCACGATAAAAAGAGATTTTAATTTGGATCAGAATTAATGGCTATAGTAGGAATATGATAATGAGCCATAAGATAAATATGTGTTTATTGACACAATTTTCTACAAAGAAAGAGAGGCTTTGATTCAATATGCTAATGATCAAGTCCAAGAGACAGGAGAACTAGAAGTTGGCAATCATGCTGGTAAAGAGAGCAGACCTCTCAAAGAGTTCCTTGTAGACAGTGGCTTGGATAACAAAGTTGAGATGTGAATCTCAATTTTGAGCTTGTCCTAGGAACGGAACCTTGACAAAGCAGTTTCATTGAAGGGCCAGAATGAGGGGACACAATGGAACTAATCAAAGCAAGTCCCCAGTGTTCATTGCAGATTTCAGGGAGGTTAGAGATGAAAAGGAAGTGCAGAGAGGACATGATTACAGATAGGTGTGAAACTTATGTATGGTTATATTGCAAGGAGTAAGAAACAAAGGAAAAGGGTAGGAAAAGGAAAAGATGAAAATGAACATGTGGTAGAACAAATGAGATGAAACCTGTGTGGATGTGGAAGATGGCTAAAACAATTGCATCCTTGAAAGCAATTAATTTGTAGTGATGTATTTTTAAGGTGTAGCCTTCTGTCTTGTATCCACCATGACTCTAAGTTGTGTTCTTACTAAATTTAAGTAAAAGGACCACCAAAGTTAAGGTGTCCATTTTTGCTACACTAATACAGCTTTCCAGACCTAGACATTACTACAAGAACTTGTGATTTGTGTTTTTATTTAATTTTCTCATCTTTATATATGTTTATATACAGAGTCACAATAGGCTTTTCCAACTTTGAAGCAGATCAGTATTTGTCTTAAAAACTGCAAATCTGGTTTTCCATGGTAAGTACAGCATGGGTATTAATCTAATTAAATGGATTTTTAATTCAAAAAGTCAGAAAGGAATTGTAATGCCACTTTATTACAAAAATAAAACCCCCCAACCCATCCCAAAACCTAACAAATTACCTTTGCTCCTTCAGAGAAGTAAATCACTTCCCTGCAAGCATCTAATTTGTCTGTTTGAAATAAACAGTATTTGGGAACATAGTGTCCGCTCAAAATATTTTATGATATTGTTGGAATATAACCAATATCTTAAAAACTATCTTTATTATATTTCAGACATTAGATTAAAGCAAATTTTTTAAAAGTAATACCCCACATTATATACTTTTCCAGATAAAGAAGACCAATCAAAATCCATTGACTTTTGCAGAATTCTTTCAGACTTTATAAATCTGTACACACATGAAAGCTGAATATTTGCTAACATGGATGAGATTGTAATTAAGATTTACCTTTGTCTCTTGATGTGTTGAATGCATTATGTGTTGAAAACTGCCATCTTGAAAGTGGTGTATTTTTCACTAACATTCAAGATCTGGCATATGAGTATCGGGGTGATTAGGAATGCCTGTGTGTACCATGATATTAACATTGAGAGTACCTGCCAGTACCTAAAGGAGGTCTGCAAGAGACCTGGAAACTTTTTACAAGGGCATGGAATAGTAAGACAAGGGGGAATGGCTTCAAACAGGCAGAGGGTAGGTTAAGAACTGGTATTAGAAATTCCTGTGTGTGTGGTGAGGCACTGGGACGGTTGCAAAGATGAGTTCTGGATGTCCATCCCTGGCAGTGTTCAAGGCCGGGTTGGATGGGGCTTTGAACAACCTGGTCCGGTGGAAAGTGTCCCTGGCCATGGCAGGGTGGTTGGAACTGGATTATCTTTAAAGTTCCTTCCAACCCAAACCATTCTATTATGACTGGACAACAGTGGAAAGAGAATAACTCGAGAGTGTATGACGTGTTTTATACCAACTATGTAACATTGCTCAAATTATAACTGCAGTCTCAGGGAGCTCTGAAAAAGCTTTACTGGTGAGAGGAAAAACGAAAAAAAGAAGAACACTCTCCTTTTCTCCTCGCCGCCGTACTCGCACGCTGTCGTGGGGCGGTCACCGCTGCTCCGGCCGCCGCGGGGCCCGCGCCTGGACACTCGCCCGCCTCCCGGAGGGCTGCGTGCGCGCCAGGGATTCAACAGCACCGACGCACCATGGCGACCGTGCGCATTCTCTGGGCCAGAACCCCGCCCCGCGCCCATCCCCATCCCTATCCCC
>VZTB01007038.1:212129-227381 GCA_013397245.1 Thryothorus ludovicianus
GGCCGCGGCCGGCGGGAGGGACTCGGGCCCTTC
Source organism: Thryothorus ludovicianus (assembly GCA_013397245.1). Lineage (NCBI taxonomy): Eukaryota > Metazoa > Chordata > Aves > Passeriformes > Certhiidae > Thryothorus > Thryothorus ludovicianus. The sequence continues at coordinate 212,163 of VZTB01007038.1, forward strand.
CCGCATCTCCCGCCCGGGCAGCGCCGCCGCGGCAGCTCGGCTCCGGCCCGGGCGAGCAGGAGGCCGCTCTCCGCCGGGGCCGGGCAGCCTGAGGACAGGAACGCGGCTTGTCCCGTCTACGTGGCCGAGTGTCCCGGAGGCGCTCATGGACGGTAGCGGCCTTTCCCCCGACCTGCGCACTGGTAGTGTGCGGGAACCTGCCCCCGGCGTGGGTACAAATCTTTGTCAGTCCGATGGTTTGGTAATTTAAAAATGTTTCTATGCCGCGGATCCTTGCCGAGCGTTCCGGAACGAAACATTATTGCTTGACAGGGATTGAGCTCGCTGGAGGGGGAGGTTCAGGCAACACCCACTGCTTCCCTCCGCCCCCGCCAACAGATACCAGTTGTGTCCGCTTTATTTTTTTGTAGAAATAGTTTTATTTCATTACTCTTGCTTTCTGAAAACGTTGCTTTGCAATGTGATGTTCTCGAGCACGTGGATTCTTTATTTAGGATTTAAAATCTGTGTCGTGTCCGATTGTGTGTAGTAGCCGCGGTGGGTGTGTGATTGCGGTTTCACTTTCCCAGCATAGGGCAGAAGATGATTGTTTCAGCTCAAGTTGATCTTCCGTGTAAGGGAACGCTCGTACTTAGCCACGTCTGCGCTTCTCCGAGGGTGCTGAGTGCCCTTAGCTATAGCATGAAAATAACGTAGAGACCTTGCTTTGTACCACCTTGCCATATCCGTTTCAGAATTGTTGGAGCAGGCAGTTTGTACAGCTCAGGTTTTTACAGTTTTATTTTTATGTGCTTTACTGCTGTTAGTTGTGTGAATATAAAGGTAGCCATACTGCCCTCCCAGCTGGACAGAGAAGGTCCTCTTCTGGTTTTATCCATTTTAATATCAATCCAGAAGTTTATTGGATGAAGGGAAATATTTAAATTTTTAAGTAAATATTTTAATATTTAATATTTTAATTTTCCAGGGTTTTTTTTGTTTTCCACTTAAACTTTTTATTAGAAACTTCTTCAGAATGTTTCTCATGAAAGCAGCTATATTATGATGATTTACATGAGATGCTAAAATGATTTTGGATTAGGTGTCTGTAAATTTGCTGTGTATTCATTGTTCCTTTCAAAGAAGTCTGTTTGCCTGAGATTAAATCTCTAAGACATTGCAAAACTTTTTCAGTTATGCCACGTCCACAATACTAATGCAACTTGTTAATGCAGCTTCTAATTCAATAACATTCTTTGCCATGTCTCTTAATACAGAGAAAAAAATCACAGTTGTATTTTCTCAAACTTCATGGAGTGGCTGTGCTGGTTTGATGTTTCACTGCTCTCAAGAGCAGTTCCATCCTTCTCAGTATTTCCCCACCTGTATGTTACACTGTTGCTTTCTTGGATACTGTACTCATATGATCTGTCAGTGATAGCTCTAACAAGCTCAAGCAATACATACAACTGTGCTTACTTTTGTCTAGGTTAGTTTTCTGTTGGGAGCACATTGGACAACAAATTGTCCCTTTGAGTGACAGCAGGATATTTTGGAAGGGCTCAAAAACTAATGAAATTTCACCCCAGGTGGAATAAATGCAGTGTAGGTTGGTACAGACCCAGCATTCTCACTTCAGGCCTTTTGCACTGCAGTGTCTTTACAAGCTGTGGATGTCCTGAGCTAACTGCAGTGTTGTAATGGGGTATTTCAGGTGGTAGCTTTCTGAAAGAGCAGTCTGCTTTAGTCTCACGTGGCAGATCTTATCACATGAAAATAATGTATTTTAATGTATGTGCTCTTTTGTGCAAAATATTACAGAAGGTGGTTCTCCTGGAAAATACATGGCAGTATGTTAAGCAGCTGGCATAATCTGCATTTTTTCAGCTTTCACAAAATCTTGTTTTAGCAAACCATATAATATTGTGTTTTCTATTACATTTTTACCCTGTTTGCCTTTTTCTTCTCTTATTGCAGGTTTTTGGGAAGGTTTTGTTTGTTTGTTTGTTGTTTTCTTTGTTTTTCTTTTTAATTTTATTTCCCAGACATTATTAGTATGAGTAGATTCAGAATCCAGCTATTTCATGTAGTCTCTGTTTTTGCTCCATACATTAATGGGATATGAATTATAAATTTGGTTATCTTATGTACTACTTTACTTGGGCTTCTGTTATTTTTTTTCCTTGCTAGAATCTCTCATGAGGTTCTTATCAGTGTTTTTCTCTATATGGATGGTTAACTCGGTTCAGGAAAAGTTAATGCAGTTGAATTCTGGAGTCGTGACTCATTCTTTATTAATGACCATCTGCCCTAGAACAGTATGAGCTTCAGTTTTTTGCCCTTTCTTAGAGTTGGCAGTTTTTTCTGGAAGTAACTTGGTAATAAGGTCTCTTGTTTTCAGAGCTTTTGACTTTATGCAAACAGGTATAGTTATATATTATACATATATTATACATTATGGAAACAGGTACATTTTCTCTCTTTTTGTTGCTTTGCTTGTTTACTGCATTCAGAGAACCTACTCTGGATTCACCCTTATAATAGAAAACCATGTTAGAAAATGAGCTAAAAAGTTGTGTATGAGGAGAAGTATAAACTCCAGTTTCAGTTTGTCAGTATATAGGTGATTATTGCAGCTGATCTGAAGACAGTAATGATACTTTTTTTATGTTCTTGGAGTTCAGAGTATCTTCAGCACATGGGCTGTCAGATCTTTCTCAAGTTACCAATTGACACATGGGCTGTCAGATAAATTATTTTTCATTTGCTTGTGCTCTTGCTCTTGGAGTTAAAGTTTCAGAGTGTTAAGTGGCTGAACATCGGAGCTTTAAGCTCAGATGTCTGGCCAGTTCAGCAACCAGAAATCTTCAAGGAGCACTGTAGCTATTACTAAATAGTAGTGGTGTTAGTGCTGTATTGTTTGGGAAGGAGATTTGTATTTGAGTGGAAGTTTTTTGTTTCTGTTGTTTTTTGGGTTTTTTTCGGTTTTTCTTGCAGCTAGAAACTAGCCAAGAGATTTTAAATATGGTATGTTAAAATTAGCTTTATGTCTTTCAGGTAGTTTGTTGGCATAGGTACAGTGAATTACTTCAGGTGTGTATCTGTTCTGTGGGATGGGCAGTGTCTTGCTCCACCTTCTACTAATTAAACTTGAATGCACAAAGGCTTCTGTACTGTGCATTGTTGTGCTATTTTATTAAGCGTTTGATTTAAAATATTTGTTATAACTTTTTTATCCTTCATAATTTATTGTGAACATAATCATAATTCTTTTTTATTATATTGTACTTCATAGGTTTTCTTGTGAATGGAAGACTCTCGAATTTACTTAAGGTTTTATTATGATTGACTGTAAAGCAGTTCAGCGATAATTCTGAAATTTCTGTATTTTCTCTCTATTCATTAAGGATTTCTATTTGCCGAAGTGCTTACAATAGGGACAGTGGGTTACTACCTGAAGCTCTTGCTCTCAGTACCCGGAATAGACTTGTATTTTTGCTGATATCCCACTATTGTTGCATAAGTAGCAGAAATACCTCGTGGTTCAAGAAATCTTCGGGGCGCATGAGGCAGAGCTTGAAATATGTACTGCTGTCAAGTAGGAAGCTTTTCTTATGAAATGTAGCGCCTGGTACTGAAAGCTTTCTCATATTTGTCACAACATGAACAACATTTGTGGGATTCTGCCCCTCTCCACCCCACCCCTACTTAGAAATGGTGTGTTTTTAAGATTAGCAGGATATGAAATTCTACTTCCTTGGGAAAAAAGTTGAGCTACAGGCTCAGCAAACAAAACCCATACAAGGTTCAACAACAAGGCCAAGTGCAAGGTCTCTGGGGCAGTCCTAAGCACAAGTACAGGCTGGGGGGAGAATGGATTGAGATGAGTTCAGAGGAGAAAAACTTGAGGGTGTTTGTGGGTGAAAAGCTCAACATGACTCAAATGTCCACCTGCAGCTTAGAAAGCCAACTGTGTCTTGGACCACATCAAAAGCAGTGTGGTCAGCAGATCAAGGGAGATGATTTTCCCCCTCTCCTGTGCCCTCAGGACACCACCCAGAGTACTGTGTCCATCTCTGGAGTCCCCACCACAGGCACAGATCTAACAGAGCAAAGAGGGCTCTGAAGATGGTCAGAGAGCTGGAGAGGGATTTTTCCCAGAGGTATGTAGTGATAGGATGAGGGCTGTAGCCTTCAGCTGAAGGGAGAGCATGGCTTTAGGTTTGCTATCAGGGAGTTCTTTGCTCTGGGTGTGCTGAGACACTGAAAGAGATTGCCCAGACAGCTTGTCTGCTCCCTGTCCCTGGAGGTGTTGAAGACCAGGCTGGATAGGGCTGTGAGTAACCTGGTCTAGTGGAATGTTCCCTGCCTGTGGCAAGGGTCTTGCAGCTAGATGATCTTTAAGGTGCCTTCCAACCCAAACCGTTCTGTGAATTGTATTTTGTTACAATTCAAATGCCAGATATTGTAGCATATCTTCTCTGGAGCAGAAGATCATGTTGGTCGATTCTTTGTGGAGCACTCAAATATACTGGCACCTAGTATTGGAAACAGACTCAATGCAGTAGCTACTTCAGTGTGCCCAGTGACACTTTAGCAGTGGATGTGTGAGAGTGAGCTTTAGGCAAACATCACTATTCCAAAGAGGGAGATGGAAATTCAGGCAATATAATGTGAACTTTTATACTGAGTTTTATTTCTTTTTACTTAATGCATAGTTCTAAATTAAAAGGCTTTCTTTTGTGAATGTAAGGTCACTTAGGCCAACCATTGTCTAAAATGAATTAATTTTATTGGCCTGTAACTGTTTTCTTAGTGTTGCATCTTTTTTTCTGTTTCCTTTCCATCAGAATCTGAAAATAAGATGCTGCACAGCTGCTATGTCTGTTGTTGATGTTTGTGGACAGAGCCATTTTTCCTTAATTTGAAGTTTGCAGAGCATTCAGACTTTTTTACTCAGTCATTTTCTTATGAACATGCCTGCTTGCTGTTTCAGCTGTTGAATCCTTGGTGAGGTCCTTTACCTGATTCTCTACCATGAGGCAAAAATGAAGTAACTGCTATTGAAAAGTTGTTAATATCTGTAATTACACAGTGCCGTAGTTATGGACTCCAGAGCAGTGGCTGATCCACTATGGAAATTCTTCAAGCTGTGTCTGTTATGAGGTGCTGGATGGCATCTTGGCTAAGCAGTGCTGGCCCTGAGCTGTACTCTCTGGGAGAAAAGGGGAGTGAGTGGAACACAGTCTCCAAGAACACGGGGTGAGAGAATGAAGTGTCTGAAACATGGGACAAACTAGCTGGGAGAGTTGCATTGCTTCTCTCCCAAGTGTTCTGTGTTTGGCAGGTTGTTGTATGTGACAGACCTAGGAGCAGAAGTTAGAAGGTAAGAACAATCAGGACACATGGTGACAGCTAATGCTTAGGTGCTCAGCACAGGCAGGGTGGAAAATACATGGGTGAGGATGGCAGGACCGTCCTGTTCTGTGGTAGCCTCAGACCTTAGTTCACCTTTTATTTGTTTTCTATACTTAATTGTCTTTGGGTGCAATATTGTCATCTTTCACTAGCTGGTAGCACAGGGTTGCATATTGCTGTCAAATGGCAAGCATTATTATATCACAAGGCTTTGCTTGTATTCTGGCATAGAATACAAACCCCAAAGGCTGCCTGCTCATACATGTCTTTGGCAATAAAAATGCTAGAAACATTGTCTCTTTGCTGCTCACTGTAAGCAGTACAGTAGAAATATAGAGATACACATTGTCCATGCTGTGTCCTTATGGTATTGAGATTGATACAATTTATTTCTCAGAAAATATTATTGGGGCAATGGTGGGACTTCAGAAACCTATTTTTTGCTGGACACGGACTATAAATACTTGAAGAGTTTTCCAGAACCTTAAGTAGCATATGCCATGGCATGCAAACTGAGCCTACATACTGCTGCTTCCATCTGTTTTTGTTTTTTTTTTATAGTAGGTTGGTAGACAGCTATTGCTTTGTGCTGCTTTCCTGAATTTTCTGCTGTGGTTTTGTTTTTACAGACCCTCAGTCAGGATACAAGTTGGAATAGCTGTTGTCTCTGTGTGGTACAGTGCTTTCAATGACTGATCAGAATGAATTGTGAATTTGCCATTGACCTCTGTAGCACCCATGGGAAAAAAAGAAACAGGTCAAAGTGGCTCACTAGCATTTGGAAACTTGAATCAATTTTTAGCTTTTGGTGGGATTCTGAAACAGACAGACAGTGTGTCTAGTTTTCATTCAATAGAACTGAACAAATAAATATGCTGTGAATTGTGCTTGCAGGCTGCCTGCATGGACTTTTTGACAAGCAGGAAAGACTTATGAGCATAAGCTTCTCGGGTACATCTTATTTCAAACTTGAAATTTTAGAATTATTAAAAAGTAATACTTATATAATATAAACTTTTCCTACTGTCTCCATGATTTTCCTAGAGAAAAAAGTTGCCAACTGAATGATTTCCAGTCTTAAGTTGCCTTAAGTAATGCTTACGATTTGAAGCATTCTAGGAACTTAAGGATATCACGGATGGATAAATCTGTTCTGCACAGAACTAGCTTTAAGCTAGTAAAATGTCTGAAAATATTTCAGTAATTCCAATGTACCACAGCCACAAGATATAATTAAAATCTACTTGAAATCAAATAATTTTCCAAGTTGTTCAGCTCCTGTCACATTGCATCTTCATTTGCTTTGGTTGTGTTGGTGTGTGCTTTTGATAAACCCTCTTCTTTATTCATTTCTGTTTTTGTTGTGGAGCCTGCAGGGTCTGTTTTTCATGTAGATAATAACAGCTGAACCTGTGCCATACACATCTCTATGGGCAGTTCAGCAGATCTTTGCAAACAGGTACACAAGAGAACAGAACAATTGCTGTTTCAATCTGTAGTGAGGCTGTCATTGCTGGACAGCTGTTTTGGCCTCGAGCATCTCAGCAACATAAATGACTTTTCTTCCCTGAGGTTCTGTTTCAGGGACCAATGGATAGGCTGTGCAGAACACAGAATTCTTATTAGCTGGATGGGTGGAAGGGCAGTAATACTGGGGTGAGGGATACTTATGGGATTTTATTAAAATCCTAGGGACATGTCAACTTATCTAGTGCCCTGTGGTGTGCACTTCTTAACATTAACATAGAAAAGAGAAAAAAAAAAACGTAATAGAGAAGAGGAAAGAAGACTTCCAATATTTGAAAGGCAATGATGTTAATAATCCTTCAAGAGGGAGATGTGCTAAGTGACCTTTAGAGATTTTTTCCATGTGATATTTCTGTTTAAACAGGACGTTACTGAAATTTTTTGCTTGTGTAAAAGGTAGAAAAATTGAAGAAAAACTAAACCAGGATTATTGAAGAGAGTTTTATTGCTCTTTTTAAGCCAAGTTTTCTCATCTGGCTAGTTAAGCTTACGCACCTAACCTTTTAGTTTCCTGGCCTGACTGCAATTGTAATGATTTTAAAAAACTGACAAATGAGAAAAATAGCTCCTGCTATTTTAGAACCAAATAAATAAAGTATCTGTCTCTGATTAGTTAAAAATTTCTGGGCTTTACCTTTAAAAATATGTTTCTTAAGGTAGTGTTCACAACTTGGTGAAAATGAAAATGGTTCTGAAACAGTTTCTGTTACTATTTGATTTATTTAACTTCCACAAAATCTATGGGACTTTTTACTCTTAGAGCTGTGCAAAATAGGACCCATTTACAGTATTTATAGAGCTTTTAAGAGTTTGTGTATGTCGCTTTGAAAGCCTGCTAAATTTTGACAGTCAAGAGTTCTCTGATTTTCTTTTTATTTATTTTTAAGAGCATGATCAGAATACAGGGAAGAGTTGCTTAAAAGCAAAAGTGATGTGGGCCGTGTGCACTTCTACAAACCATTTCTTATCCAGCTGTTACATATTCTACCTTTCAGATGGAATTTTTACCACTGGCCCTGAATGTAGGATTAGGCCCTTAATTTCAGGGTGTAGATTTTTATTTCTCTGGAGTTCATCTTTTTACATTATTTGATCCATTTTTAGTTTCAATTATTTTTATAATTTCAACATACTTAATAGCAGGTGGCAGAAAGGCAGACTATGTAAGAAAGCCTTTTAATGTTTTAAAAGCTGTATAGGACCTTCACTGAACCCGATTTAAAAAGAATTAGGTATTGAATGCATTTTATTGTGCTGCTCTGACAAAGCAGTAGTAGTTAGTATGTTGCTTAGAGGGTAAGTTTGACAAGTTCCATTTTCTATTGTTTCTTGACTTAAGTCAGTGAAAGACTCGGACTCTTTGTAACAAATCCCTGAAAAGACAAAGATGTTTATTTCAACTTCTGTGGACAAGTCAAAATGATAATGAGTACCATAGGGGATAAACAGTTTTCATGATTTTAAAACCTTGTTTTTAAAAATTTCATTGCTCATTTTTTTACAGGTTGTATATGAGCAAGAAGGAGTTTTCATTCACTCCTCCTGTGGAAAAAATGATGACCAGGACAACTTAATAGCAGGAATACTGCGTGTCATAGAACAGGTACTTGCATAATTCAGTTGCAGAAACTTTGTATATTTGTTGGCAAAGCACATAACAAGCTTGGCAAATCTTAAACGTGTTTAAGTGTAGGAAGTTGTAAATGAGCAAACATCACATTGTGTTTAACATTGTCCTCATTTACTGATGTAAGTTTTAACATAATCACACCATGACTATATGTGGCAATAGGTACTTTGCTGTATAGTATTGAATTTGTTGTGATTTGTATTGTAGGAAAATGAAGTGGTAGTAGACTGGAGGCCACTGGATGAGACTTTGGATACTTCTAATATCCTCTGTGCTGGAAAGGTTTGTTTGTTAGTTATCAGTGTTCTTCATTATGTTTCTCTAGAGATTTTATTTTGTGTTAACCAGTGTGTAGGCGATGTCATAACTGGAAGCAAAACTTTATTATTGATTTAATATTATTATTAATAGCTATATGTAAAAAATCTTGTTTGTGGACTGCAGCCCTGTTCAGGTTATTAGAATACATCTGTAGGTTGACTGTATTTAGTTTTCACTTGGTTCACGAATAAAATAGTAGAGGACTAACTATGAATAGTAAAGACCAGATGAGTTTAAATATATCACAGTCACCAGTCCCTCTGCATCTACTGTGTTGTAGTTTGGTGATTCACTCTTCATAGACACAGAAGTGAGAGGTGCTGTTCTAATGCAAAATAAAAATAGAAGTCTGGGGGTTCCAAGGTGCAGTGATATGTGGTATTTAGGCAGTATTAAGAGGATGTGACTAAATAAAAACGATTCAAGTTTTACACTTAAATAAAGAGTTTGTTATGTTCATAGAGTCTGCAAGAGATACAGGGATATTTTAAGATGTTGAAATTTAGTAAGTAAAACCACATAGTCTTAGTCATAAATCCAAGTTTCCTGTGTTGAACAGTATCACATTTCTGAGGATTTCAATACATTTTCTTTTAATCTATGAAATTAAGATGCTGATTCTTCATATTGAATCTGAGAAACCAAGTCAATTTTCATGTCTTGTGTTTTTTTGAAAGTTGATTTTGTTTTGTTTCCTCAGGATTCCAGTTCTGTTGTGGAGTGGACTCAAACTCCAAAAGAAAAATGTTCCAGAGGAGCAGACCGTCCAAGTAGTTATGAAGCAGAATGGGACATGGTCACCACAGTCTCTTTTAAGAAGAAACCTCATTCAAATGGAGGTACTTAAAAAAAAAGTGGAGGTCTTTTTTGTGTGTAAGGTGTTTTGGTTTTCTTCCATGATGGTAACTTGTAACTGAAGAATTGCCTTGTAGATACAGTAAAATGGAATTTATTAGGACTTGAAAGGCTGGGATTCATTTGTGGTAAAAGGTGAACCTCTGGGTATGGAAAAAAAAATCAGAAATGGAATAGCTGTCATCTGCTTCTTTTTTTTCTTTAAATTGGTAGAGAATTGTATTGAAAATGAACATTAAATCTAATTTCTTTCTTCATCATTAGATGTAGTAGCAGTTTTACCTGCACTGGGCTTGCATTCTTTAAAACAAATGGAAATCAAACTAGATGTCATGTTAGAAATGAAAATGGAAAAATAAGTGGTTTACTACTCAAATGCCTTTCCATACTGCCACAGCAGGGGGTGAAGGAATGTACAGTTATGACATACATGGGTCTTTTATATGATTTTTACTTGGGCAAAATAGTCCTACAGCTGCATTGTTTTTGTTACAGTGTCTCAGTGAGATGTTGAAAAATGAGTTGTGGCAAAAGAACAGTGATTCTCAAGTAATCTTTTTTTCTCTGATTCTCACATAGTGTTTTTTCTTTAATAATACTTGTTTTCTGTGTATTATTTCAGAGCCTGTAACTGGGGACTATTGTGCTTGTTTTATCATGTTTATAATGGTTTTAAATATCATGTCTGTCATGCATAAATACAGGGTTTGGATGTCAGATTATGAATGTTTTTGAGTAAAGCACAGTCCTTGGCTTTTATACACACATGCACACACACAGAGCGTCTCTTTTGGATAAATATGTTTTATCACATCACTAGTTTGTATTGAATTTTCACCTCCAGTCAGCAGAGCAAGTCTTCATCCATAGTGAGCATAATCCATGACTTGGATTATGCTCTTTGCCACTTCTTGCTTATTTCCAATTGCTGTAATTTGATGGGAGCAGGCCAGAGGGTGTCCCAGATTCCTTCTAGACATGATGGCAATTTTGTGTCCTCTGGTAAAGTAAACTTTAATTCCTTCTAGATCAATATATACAGTCTTGCACAGTATGTGTACAGGTTTGCTCACTACAGGAGGAAGGGGTGAGGGGGAGATATCCAGTTCCTTTTCCCTTAGTTTGGTAGCAGCCTTACACAACACATAGCTAATAACTGTGGGCAATATATAGGTTACAGGATTGCAGTGCATAACAGGTTTCATTGGAGTAAGTAGCACTACCTGGTGGAGGTGCAGGTTGGATTTTGCTTGCTGCTAGGATATGATACAGCAGATATACATTTAACTACTAGATCACTTCTGTTTGTAGGATCACAGAGTTATCTTGAGCTGCAGACGACCCACAGGGATATCAAAGCCCAGCTCTTGGCCCTGCACAGGACACCTCCAAGAATCACACCATGTACCCGAGAGTGTTGTCCAAATGCTTGAACTCTTGTTAAGCTTAATGCCATGACCACTTCCCTGGGAGCCTCTTCCTAACCATCCTCTGGGTGAAAAATCTTTCCCTATAAACTGTAGGTAGTTTTAGGGGAGTAGCCTGATGGACTTGTGGGTTGTTTTACAAGTCTGTAGAAGATGAGGAGGCTCGAAGAGAAATCCAGAAACAGTAGTTATAGTGCATATTTTATTATTAGAACCACTGCTGGTGTTTATGATTTGGTTTTTAGGAACAGTGACAGATACAATGTATTTATAATTACTAACACTGAAAGTCAAACTGAAATAATGTGCTACTTTTGTTTTTAAGATGCTACAACTCATGCAAATGGAGAAAGCAAGTGGTCATTCCTGTTCAGTTTGACAGATCTGAAATCAATCAAACAAAACAAAGAAGGCATGGGATGGTCTTATTTGGTGTTCTGTCTGAAGGATGATGTGAAGCTTCCAGCCCTTCACTTTCATCGTGGAGACAGCAAACTACTGATCAAATGTCTTGAAAAGCACGTTGTGCTGAATGAGTGAGTATCAGGCAACTCTTAGTTCTGTAAAATACAAATTATTGGTTTACTTAAATCACATAATGAATTTCAGATTAATACTTCCTGATTGTTATTCTCTTTCTTTTTTTATTAGTAGAAATAGTTTTCAAGGAGATTAAAACTGTGGTTTCACATACACGTTTGGAATGTAAGCTGATGTTTAAAAATTGTTGGATTGATTTATGAAGTTTTTTAGAATCTAAAGTGTTATTAGCTCGAAATGCCAGTTGCTCCCTCTAGTGGGTGCAGAAGCTTCTTATGAACATGCAGTGTGAAAGTTAAATCCTTCATGAACTATTTCTATAAAATGGAATAATTTGTGTTAAAATTTGAGGTTGTCTCCTTTGTGCAAAATATGCATGAGTATTTACATGAATGTGCAAGGTAACTTACAGTACTGTCAGTGTTTCATTTTGACCTTTACTGTACAAATCAACTTTCTGAGTGTAAATATAGTTATCATTCTGTTAAATACTTTGAGGTTATTGTGTAGTTATATTGTGTTACCTCCAAGTTTTTTAGTAGGATAAAAGCCTTTTTGATCAGTATGGCATAAGTGCAGAATAAAATAAAATTTTCTGCTTTCACCATGTTGGCATAAGTATAATTTAAGAAGCCAACTGGTAAGGTTAGATAGAATATGAAAAAATAAATGTGATGTGACATATTTACCTATAACAGCTGTGATAGTGTAACATGTAGTCCCTTTTCAAAAGTGCTTTGCTATTGTCACTTGCAACATAATAGTCTGATATCAGATTTGAAGGTTGCTAGTGAAATGGCTGTGGGAATCCTTACAGAGGGGAGGGCTCTTCTCACAGTGGTAAATCACGGAGGTCAGAGATGCCTTCAACAAGTAGGGCAGGCTGATGCTGAGTAATACTAGGAAAATTTTGCTGGAGTATAAGTCAGTAGGATGTGAGTGGTGTATATTTATTGAACTGATTTGTGAAAGGCTTTGACAGTTTTAAGAGATGGTTTTGGAGTTTGTGGTAATTAGAAATTTTCAGCTGCTTGGGGAAGGTAGCATGGGCAGTGTGTCCAGTTGCTGGAATGGTACTGGCTATAGCGTTGTATGTGAGCTTTGTAAGGAGAAAAGTCAGGAAGACCAAAGGAGAGGCTAATAGGGGACAAGATGAACTTGTAAATAGGAATATTCTCTTTATAACTGTAGATTAGGAAATCTGGAATGACAATTTCATCTTAAATCCTGAGGGCTTTTTTCTCTAGGTTCCCTTCCTTAGACATCGTTCCGTAATTTCCCAGCCTCTGCAGGCATAAGGAAACGTTGTCCTGCCATGCCCCTCCCTCTCTCCCTCCTTTCCTTTTTCCCCAAGGAAGCTCTTCCTTTTTGAACATACTGCTGTGTTTACTTATTTGTGGATACCTTCTGACTAGCTGTTGGTAAGCTGGGACAGGTTTTGGGAGCAACTGATGTAGCAAGCACTGGGAAAAAAACTTGTGTTATATGATAAGTCACAGAAATCTTTATATCAGATCTGTATGAGCTATTGCTTGTGGACTGCAGCAACATATTGGAAATTTTCTAACTAATTTCTAGGATAAAACAGCAAAACTTGAGGTAATGTTCAAGCTTGCAGGATGTGCTGTGCTGCTTGGTATTGCCATCTTGAACAGTTATAACTATTAATGAATGCAAGAGCAGATACTTCAGGAACTTTAAAGCAAAAAGTAATGGCAGCTACAGAATTCAATTTGGATCACCTTAAGCATTGACCTGAGCAAGAGCTTCCAGTTTTAGATTTCTTACTCAGTTGAGGTCTCTTCTGTCACCAAATTCTCTTCTGTTGTCTAGTCATTTTTTCCTAAGGAAAGAGAAAAGAGCAAATAGACCATCCAAGTTATGGGGATGACAGAGTCAGTCTGTATGTTTCTGTTGATTCCTAATGGTTATTCATTCTTTAGTACATAATGTATCTCAGCTCACAACCTCACTTAGGAAAAGATGTTTACTCAGCTGCCTGGATGCCACAAGCAAATATTTATCAGTGTACTTACTTGTTATCCCAACTAGTATTTTAAAAAACGTGGGATATTGATAATAAGGCAGAAATTTCAGCTTATCTATGTATTATCTTTATGTTATAGGTATTTTTTTATAGGTATTCCTATTACCTCAAAAGATTGTGTCCTTCTTTAACACTGTTCTTTATAAAATATTATGCCTCTGCTGAAATCNNTGAAATCAGCATGAAGTAGCTAAACTCATACAAAATAGTTGTAATTTGTTGCCCTAAGGATTACGTGCCTTCTAGTTTGATTGCACCAATCTAATATTGAGAAAATACCATGTGCTCAGATGACAGGACTATGAGGAAATTTAATATAGTGTACAGCTCACAAATTTTTGAACATTACCTAAGTAGGTGTTGTTGCCCACCTGACTGTCCAGAAGGTGTGTATAATTAAAAGGGAAATATGGTACAAAGTTTTAATTCTTTTAGTTAAGGAAAACGTAATGCATGACTCAGCCTTTGCCCCTGTGCTGCTCTTTAGAAGAAGCCAGTTGAGCTTCATTAGCTGTTGCTGCCTCAGAACTATGACTGTGATGTCTGGCTGTCTCAAAAGAAGATCTCTTGTTGCATTTCATATCCGTCAGTGTTTACAGTGTCCTGTCCTGTTGGAATGGGAAAGAGATAAGGCTTATTAAAGTTCTTATCTTTGAATTTAATAACATGGTAGATGATGCAGGTGCTAATAAAAAGAAAAGTAATTTTTCTTTCAAAGACTAGAAACAGTGGATTTAAACTTTGTGAGAGAGCAATAGAGAGGTATTTTCTAAATGTCTGTGCAATGGATTAGAGTCAGATGGCAAAGTGCTTGACTTTCTCCTGCCTGTATACAAATTCTGAGGCTTGAATGCCAGCCTGCTTTCTGAGCTGTTTTCTCCTCTGTCACCTACTGAGCAATAAATTGGTTATTCAGCAGCTGCTTAAGGAAGTAATGGGGTGCCTGTGCTGAAGAAGGGGACAAAATGGGATGTTGCAGGGGGAGTAGGTGTGAGCAAAAGAACAGATTCATTACTAGGAACAGCATGGTTTCACTGCCTTTGCTGTCACTAATGTCATCTGCCTATGGAACCCTGTTGAGTAGCAGGAGTGAGCAGAAGTGTACAAATAAAGGGAGTTAGGCCAAATTGGGTTTGTGTTCATTAAGCTTTTGGAGTCTACACGGAAATATATTTGCAGGGCTCTACTGAGATGGTTCTGTTTCACAGTACAATGGCTCTGGTGTCTTTTAAGCTCCTATCAGTGTGAATCTTAATTATTCTGACAGGACCTGTTGTAGTACTATTGGTTAGAAATTTGTTGATGTGCTTTCATACATTGAAAAGCAATTTGTATTTCTTACTGTAATGTTTTACAGGGTGTCATAATATGAGTTTTACTAATTGGTAGAAAGAATTCCTTGACTGTATGGGTGACATAGGCTCTTTTCACTTCCTCTATTATGTTAAGAGAGTTTCAGCATATATTGTGTTGAG
>VZTB01007039.1:0-25929 GCA_013397245.1 Thryothorus ludovicianus
CCTCAGAGACAGCCAGAAGTATGGAGACAAGGGCACTCCGAACAGTGTAACCAGGCTCAGTCCAATTCTACAACAGTATTCCCCATGGGACGACCCTCGTTGCCTCATCCATAGGGAATAAACTCTGTTGATGATGCAAAGATTGCAGAACTGGGCAGAGCAAAGGGTGCTGGGCTGGTGATGGTGGGATTTGGGGTGTAGGGTGTAAGAGATGGGTGAAAATTCCAGTTTGGGGAAAAGAGAGAAGAAAAGAAAGAGAAAGAGAGAGAGAAAGAAAAGGAAAAAAGGAAGAAGGGGGAGAGAGTGAGAAGAAAACAGAAAGAAAATATAAAGAAAGAAAAATACAAGAAAGAAGAAAGGAAACTAAGCAAGAGAATGAATGGGAGAGAAACAGTGAATGAAAGAAAATAAGAAAGTACATGAGAAAATAAAAATAAAGATTGGGAATGACAAAAAATTTGCTTGGACAGGATAGATGAAGAAGGATACCCCTAGTGTGCTAAATCAGCATAAATAGTTGGGTCCGTCACACAGGGGCTGCTTCTGCTCCCTCTGGAATCATTGGAGTAAATGTTATTCACCTATTCATCAGTGTTATTGCAAAAGCCACCTGGAATTAGCTGTTATAAAATAAACTTGGCTTTTCTGTCCTTGTACAGTAGACACTTGACTGGAAGATTCTTCCTGTGCCTTAAATTAAAAAAAATATTTATCTGAGTTTATATTCTTTGTGTTTATATCAGCTGATAAATCAGATAACAGCAACAACAATAACAACAACAATTTTAAATAAAATTTTTATCCCTTTGGGAAAAAAAAACTACCAACAACAAAAAAGAGATTTCTAGTCTTTTTAACAATACAAAAATGTTTTTTTGTCCCAATGCTAAAATAATTTGAGGTATCAAAAAGAGAATATTTTGAACACGAGTTTTCAAGGTTTTTCAAAGAAAATTACCCACATTTACTTCTTCTAACAATTCTGGTCAAAAGAAAAAATGTTATTTATTAGCATAAATAATCCCATTTTGCCCCTCAAAGGATTTAGTTTGGAGAATAATTTGTTGCAAATCATGGTATTGATTTACCTTGTTCTGTTTCCTGTATTTTTCCCACTATCCTTTGATTTATTTCTATTGGTAAAGGAGATTTAAAAGCCATGGCTTCTGATCTGTCCTTTTAAAGGAAGAAATAATAACCCAATGCATGATGTAGATAAATGCAGAGACTCTGCCAAGGGCTGGAGGAAATTAAGATAACATGCAACAATATAATAATATAAAATAATAATCTCCAGTCATGTATTTCTTTGAAATACAAAACAAGGGAGGATGAAACTCAGTGAATAAATTTTTTAAGCAAGTTGGAAGGAGTTGGAGCCCTTTTCTGCTCTGTGGTGTGGAAACATCCCTGGTTCAGAGAAGAAATCCATTTGGTGGATGTGAATCTTTTCAGTCCTTGAAATGCTCACATTAGGAAGCTCAAAATGGCTCTGTGAGCCACGAAAAGCTGTGTGTGTGCTCAGACCTGGGAATTCTAAATTAAGAGGGACAGATGGATTCTCCTTCCAGGAATTTTATGTCTGCTTCCAACAGGAGGAGTGTTGGTACTGATCTCATTTTCAGAGATCTGAGTGAAAAGCAACACTGAGAATTGATGAGTTTATGAATTACAAGGATTTATCCTGAGCAGGACTTCTTTGACGAAATTCAGACACCAAGACATTTCAACCTCATCAAATGAGTATTATTTAAAAATTCCTGGAAAGAAACAGGAACTTATAATGTGTCCTAAATACAGGTCAGGTAAATCCTGTGGTCCAGGTGCTTATGTACCACAGATGAAGATTTCAAATAATGACCTAAAATATTTACCAAGAGGGTACTGAGGGTCAGGTGGGATGAACCTTCCCCAGTAACTTGGAGTTCTTCAGTTCTGCCAAGACATTCCAGGCAGGATTTTAGGAGGACATGGTTATTGTGTCCCGGGTTTCCCGCTCATCTCTGTCATCCGCTGAGTCTTGGAAGGCCCTCTGGAATGCCAGCCTGAGAGTGAGCCTGAATTTCCGATCCCTGTAGCTTCCCACCAGGAAGTAAATGACGGGGTTGAGGGTGCTGTTGACGCAGGACAGCACAAAGCCAATCTCCGGGGAATACAGGAACTTGTGGCCCAGGAAGTCCAGGAGGATGAGGATGCTGAGGGGCACGGCGAAAATGAGGAACAGGAGGATGGTGAGCATGATGACAGTGAAGAGCCGGCCCGTTTGGAAGGGCTGGGAGCTGCACTTGACCCGCAGGAAGAGGGTGAGGCTGAAGAGCAGCATGAGGGGCGCGCAGACGAGGAAATCCAAGGCTCCGATGGCGATGAGCAGGCGCCGGCAGACCCTGGGAGAGGGGCGAACGGTGCACAGAACATATCCCAGAGTGTTCAGGAGCAGGGACAGGGCCCAGAGCAGGCCGGACACCACGGCAGACAGGTGCTTGGGGCGGTGTGTCCGGCACCAGATGGGGGACAGCACGGACAGGCAGCGCTCGATGCTGATGGCCGTCAGCAGGTACAGCCCCGTGCCATACATGAAGAGATCCAGGAAGAGGAACACCCCGAACTGCACCCCCACGTTGAACTGCATCAGGTACTGCACGGTCTCCACGGCAATGCACAGCAGGTACCCGAAGTCGGCGGCCGCCAGGTTGAGGATGTAGACGGTGAAGTGGTTCCTGCGGATGCGGAAGCCCAGGTTCCACAGGACCAGGCCGTTCCCCACCATCCCACAGGCAGCACTCAGCAGGCAGAAGCTCTCCATGAACTTGAGGACAGTGTAGGATGGCTCTGGCTGTCCCACAGCCCCGCTCTGGTTGGTCCCTGGAGCCTGGATGGCTGTGGTTGGAGGGAGGATTGATGTGGTTGAGAGTCTCATAATGGTGATCCAGACCTGGGAGCAGAGAGGGGAGACGTGGTAACTCCAGGGTGACTTTTCTAAAGGGGTTCCTTGGTTTGTTCCAAGGCTTTATAGCTAGAACTTGATTTCACGGAGTCTCAAAATAATGTGGTTTGGAAGGGACCAAGAACCTGGAGTAATAGGACAAAGGGTAAAGGCTTCACACTGACAAGGGTGTGGGTTTAAATGAGATATTAGGAATTAATTTTTTCCTGGGAGGGTGGTGAAGCTCTGGCACAGGTTGCCCAGAGAAACTGTGGCTGACCCATTGATGCCTTCTGGAGGCTGACCTGGAAGAGAGACTAGACAGAGCAAAAGGATAAAGTAGGGATTTATTAAAAGGCCTCAATGGGTTCACCTGGGCAGCACAAAAACCCAGCTGGGCCACACCCAAGATACAGCCAAAATGGTCACAACATGGACGACCGATCATGAGGTCTCACATTTTCATATGTTCTGGTCCACTGGCATATTGGAGTCAATTGTCCAACCATAGCTTCAGGTTATGAAGTTCCATCCTCCTGTTTTTTTCTTCTCACTTCACCACTGGTTTTGTTCTTGGGCCTGAAAGTTGTCATTGGTATCGAGCTGGAGAAGGAATTGTTTTGTCTATCTACTCTGTGAAGAGAGCTCAGTAGCACTTAATATGAAACCTAAAACTACTCACTAAAACAGCACAGAATCTAAAAAATATAAAAGCTGAAACTTAAAGCATCACCATCCCTGGAGGTGTCCAAAGCCAGGCTAGAGCAACTTGGGATAGTGGGAGGTGTCCTTGCCTTTTGCACAGTCTTGGAACTGGATGATCTTTAAGGTCCCTTCCAGCCCAAACCAGTCTGGAATTCTGTGATTCCATGAGAATAACTGGTAGTATTGATGAGTGATTTCTGTTTTAATAAATTACCATTTGATGTGGTTCTCCTGGGTCCGATGTACAGTAACAAATAAACATTTTGGTCTGGCACAGCCCTCAGCTTCTCCCTCAGAAACTGCAAGAACCACATGTAAGAAACCACAGATTATCTTGTCTGCACAGGACACAGGAGTTGTGGCTCTGATAACTTTTCCACATAATTTTATGAGTTATGTCACTGTTTTCTTCCTTGTGGTAGCGAGAGCTGATTGAGAATCTTGGGGGAGAAAATAAAAATGGGTTTAACACTTTCTTTTGGTCTGATGAGAACAAACACAGTGGTTTTTCTGCTGTCTCCCAACCAGCTGTTAATTTGGACAAGGAAGGCAGAGAAGTTAAAAAGAGGAGAGGAACAAAAAAATGGGGTTTTCTGGGAAGATGTGAATCACTGAACCATGTAGCCAGCATGAATCCTCTGTTCTCTCTTTGTGGTGCAGCAGCACACATGGAGACAGACTTCCAAAAGCACCCAGAATGTGACAGACTGAATCACTGCTGTTCCATCCCAGCACCCCAGGCACGCTGACCCCATGGACAGAGGGAAAAGAAGTGTGTGGTGGAGGGAATTTCAAGGCCAGGTTGGATGGGGCTTGGAGCAGCCAGGGCTAGTGGAAGGTGTCCCTGCCCATGGCAGTGAGTGGGACTGGATGGACTTTAAGGTCCTTTCCAACCCAAGCTATTTGAGGATTCTATGATTTCCTTTAGGGTTGATTAAAACCAGGAAACTTTTGGCACTGTAGATCTGGGTGATCCCATGCTCAGCTCTTATGACACCCTGAGCACTTCTAACATGAAGACTCTGCAGAGCAGCCCTGTGGCTGCTCCTCCCTCACAATCTGCTCCAGGGTGGTTACAAACGATCACATTTTTTCAGAAATTAGCAGTAACAGCCTCAAATTCTGCGCAGCTTTTCTGCTGTGAAAACACAGGAAGGCCGGGTGGTTAAGTGGTTTCCTGGCTTCTATGCAACCAAATTTTGACTCCATCTGAAGAGGGTGTGAACATTTGAGTGTCACCTAAGCTCTGTCTTAGCACACTGCAGCCTCCACAGGTGCACCTCTCTCCACTGGGGATTCAGGGAATGAGAGGTAATTATTTCCCCATGTTAAATGGCTTTGTGCCATTGATCATGTCACAGAATCACAGAATGGTTTGGGTTGGGAGGGATCTTAAAGCTCATCTTGTTCCAACCTTCTGCCACAGCCAGGGACACCTTCCACAGACCAGGTTCCTCCAAATCCCTGCCAACCTGGCCTTGGATACTTGCAGGGATAAGGCAGCCACAGCTCCTCTGGGCAACCTGTGCCTCACCACCCTCACAGGGAAGAATTTCCTCCCAAGATCTAATTCAAATCAACCATCTTCCACTTAAAAACAATTCTCCCTTGTCCCATCACTCCAGGCCCTTTTCCAAAGTCCCTCTCTAGCTGTCTTGGAGCACCTTTAGGCACTGGAAGGTGCTGTAAGTGCATAAAGACTTCCAGGAGCAGAAATGGCTGCAATGGGTAAACATCAATATTTTTGCCTTCTTCTGTAATAGAAATGATGAAATCCTTCTCTTATTTCTGCAGACCTTGGAGAAGAACACTGCAAAAGCCACTCATTGTTCTCCTTTATTTATCATATTTACTTGGAAAGACTTAATTCCTACCTCCAAGACACATTCAAGATGTGATTTCAAGATATGATTCTACTTTCTTATGTACCTAACAAGTGAAAGCTCTCCTCAAAGCAGCAGCCTTTTTACAAACCTTTTTCTGCTGTGAGATCAAATATCTTCCCTGTGGTTTGCCTGCAAATCCTGCCAGTAGTTCCTAAGGCAGAACCCTGATCCCACAAAGATGTCTCAGACTATGGACAGAAAGCTATGCTGTTATAATTCCAGGTCTCTGAGTAATGACTTTTTATTTTACAGAGGTGCATTTAGAACAGTTCAGGAGCACTTGTACAGGGAAAAGAGACTCTGAAATGAAGTTTTAGTTATATTGAAAATTATTATCATCAATTCCTGACCTACAGTAAATTTCTGTCCAGCAAAGGAAATAAATTTTTAATCTTTTTTCCTCCATTGTTTTTGTTTCTCCTCCCTTCCCCAAAGCCTGACAGAAACCATCAGCGTGCAATGGCAAAGACCCATCTCAGAATTTCTCACCTTTTTCGTGTTCCTGGGAATTTCAGAGCCTGTGCCCTGCAACGTTGTCCCCTGGATTGTGTGACATAGGGTGCAGCTCGAGTCCTTGTGTCATCCTGCAGCGCTGGCCTGGGCAGCCACCCTTTAAAAAGCCATGGTGTTTTCATCATGACCCTCCAGGCAGCCAATCACTCAGGGGGGGAAATACCTCCTCTGTGTGGCGATGATCACTCAGATTTGAACCACTTCCCCCTCCCCTCTTTGCAGTGTCATGGAAACATCATTTTTTTACTACTTCTCCCTTCCTCAGCTGTTCTTGCAAGAGCTGTCCATACAAACCTTGCACTGGTGGTGTGTCCTACTCAAGGCCCTGAGGTGCTCTGCTTTCACAGCCCCTGAAGATGAGGTTTTAGTGCTTCTCAGGTAGGGAAATTTTAAGTTCTGTCCTGTAACATCTCTGCTGGAGGTTTCACAACCTCCCTCAGCACTTCTCATTCTCTCCTGTCCCTGCCCAGCTGACACGCAGCTGTCACCACAGTGGGTCCTCTTCTGACCCACAGCCTCTCCCAGCACAGTTCAGCACCCTATGGAGTCCTTGCTTCATCCCACCTGCACCCAAATCTCCCACCTCAGCAGTTCCAGATGCCCAAACCCTGCTTGTGCTGCCCTCAACATGGAGCTCCAGGGTCAGGAGCTCTTTCAGTTCACCTTCACACCCCACAGAGTTCCAGCACAGTCCTTCAACACCTCAGGCACTTCTGATTTCACAAAATCCCTCCAGCCTCATGCCTTTCACTTCCAGTTTCACAACTTCCCCCTGAAGAGAGCTTCAGGCTCTCCCTCACCTTGTGTCTCCTAAACAGAGAGAACCCTCCACCACCCACCCACAACATCCCACTCCTGTCCATGCACACTCCACATCCATGAGCCATCCAGCTCCACCTGCCGAAGGGCAGCGAAACAGAAAAAACACCTTTCTCCTTTCCTGACATCCTCACAGGGAATTCTTTTGGGGGGGTGCCAGCCTCCCCTCTTAGTCCCTTGAGTCAGGGAAGGAAAGGGACAGGAGTGTGATGCCACTCAAATTGCTGCCATGTGTGTCAGTGGGTACAGGAAGGGGCAGATCCAGCCCAAATTTGCTTAGCAGGTCAGAAACGCATTTGTACATCTTCAGCTTCTGTTGTCATCTGTTCTTCCTCTTCCTTTCCCAAAGGTTGTAAGACTGTTTTTACTTTCTTACCCAATCCTATTTCCAATAGTGGTTACTGGCAACCCTCATTAACCTGGACAGGACCCCAGGCTATGGTGTAAAATGATTCATAAATTAAAAGATTATTTTTATTCAGAGCACTATTTAATCACCTCATTAATTTGAGGATTCCCATTTTGTCTGCATGAATTGCTGGCATTCTATGTTGGGAGACATTCAAAATGCCTTTGTTGTTATTGGGCCAGTCTGAATTTCTGTAAATGCCAGAAAAGCAAAGGGATGGGCAACGGACAAAACTATTTACTAATGCACCTAGATCACAAGTTGAAAATACACAGTACACTTCAGAGCAGTGATGAGTTGGATTTGAAGTAATACACAAATTCATCAAATTCTGGAATGGTTTGGGTTGGAAGGGACTTTAAAGCTCATCTAGTTCCACCCCCAGCCATGGGCAGGGTCACCTTCCACTATCCCAGGTTGCTCCAACCTGTCCTGGAACACTTCCAGGGATGTGGCAGCCACAATTTCTCTGGGCACCCTGTGCCATGGCCTCAGCATCCTCACAGGGAAGAATTTATTCCCAATATCCCATCTAAACCCACCTCCTGTATTTAAAGCCACTTCCCTCAACTTAGGTGATTAGATCAATTTCTTTCCAGAGGAAAGCCTGGCTCAACTCAGCTGACTTCTACAGATGTACAAGAGCTGACTTCCTCCCCTCCCTCAGTTTCCCAATTTGTAAAATAAGGATTTTTTTTTTAACTTACTCTTTACTTCACTGATCTTTGCTGAAACATGCAAGTTCTTTCAAAAGGCTTAATTCCCTGGGCTACCAGCGATGAAATTCCATGGAAAATAGGGACTTGGAGGCTCATCAAGAAGTGACCCAAGCCACCTTCTGTCTCTCTTCTATTTAGTACTAGAAACCTCACAGATTTTCTTTTTCATGAGGGCTTGTGGAGGTGTTTTTTTGGGATATACAATGATTTAAAAATCCTCACAATTTTATTGTTTATTACTCACAGTGCTATAAAGCCCAAGCTGTGCTTCTAAGGGGCCTTTACACTTGGGAAATGCACAAAGCATGGATTAATGGCAGCCTGTGAATGTTAACTTGACCAGGTCACATCACATGATTGCCCTGTTTCATATTCAGCTCATCTATTGGCTGATATTTCCAAGAATCATGGAATTGTTAAGGTTGGAGAAGCCCTCCAAGGTCATCCAGTCCAACCATTCCCCAGCAGTGCCACCACTAACACATGTTCCCAAGTGCCACATCCACGTGTTTTAAATCCCTCCAGATGGATGGTGACTGCACCACTGCTCTTGGTGAACTGTGGAAGGGCTGGACCACCCTTTGAGTGAAGAAATTTTTCCTAAAATCCAATCTAAACTTCCCCTGTCAGGACAGGATTATTTTCTTCTCCTTCCACCACTGAGCATTCACACCTCCCTCCTCCAGCCCCAAGAGCCCTTGAGCTGGGAGATTTCCTTGGAGAGGGTGGAGGAGGTCTGTGTAAACAGGGAATTTAGCCCTGGAGGAGGGAGATTTCCTTGGAGAGGTTTGAAGAAAGTTACTGAAACAGTTTTTTTTTCTCTCTGCTTCCTGGGCTGTGTGTGCCCTTCAGTGCCAATGCTCCCTCCAAGCAGCTCTAATATGGGCAGGAAAAGCCAGGATACACTTGGTGAGACAGAAAAGCAAGGATTTAAGAGAGGTGGGATTAAAAAAGGCACCTCCCAAGCAAATGTTGGAAG
The DNA here is from genome assembly GCA_013397245.1 of Thryothorus ludovicianus. Lineage (NCBI taxonomy): Eukaryota > Metazoa > Chordata > Aves > Passeriformes > Certhiidae > Thryothorus > Thryothorus ludovicianus. The sequence continues at coordinate 8,954 of VZTB01007039.1, forward strand.
CTTTTCAGAAGCTGTTCTGTGTTCTTTGAAGCCTCTACCAGGAAAGGGAGATGTTCGGGACATAAAGTCTTACAGCTCTTACACAAAAATTAGCTCTCCAAACACAGAGGAGGTAAGTTTTCCAGGATCTATTCCCTTTCCTCTTTTCTTTCCTTTTCCTGATTTCCTTTCCTCTTTCTTCCCCCCTGCCCTTCTTCTTGACAAATGCAAAAATAGAGAAAACAATTTCCCCCGAAGTTGTCAACCATCTCTGGCTCTCTTTGGCTGTAACGATGGGCAGAACTGGTTTTGCAGTCCCAAATCAGGTTATTGAATTCTTTTTCAATTAACACCTGAGATTTTAGGGGAAAATCCTTGCAATAAGGGGATGGTGCAATTCTTTTTTTTTTTTTTTTTAATTATTACAGTCCACATTGTATTTATTTCATATTGCAATTGATTGCACTATATGATGTACCTCTAATCAGTAACTGAAAAGATGATTTTAGAGGTAAGACCCCCCCCTTTTTTTCCCCTTTCTTGAGTATGTTTTACCTTCTGCCAGTAAAACTGCAAGCACAGGAGAAGTCCCAAACTTTCACAACTTCCTTTTAGGCTTCACTTTTTTGAGTTTGAGACTAATTTTGGTTTTTCTACATTTCAGCATTTCCTGTGGATGCTTGATCAGCTTTTTGCCTCTACAGGAGTTTCTGACTTTGCTCTATTTTAAAAACATAAAGTAATTAGGAGCCTGGATCAGATGGATCCAATCCCAAAGGGATCCAGTGGGTGGCATCCCTGCCCATGGAAGTTGGAACTAGATGATCTCTAACCAACCCAAACCATTCCAAGAGTCTATCATTCTATGGCTGTGTCTCATACAAGGCAAATTAAATATGTAGAGGGGGAAGAATAACAGAAAACCAAACAAAAACCAAAACAAATTTAAAAAGCACTTGATAAACTTAATTCTAATCCTATGAATTTCTTAGAGAGAATGCACTTCTGATAAAGAATTAATTTTTAAGAATGAAAAAACTCATGAATCATTTGGTCTTTATCTTTCCACATTTCCAAGCTCTGCACTGCATATTGCCCGGTAGATTGGCAAGGAAAACTCCAGCAGCATGAAGGAATCCATCTTCCTGGGCCTCTCAGAGAACCAAGGGGTAAAGAAAATATGTTTTGTGGTGTTCCTGCTTTTCTACACACTCACAGTGGCAGGAAATCTCACACTTCTCACTGTGACGAGCAGCCAGCACCTGAACTCCCCCATGTACTTCTTCCTCTGCCACCTGTCCTTTGTAGATATTTGTTACTCCTCTGTCACCAGCTCCCCAAAGGATTTCTGGCTTCCTGGTGGAAAATAACACCATCTCCTTTGCAGGTTGCATAGGGCAGCTCTTTGGGCTTCATTTTTTTGGCCGCACAGAGGTTTTCACCCTGACAGACGTGGCCATCTGCTGGGCCCTGCACTACCCCGTGCTCATATCCCGCCGCCTGTGCGGCTGCATGGTGGGCATCTCCTGGGTGGGGGGCTGCCTGCATTGCACCCTCCAGACCCTTCCCACCACCCTGCTCCCCTTCTGTGGCCCCAACAAAGTCGCCCGCTCCTTCTGTGATGTCCACCCCCTGTTCCAGCTGGCCCACACCGACACATGTGCCGAGGGCCTGGCCGCTGTGGCCAACAGCGGAGTCGTATCCCTGAGCTGCTTCCTCATCCTGGTCCTGCCTTTCATGGACATCCTGGTTACTCTGAGGGGCCAAACGCTGGTGGAGTGGCACAAGGCTCTGTCCACGTTGGGTCCAGCATCATTGCAGTGATCCTGTGCCCTGGGCCCAGCAGGTTTGTTTGCATCCGCCCGTCTGGTGGTGACCTGTCTGAGGACAGGAGCGTGGCCGTGTTCCACACGCTCGTCACAGCCACGCTCAACCCCCTCATCTACACTGTCTGTAATGGGGAGGTGAACGAGCCATGAGGAAACGGTGCAGGAGGGAAGTGGGAAGAGGAAATAGGAAAGGGTAGGGCTGTGATCATGTTCCCAAAGGATGGGAGAAAATCAAGCATGTTTTGCTACAACTTCTTCCTTGACATTGCCCCAAAACGTGCCTTTCAAAGAACAGCTCCTGCTGTAATTAGGAAGGCACTAAAAGCTCTTTTTATTATGGGAAAGACATTGGGAATTCTGGCATTCCCTTTCCTATTCCTGGTCAATGAGCACAGGCCCAGCCAACAGCCTCCTGAGCAACTGGAACACCAATGCTTAAATACTGTTCAAAACACTGAAAATGTTGTCCAGGTAGAGCATCCCATAAGGAAAAAAAAACCAAAAAACCAAAAAAACAAAAAATCCTAATCATAAAAGCTTGTTGGTTTGCTGATGTAGGAACAGGAGGGGAAATTTCTCCCCTTCCTCTCCCACTTTAACAAATCCTTTCTGCCCTATTTCAGGCCAGGCTGGATGGGGCTGGGAGCAGCCTGGAATAGTGAAATGTGTCCCTGCCCATGGGAAGGAGGTTGGAATAAGATGGTCTTGAAGGTACCTTCCAACCCAAACAGCTATTCTGCAATTTCATAATTATCCTCTAATTCTCTACTTCACCTATCCCTGCCCAAGACAGCACTAAATAAAATAAATGTATTTTTAAATGCTTTGGAGGTGAACACCAGTGGGGTTTTATAGAGATCTCATTTCTGGGTGCTGCTGAGCAAATATTCACCCATAGCTTATAGAAGGTGTCACAGGAAACAGTGTCAGGCTCCTCTACACTTTGCCAAGAATTCTTACAAGAATTTCATGCTTGAGTTCAAAAGTAGCTTCTGTGCTTCACTGTGTCAGTAAAAATACCTGGTGAATGAGGAAAGCTTACCACAAAGTTTTGTGCATTTTTTTGAAGTGATTTCCTTAGTTACTTCTTGTTTTAAAGTTGTAAGTCAGGTGTCTAAGGGATAACATCAGTGATATTTTTGCTTTGTGCTGTCAACATGTAAGTTAGTAAGAAATAAGATTGTAGGTGAGAAATACTGGCTTAGAACAGAGAGCAAAGTTTGTGTCCATTTATATGAATTTATATAAATGTCCTATGCAAGAGACATCTTTACTCTGACACCTCTCTCCAGAGACTACACTAATAACTACCCAAAGAACAATTTGAGCTCCTTGCTCACTGATGATTTCTGACAAAACTCCCTTTTTCCTCTGGGATCTCATTACTCCTAATAATCTTGTGCTTCTGTTGTGTGATTTACTTGAACTATTTCTGCTACAGAAATAATTGCACTTGAAGATGCTCCTGGAGGTTGTTGGGTTTTTTTGCAGAATGGGAAATACAAAAAGGTTGGGCTGTTCTTTTCAAGGCTCTGAGTTGGCAGAGATACAGAGCTGCTTTCATACCTTCTGAGCAGCACCTTGCAGAGAGTTTCTGATGGAACTGAGAGGTTCTGATGGAACCCCCTGAAGTGGTTTGGGGAGTTCGTCAGAGAAGCGACAGCAAGTGAACTCTGGAAATATTCTGGGATTGCTCCTTTGTTTTGCTCAGGCCCCACTGAAATCCTGCCTTTGCAAAGCAGCATTGCTGGTGAGTGATTTTAGTGAGGTCTAGTTTATGATTTAGAAAAAAAAATTTTAAAATCAGTTACAGATTTGGAATCCCAGAATGGTTGGGGTTATAAGGCACTTTAAAGCTCATCTTGTTCTGACCCCCTGCCATGGGCAGGTCCATTGACCAGGCTGCTCCAAGCCCTGTCCAGCTTGGTCTTGAGCACTCTCAGGAATATCACACACTAGTGATCCTTGTGTTCTGCATGGGAATGCTGTAAGGGTGGATTTGTGGGTGTTTGTCAGTAAAGGAGGGTCACCAACATCTCATTTATTACCCCAGTGTCACTACAGGTGTATTTATGGGGTGTTCCACACCACTACTGGGGTATTATTTCTACCACTCTCCTCAGCTAAATAATCAGAGCTTGTTATTACACACATCAGTGACATACTCTGGCTTGGATTTCACTGTTATTCCTTCAGGGAAGCATTTGCTTTAAACTGAAATTGTGCCAAAAAGACAGAAGAGGAAATACAGTGGAGATTCAACATACCAGAGGACAATGTATATGCCTGTAAATGTCTCCTGTCTAATGATTTGGCCTTTTAGGTGTTTTAAGGCAGTTTTATTTTATGCTGTTAGCATCAAAGATATCTGATTTCTTACTTGTAACCTCCTGCTTGCTGAGTTATAAACTCCTCAGCAGAAATGAGCAGCAAAGGAATTTCCTGGAGGGTTTTTAAATGGACAAATGCATTCCTCTGCTGGTCCCACTTTAACCTCCACAGGAGGGTAAGTGTATTTGTCTACTGAAGAACTTCTAAAATTTCTTTAAAAAATAGAGAAGTGAAGAAATCGTGCAGGGTTTTGCAGCTTTTTCTGGGTTAGATACCCCAATTTCTTCAGTGAGGAACCACCCAGACCTGGTTTCTGTGCATGTATTCCCAGTTTCAGAGTGGATAAGCTAACTGGAAAACCCTTTCCTCAATTTAGAAGAGCGTCATTAGAATCAGAATATGGAACAGCTCATGCTTAAGAATGGCAGCATTTGCTTCAGTCACGGCACTTCAAATTTCCAGCAGGTAAAAGGACAGCACAGCATTTTTCCAGCATTCTTGTTATCTGAGAGCAGGATGTGCTGGAATCATCATTCCTGAAGGGGTTTAAAAGCAGTATGGCTGTAACACTTGGGGACATGGTTTAGTGGAGGGCTTGGCAGTGCTGGGGGGATGATTGGACTCAAGGGTTTTACAGGGCTTTTCCAGATTTAACAATTCCATGATTTTGTGATTTCTTCCTGACAGAATGGAAGGACACCAACTACAATGCAGGAAAACAGTGGTCAGAGTGAGTCTGGGAGAGAAGGTCAGTGTGGAGAGGCCATAGATCTGAATGGGGATAGAAGAGGCAGAAGAGGGGGTGACTGAAAACTGCTTTCTGTCATTTATGACATGACACTGTGCTTTCTGCAGCAGGAAATACATCCTGCTCACACCATCCCCGAGCCTTGGAGCTGTAGCACATTCCCTTCTCTCCCTGGTCACCCCCCTACACATGCCAGGGCAGCCTGAGCTGCAGCAATGGCACAGGGCAACTCCTCCCGAGTGACCGAATTCATCCTCCTGGGGGTCTCCGACACCCGGCAGCTGCAACTCCTCTTCTTCACCCTCTTCCTCCTGGCCTACGCCATGGTCCTGTTGGGCAACCTCCTCATCATTGTGACAGTCAGGACTGACCCCAAGCTCTCCTCGCCCATGTACTTCCTCCTCAGCAATCTGTCCTTCATCGATATCTGCTACACCTCCGTCACCGCCCCCAGGGCGCTGGTGGCCCTGCTCTCAGGGCACAGGGCCATTGCCTTTGAGGGCTGCATGGCCCAGCTGTTTTTCCTGCACTTTGTGGGCTCCTCAGAGATGTTCCTCCTGACAGTGATGGCGTTCGACCGCTACACGGCCATCTGCAGGCCCCTGCACTACACGGCCATCATGGCCCGCAGGGCCTGCTGGGCCCTGGTCGCTGCCTGCTGGGTCGGGGGCTTTATCCACTCCATTGTCCAGACTGTGCTCATACTCCAGCTGCCCTTCTGCGGCCCCAACGCCATCCACAGCTACTTCTGTGACGTGCCGCCCGTCATCCGCCTGGCCTGCGCCGACACCGCCCTCACCGAGCGGCTCATGGCCTCCAACAGCGGCCTCATATCCCTGGGCTGCTTCCTGGTGCTGGTGGCCTCCTACGTGCTCATCCTGGCCAAGCTCCGGGCCCGCCTCTCCCAGGGGCACTGGAAGGCGCTGTCCACCTGCGCCTCACACGTGATGGTCGTCACCCTGCTCTTCATGCCCTGCATCTTCACCTACCTGCGGCCCGCCGGGACCTTGCCCACCAACAGGTACGTCCGTGTCATCTCCACGATCTTCTCACCCATGATGAACCCCATCATCTACACCCTGAGGAGCAGCGAGGTGAAGGAATCCATCTGGAGACTGTGGAAGCACTGCAGAACCTTCTGAGACGAGCTGGGTTGGCAGAACCCTGGAGTTACACCCAGAGTTACAATGGGAGTCACATTCCTACTCTACCCCTGCACAATAATGACTTAGTGGCTAAAGTCTACAGACTTCAAATTATGTACAAATACACACATAAATTTTATATGTGTACATAACTTCCCATAGAACATTTATACACACATATAACTTAATATTAAAAACTCATGCTGAAACTTCCAAGCTTCCTTAACACTCTCAGCCGTGTGGGATCATAATTTTCAAATAAATAAATAAATCCAGAATGAGCCTTGTCTCCCTGTCTGACTTGCTTTTCCTGCGCTGTGACAGCAGAGGGCAGAGGCACACTCACTAAGTGTCCCCAAATTCACCCACCGACACTGGAACACAGAGACGGCGCAGATTCTGCTTGTAGGGTTTTCTTTAGACATAAAATAATATTTTTGGTCATAATTCTCTCACAGAAGTGAATGATTAAAATTCTACAAGGCACAATATATAGAGGAAGGAGGAGTGGAGACGGACTCCGGACCAGGGCACGGAGGCAGGACAAGAGGGAATGGCCTCACACAGACACAGGGTGGGTTTAGATGGGATAGTGGGAAGAATTTCTTCCCTGTGATCGTCTGACATGGGTTTCCCAGAGAAGTCAAGGCTGTCCTGTCCCTGGAAGTGTTCCAGGCCAGCTTGGATAGGGCTTGGAGCAATGTGGGATATCAGGGATAGTGAAAGGTATCCCTGCCCATGGCAGGGAGGCTGGAATGGGATTGTCTATAAGGTCCCCTCCAACCCAATCTGCCTCTGTAAGGGGCAGCAGTTACATCACCAAATCCATGAGGGATAGAAATTCAGTGGTTGCCATGAGGGGAACACCATCAGTTTTTTGTGCTAGAATGATTTAGGATTGGATTCATCCCACCTAAATAAAATCACAGGATCACTCAGGTTGGAAAAGCCCTCTAAGATCATAAAGTCCAGCCATTCCCCAGGGCTGCTAAGGCCACCACTAACCCGTGTCCCCAAGTGCCACATCCACACAGCTTTTAAATTCCTTCAGGGTTAGCGACTCTACCACAGCCCTGAGCAGCCTTTTCCAGGGTTGGAAAACTCTTTCCATTAGGATTTTTTTCCTAATATCCAATCTAAATTGCCGCACAGGAAGTGAAAGGATTTCCACTTTGCCTGTCTCTCCACGCAGTTTTAAATTAGCCTTCACTCCTACACCTGTAGGAAGAGGAAGATCAGAAGCATTAGTGAGTCATTGATCCTCCTGGTTAAAGAGATTTCCAAACATCTCCCATCCTTGTGCAAATGAGATTTCTTTTTAATTGTGAATTCCTACTCAAGATCATCATAGAATGGCCTGGGTCGGAAGGTAGCAATTTTTTTAGTATTAGAGGAAAAAGTTGAAAAATTAAAAATGTTCTTTAGGTCAATTAAGGTAAATTTCAATTGAGAAAAGAAAATTATCACTGTGGTAGTTTTTTTAACACTCCAATAAAGCTTTTATAGATATTTTATTTATAAATAAATGCAAGGCAAATTGGAACTGTGGTCCAATTATTTTGGTGGTGTCAATTTGTTCACCAGGTATAAACTGGGGCTATCAACAGTGAACTGATTTGAAATAACTGCTCCAATTTTTGATAAAACAAATAAAAATTCCATATTTTTGGAAGCTGGGATTTCAATACAAGGGGCTTGCAACAACCTGATCCAGTGGAATATGCCCCTAGCCACTGCAGGGGGTTTGGAATGGGATGAGCTTTAAAGTCCCTTCCAACCCAAACTATTCTATGAAGATAAACAATTTAATATAATTGATTTTTCTCCCCTGGAAACATCTTGGGAGAACTTTAACAAGGCCTCAGAAGATGCTGTTAAAAAGTTGGTGCCTGACAAATTGCAAAGGTGCAACTTTGGCAGCTGAGTTTGTCCCTGTGTGTTAATTGGCTCCACTGTGCACCATTATGATTCCAAGTTCTTTCTCTCCTGGAAATTATCAGTTCTATGAGCTCACCGTCATATTTATGGCCCTCATCTACAGGACAGGGGAAAAAAAAAATCCTTTGAGAACTGTCAGGATCTCTACAATGCTTTTGTTAAATCCCAAAAAGGCTGAAGAGATCCTAGGCTAATCAATTTTATTTAACAACTATGGGACTGAAACACAAATAGACATCAGAGAAAAGGGAGCATTTTCAGCAGACTCTAATCAGTCTGGACTCATCATGAGCATTCCTAGATGGAAATCTCAAACAATGACAAAGCTGGGTAGTCCCAGAAGTGGACAAAATCAAATCATTTTGATTGCATTTGGTTGTACAGTGGGGATGGCAGGGAGGTGTGGGCAACAGGGCAAGAGGTGTCTAATCCAGAATATCATCAATGAGTGCACATCTGGATTCTGCAAAAAGGGATATTTTTGTTGTTGTTTGTTTTGGGGTTGCTTTTTTTAATTTAATTTTTGCAATAAAATATAATGCAGTATAACTTTCATTTATTTACCCTGAGGCCACTTATCTCAAAAAGTATCCTGTGTTTCTACTTCTAATAACCCAGATAAGATTATCCTGCAAATAAACAAAATGTAGAGTTGAGAGCCTGGGTGACTGGTAGCACCTTGATGAGGCCAATGGATCCCACCCCAAAAAAACATTTAAGATTTATGAGGGGAACAGAATCACAGAATGGTTTGGCTTGGAAGGGAGAGGTGAGGGATGGATCTCTTTGCTGTAACTCTTTCTGGCATCTGGGTTTATTACAAAATTCTTTATTGCAAAACTCCATGGGAAGTGTGATGCCTGATGGTCCTTGGGCTAACAGCAGCACACAGGGAAAGGTCTGGACCATGGGGATTCATTCCAGCCACAGCTCTGCACTCCCATGGCAGGATAGGGCTGTGCTGTGAGACCCTTGGGGAATTCCAGTTTATAGAGTCCTGGAATGGTTTGCGTTGAAATGGACCTTAAATCCAGTTTCATCCCCTGCCATGGGCAGGGACACCTCCCACTACCCCAGGTCCCTCCAAACCTCATCCAACCTGGCCTTGAACACTTCCAGGGATGGGGCATCCACAGCTTCCCTGGGCAACCTGTGCCAGGACCTCACCACCTTCATAGGGAAGAATTTCTTCCAAATACCCACTCTAAATCCCTCATCTTTTGGTTTAAACCCATTCCCTCTTTTCCTATCACTGTTTGCCCATGTAAGACACAGAATCTTTAATTTTCCAGGGGTTTTCAAACACAGCAAACAGGCTAGAAGAACGATGGACAGCCAGAGCCCTTCATATGAACAGTGCAGAATTTATAGTCAGGTATTGCTGGAATAGGAACGGGCCAGTTCCCAGTCCTGGACATCACATGGGAAGTGGCACTCCCATAAATCACACATGGATGCTTAATGGAACTGGAGGGGAATTTTTGTTAGCTCTTCAAAATAGTACTAGTAATTTTGATTCCTTGGATTTCCAGCCCCTTTTGGCAACCTTCTGAAAAACCCCTCATACATGCAATTAAGGGAACATCCAAAAAAAGTGTCAGCCACACTTGTCCCCAGACACTCCCTGATATTTATACAACCTCATTAAAGAAGAGAGGTGCCTACTCCTGCAGCCAAGCCAGCCCTTGTGCCAGTGCTGGCAGGTGTCTGTGTGACTATTCCAACACTGCTCTATCAGGATTCATCTCTTCCTTATGAGTGAAATCATTTTTATGTCACATGTAGAAAGAAGAAAAAGGATTGCTTTGTTTCCTGGAGATGCAGACAGCTATAAGTCACCCGTAATTAATTCTGTGCAGTGAGTATTTCTGTGTTGTTTCTATGCTATTTCACCGGAATGTGCTCCCCATTTTATGAACAAGTTATTTCTGCCGAGTTAATTATTCCTTATGTAATTTAAGCCCTGACTTTGCTCCCTCTCAAGCTGCTGGGAGAACATGAGACCACAGAGGAGCCTGGCCAGATGAAATATTTCATCAGTCTATTTATCTCTTCTTGTCTTATAAATGAGAACATGGTACAATATTCCCACCATCTCAAAATCAATGCCAAAGCCTCCCAAAAAGATGATGTTTGGACTAAACTTTGCTTTCTCTCCCTAACGGGCTGTAAATCTTTACTGTAAATACTGAGCCACATTCCATGGAGCAACACAGGGTAAACGGGAAGATCCTTTAATGCCACATTTAGACTTCTTTGAATTGGGGAAAGGGGATGGGGGGAAAGTCCAGATAGATGCTAAAAGTACTAATGGTATTATGGAAGTCTGCAGGGTAACACTCATAGAAAGCTGGTGGGTCTTAATGGGATTCCAAGTTGTAATTTTTTTTTTTATTATAGACTCATAGGATGGTTTGGGTTCGAAAGCACCTTAAAATTCAGGTGATTCCAACCCTCTGCCATGGGCAGGGACACTTTCCACTTGACTAGGTTGCTCCAAGCCCCATCCAAAAGCTGAAAAAACCCCAAAATGTATCTATCTGATTATGAGGGATTTAATTCTTCTGTGACAGCATTGCTCCCTTAAAAAGTAAGTTTTACCTTCAGTTACTAATCTAGACCCTTTTTGTTATATTATTAATACTAAATAATCTATGTTGAAAGGAATTCTAGGGATCTACACCACACTTCCCTAGTTCAGAGACTCTTGAAAGCCCTTTTGCGTTGCCTGCAGCTGTGTCGAAACTGGACACTACAGGGAAGGTAACTTCAACTTTCATCTTTTCAGTCTGAGGTGGCAACTTGCAAAAAGGAACATTTTGAATTAATCTCTGTGAAGTTTAATACCTACATTTTGCCTTTTGCCTTAGGAATATGTAGGTAAAATTTAGATTTTGAGTGCAGCAATGCTCAGAAATGGTTTTGAACTTCAAAACAGACAAAAAGCCCCCTCACAATCTTTAAAGTGGGGATGAAATTGTGATTAAGTTGCACCTTCTTTATTCCAGGGAAACTTCTGCCTCATTCCCACAACGAGAGATAAGATGCAGAGGGCCAACCTCTCAACAGTATCCGAATTCGTTTTTGTGGGCCTCTCTGATGCTCCAGAAATCCGTTTGCTTCTCTTTGTGCTGTTTCTGCTCGTTTATTTGGCCACCATGGCAGGCAACATCACTCTCCTCGCTGCCATCAGCACTGACTCCCACCTGCACAGCCCCATGTACTTTTTACTTGGCAACTTGTCCCTGCTGGATCTCTTATGTCCCACCATCACTGTGCCCAAGATGCTGGGGGCCCTGCTGCTGGAGCACAAAGAGATTTCTTTCTCTGGCTGCCTGCTCCAGCACTTTTCCCTCATTGCTGTGGTGGGCACGGAGATTTTCCTCCTGACTGTGATGGCCTACGACCGCTACGTGGCTGTGTGCCACCCGCTGAGGTACCCCAGCATCATGAGCAGGACGCTGTGTGCTCAGCTGGCTGTGGGCACCTGGGCAACAGGGCTTCTGAACTCCCTGCTGCACACCTCTCTGGTTTTCACGCTCTCTTTTTGTGGTCCTAACCAAATCCAGCAGTATTACTGTGACATTCCTCCCGTGCTGGCCCTCTCCTGCTCGTCCACGTGGAGCAGGGAGTTGGTGATCCTGGTGGTGGCTGGGGTGCTGGGGAGCAGTGCCTGCGTGGTCACCGTGGTCTCTTACATCTACATCCTCCTGGAAATCCTGGCCAGGAACTCCCCTGGCATCTGGCACAAGGCTTTCTCCACCTGTGGTTCTCACCTGACTGTGGTTTGCCTTTTCTACGGGACCACCATCTGCACCTACGTCCGCCCTTCCTCCACCTATTCCCCGCACTGGGACAGGATCGTGTCCATGCTCTATGGAATGCTCACCCCGCTCCTAAATCCCATCATCTACAGCCTCAGGAACAAAGAGGTAAAATGTGCCCTAAAAAGAGTGATCAGCAGGCTGAGAAGGGCTTTAACGGGGCAAGAAAACCTCGCTCAGTCCCCACCATCAGCTGGGTAGAAACTACAGTTTGTGGCTGATCTCCTCTAACTTTCAGACATATAAAAATTAGATGCTGGGACTCAAATTCATTTTCTGGGCTCAAAACTCCTCCTCTGGGCTGAAAACTCCTTCTTTTGGCTCCCTCTGCAGTTAGAAGGAGAGCTGTGCACTTCCAGAATAGCATGGCACAGCTTTAGGTCATTTTCACAGAAGAGACTGGCTGGAAATGTTCTCCACTGAGCAGTGAGGTGAGAGCAGGCAGGACCTGGATGCATATTTTAGGGCAGGACTTCTGGGACTTGGTATTCAGGCATGCTTAGATATACACTGTATGAAAGCAGTTTATATCCCTTTCATAATTAAACTCCAAATACATTAAAGTATGTTTTATGGATGAGCCCTGAAATCTCTCTCCTTGTTGAGTGTCTGCTGTTTGCTGGAATCACCAGAGTTCCATCTCTGGAGTCGTGTTTGCCACTACATTTTTCCTTTTTCCCAGTTTTTTTTCTCCTTGCTGCATCAAATCCTAATGGGAAAGAGAGGTGATGCTGCTTCCTGCAGCTCACCTCTCTTCACCACCTCTCTTCTTCATAGAGAAATAATAAAGTCATCTTGTAAAAATGCTGAGATTATTGTCACTTGACTGACCCCAAAAGCTTCTGATGGAATAGGTTTAATAAAATCTCTTTTATTTAGCTACAAGAGTCTCTCAATTTTTAAATGCTTTCATTCTGTGATTAGACCTTGTATTAATTGCAACCTAAAGGTGTCTGAAATGCAAGAAAAGTCACCAGAGCTTACAACTGCAAGCAGGATATTTATGAAGCACTTTTTTTAATGCAAGAAAAGTTATCAGAGATTATAATTATGAGCAGGATATTTATGAAGCATTTCAACAGCCAAAAAAAAAAAAAAATCCTTGTTCCAGCTCTTCCAGGTCTCTGAATGGCTGCACAACCAGGGCACAGCAGTTGGATTTGTCTTTATCCACAACTTCACTCCTGACTAGAACTCCTGGAACCTGGAATCTGACTCACCACCTGCCATGCCTGTTGATGGCTCCCTTGGGATGTCCCAGGCACTTTCAAAAAGTTCTGAGGGACTTCTGCCAACCTCAGGTTGTTGGCCAGGGGCAGCTGCCGGTGACAGTGATGAAGGATCAATTATCCTTCAAATTCCTGCCACAGCTTCTGCACCAACCAAGTGGAGGAACTGGAGAGGTGTTGGCCAAGCCATGAATTCTCCCGCCAAATTGTGACAAACTGAACCGCTTTGGAAGTTTTCATTCTCTTTGAAAAGGAGGAAAGTTCCCTTCTCCTCAGTGCCTGTGAAGTTGTCCCCGGGGGCTTGTTAGGAGGAAGAGGGAGGCCCACCCGGAGCTCCCTAAGAAGGTTTTAAGATCATTAGAGGCTTTTTCAGGATGCCCAGAAGGGCTTGTTAAGATGAAGGGCCTCGGGTGGCTGCTCCCTGCAGGATTGAGGAATACTCCTCTTTCCAGAGGTGATGGAATCTAAATGGAGCTGTGTGGACAGATGCCTAAGGATGGACACCAACCTGCGTGCAATTCCAAACCCTGGATGCCTTTGCATCTGAATTCCAAGGAACCAAACTAGAGCCTGATTTACAGTGCGTGTCCAGATGGGAGATCTGGATGGATGGAATTGAGAAAAAATTGGGGGAAAATTGAGAGGGAAAATAAGGAAAAACTGGGGAAAAAATTGAGAAGAAATAGGTGAAAAATGAAGGGAAATTGGGAAAAACGAGGGGGAAACAGGGAAAAAAAGGAAATAATGGGGAATAATTGGGGAAAGCTGGAGGGGAAAATAGAAAAACTGGGGAATAAATAGGTGAAAAATGAGGAAAATTGGAAAAAAAACAAGAGGGAAATAGGGAAAAAAGGGAAATAATGGGGAATAATTGGGGAAAGCTGGAGGGGAAAATAGAAAAACTGGGGAATAAATAGGTGAAAAATGGAGTAAAATTGGGAAAAAAGGAAACAGAGAAATAAAGAAAAAAGGGAAACAATGAGGGAGAATAGGAAAAAATGAGAACGGNTAAAATTGGGAAAAAACGAAATAGAGAAATAAAGAAAAAAGGGAAACAATGAGGGAGAATAGGAAAAATGGGAAAGAATTGGGGAAGAAATAGACAAAAAATTGGGGAGAAATAGAAGAAAACTGGGGGGAAATGGGGAAAATTGGGGAGAAATAGAAGACAGTTGGGAGAAATGGGAAAAAATGGGGAAAATAGGAAAAAAATAGGATAAAATTGGGGAAAATATGAGAAAAATGGAAAAAAATATGGAAAAATTGGGGCAAAACTGAGGGAAAATTGGGGAAAATTGGGGAAAAATTGGAGGAAAAATTGGAAAAAATAGGGAAAAATTAATGGCTTGTGAAGGTGGAAAGTTTGGATTATTAAGTCTAACTCTGCTACAGTTCTCTCCCTCTCCCACTGACCATGTGTTCCCAGAAAGAGGCACTATAAGGAGCTGTTTGCTGCCAGTGGACCCAACAAGGCTCACACCAAAAGCTGGGACTGAGTTATTGGGTAAATTAGCAAGGAATATGTTCCCTCTTTTCTCCTCCTTTCCCAGAGAAGCTGTGGCTGCCTCACCCCTGGAAGTGTTCCAGGCCAGGATGGATGGGCCTTGGAGCAACCTGGTCTGGTGGGAAGTGTCCATTAGAGGTTCACTCTTTACCATCAGCTGTACCACCCCTTCAGGAATCAAGGTGCTAATCCCTAAATATTCCTCAAAACCAAGACATCCTCTTTCATTTCCCTCATGCCCAGTAACCTCTGACACTGGAAGGAGACAGCTGTGATTTCTTTTGGCAGCACTGGAAAAATTCAGCAGGGAAGGATCGTAATACACTCACCCAGTTTCTGCTCCTCTTTCCCTGAGGGTCTATTTTTGGCTGCTCCTGAAAATCAATACCCCTGGACTGACTCTCATACTCCTAGAAGTGGAGCTGCCCTGTTGGAATGGGGGGTGGAAGTACAGACAGCACCAAATAAATCGAGGAAAAACATTCTATCAATGAAATTCCCATATGAATGATCCTCTGTGCATTTCCACTTTGCTTTTGCCACTGAAAATCAGCTTTCATCTAGTATTTGGTTAACGTCATGTAACTAGTGAGAGACCATTTTCATTTATCTATTCCTAAATATAAAGGATTCCTAAAATTCTTGACGTGTTGTCAAAAAACAAAAAAAGAAATTACTTTTTTTCTATAAGCGAAGTCCAACTATATTATTTATGTGTGGATTTTATTACTTGCAATGAATCTAGGGCAGATTTTCCCCTCTCTCTTTTTTTTATATTTATCTTCTATGGGGCTACCAGATATGAAAAGATGCAACATAAAAGAGGATGTGAATGATTGATTTTTCTCCTCTCAAAATACCATCCACTTGTGAAATTCAGGTTAGGCTACAGTCCTGGTTTTAAAATTCCCAGGACTTTGGGAATCAAAAAAAAGGTTCTCCTCCCTTTCCTCCCTATTTTTTAATTCTTATACAAAAAAAGGATTCATAGAATCAAGGCTCCTTGTGAAGAGACTTTGTTGTCTCTGGGGCCACCCTTTAAACACTTGGCTTCAAATGGCTTTAAGATGAAGGAGGGAAGGATTAGACTGGATATTAGCAAGAAATTTATCCCTTTGGGAGTGGAAAAAATCTGGTTGTTTATTAATCCCATTTTAGACAGCTTTGTGTTATCTCACTCAAGGATAACCACCTAAAATTTTGGAATTTATACAGCTCATCTGTATAAATTCCTTTCTCTGCTCTGCCTAGAATTTATCCTGGCATCAGCAGAAATGTGTATTAACTTTTGCAAAGTTAGGGTTAAATTATGTTTTTTATGCTTTTCCTTGGAAGGTTGAAATAATACCCAGAATTCCTTTTTTAACAGACTGAATCCAATTCAAATTCAAGTTTCAGGGAAAAAAAAAAGTTTGAGGGGAGTTCCTTGGAAAATATAAAGATATCAGTGTTTGAATATTTAAAAACAATGCTTATGGCTTGTTTTCCATCAATTACTTAAGAATTAATCAGCCTCAGGAAAGTAAATGCACAAAATATTTGTGAGAAATCCCAGAATCAGATGCAACATTTAATTTTAAACTTGGAAAACTAAAAGCTTTTGTCCAGGGAAAATACGGCCTTTGTTTGCCAGCTCTGCCAAACCCTCTATAGGGAAAGAAATACCATTTATATATATTTCATCACATTTTTGTGGCCTATTCTGCTGTTACTAAACATCCTTCAAGCCTGTTCTCATCCTGCTTTCTTGACGATTTCACCACTTAGGTGTATTTTTCCATTTTCTCTTTCTGCCTCTAGACCACAACCTCTTGTTTCCCTTCCAACAACATAATTAGGTTTTAATTTCTGCTTAATCATGTTACAAAATGCTTCTTGGTGCTTATGGGAATATCCAGTCTGAAGAAGGGAAGGCTCCAGGGAAACCTCAGAGCCCCTTCCAGCAACAAAAAGGGCTCAGGGGGAGCTGGAGAGGGACTTTGGACAAGGGCCTGGAGTGACAGGACAAGTGGGAATGGCTTCAAACTGACAGAAGGTGCATTTAGATGGAATACTGGGGGGGAAAAAAATCTTCCCTGTGAGGATGGTGAGGGACTGGAATGGATTTCCATGGGAAAGCTGTGGCTGCCCCATCCCTGGCAGTGTCCCAGGCCAGGCTGGATGGGACTTGGAGAAACCTGGGATAGTGGTGCTATAAATACACATAATACTGACTTTTTGCAAATATTAAGATGAGTGCTATATGTATAAGGTTAAAATAATTTTGCTATAAAGACACAGTTTTTATTCCTTGCTGTTAACTGAACTTAGATACAGTAATGGAATAGCTGATAAAATTATGAACTGCTTGCTTGGTGGAGATAACATCCACTAAACATGAGATGTTATCTGATATTGATACTGATATTCGAACTCTCAGTACCCATTGTCTGAAGAAAATGTGGACCAA
>VZTB01007040.1:7286-26213 GCA_013397245.1 Thryothorus ludovicianus
AAAATCATTTTCCTAGAGATGATGATGTTGTGCCTGCATCCTGCAATACCAAACATCTCCAAGGGGAAAGGGGATCCTGGGGGAGCAGGGTGCCCCTTAAACCACCCCTGCTCTGCCTGGCCTCAGCTGCACCTTCAAAATGCTGGGGCAAGAATTCCAGCTGGCTGGAGGGTTTCCCGACACGGAGCAGCAGTGCTGGGGGAATTGGATTTCTGGGGGGATTTCTGCGGGGATTTCTGGGGGTCCCTGCACGCTCAGCCAGCCCAGCCCCACCTCCGCAGGCCGGCAGGGGCTCGCTCCACACGCCGTTGTGCCCGTCGCGGGTGGTGCAGTGCACCGAGGGCTCCCCGTGCAGAGGGAAGCCGGGGTTGCAGGTGTAGGTCACCGAGGTGCCGTAGTGGAACTCGTTCAGCAGCCGGCCCGAGTGCCTCCCGTTGGGGATGTCCGGAGGGGGCTCGCAGGGGATGCCTGCAGAGGGGCAGAGCGAGAACGAGAGCTGATGGAGGAGCTCTGCCTCTCCCACAGGACTCTGCCCTGCCAGGGGAGGCTTTTTCGTGCAGTCCTTGTTAAGTAAAACACCAACAGGGCTCTGGGTTGTTCTTGTTCTTCAGGTTGTTTATTCTTTCCTTATCAGCAATTTCTGCACACCAGGCTTTACACCAGCCTGGTGTGAAGGAGGAAAGACACAAAAAGCCTCAAACACAGAGCCACTGCTTTCTTAAGACTTCCAAACCCTCTGATAATTTTCCTGCCCACAGAGCAGAGAAATTGCCTGGGAAAGCTTTGATTGGAAAGATGTGGCTGCCTCTGCTGGAAAATATTTCCCAGATCCGTGCGAACCCCCAGAGCCATGAGCTACTTACGCTGACAGAGGGGAACGCCACCACTCCATGCAACACGTCCCCCAGAGATCTCACAGCGCCTGCTGGATTTCCCAATTAACCTGTGCCTGTGTTAAAAGGATTGGTCATTCATCCCAAGCCAATTCAGGTGGAGTTATTGCCCCTCCTCACCACCTGGGATGTGGGATCAGCCCTGCTGGCAGCAGAGCTGTGGCCATGAAGGGGAGGTTCCTTCCTTGCTCTGCCTGACCCGTGTTCCCAGTATATAGATATAGATATATTATAGTGTATAGGCACAATAGTGAGCCCCTGATGTGCCCTATAGGCACAGAACTCTGTACAGGGCCTTCTGTACAGAATCCATTTACTGGGGGTGAATATACGGAGGTTAAAAAAGGGGACACTTACCCAATCCATGTCCAAACCAGGACTTACCCTTCCTCACAGCTGTAAACCACTGTAGACCCAAGCTGGAAATTTTCCAGGGAAATAATCTTGCCATTCATAGGCTCACCAGGGTGACTGCACTGTTTCCCTGGGGAAGGAGAACACCCTTATTTCATGCTCCTGTCTCTCTCCACAGCAGTACAAAATATGCAATTATTCATTCCTCCAGTCCCCTGCCCACATTCCCAGTTCCCCCCAACACAGGTTTCCAATTTCAAAGAGTTACATGGCTTTACTAGTCACATATTCAGAATAACATCAAGCTTTTGGCAGCATGGACAGAACCTGAGACCTGTTCCTCCTGCAACAAGGGACACCAAATCAAGGATCTATTCACTTTTACAGAACTCTAGTGCTTCTGACCACACTCCGCTCTCAAGGCATGTAATAGTAGGTGACATTCCTGGGACTTTAGCATATCCAGGGAGGCACATGTACTGCACAGTCTTCCCAACAGAAAAATCAATGGCATTTCTATGCTCCTCATTTAGCTCAGCAAACTGTAACCTTGTGGGAATGCCACAAGCACCTATTGAGAGAGAAAAGAGATGTGAGAAGCAGGCAGGACAGGCACACGGGGGGCAAGCACACAAAGAGCACTGTTAGGAGGAAAGGGACTTGGTTTGCCTGGTAAAAAATGCTTATTTTGATTAATATAGCCATTAATAAACACATTTTCCCAAAGGGTTGCAGAGGATTAGGTTCCTGTTCCCGGGATAGGCTTAAATCTTCCCCTCAAAGGGTTCAACAACATTTTTTAAGCAGGATTAGGGGACATAAAACAGCAGTGTACCCCGAGGCAGGTGTGTCACGTACCCGGAGAGACGCTGGAGGAGTTCTGGTGAGGCAGGGCTCTGACACACACAGGAGCAGGGGGCTGCCAGCTGCCATCCCCCTGGCAGGTCACGCTGGCACTGCCGCGCAGGCTGTAACCATGGTGGCACCGAAATGTCACCGTTTGCCCAGGCGCAGAGAGAGGTCCGTGGCCACCAACTTGCCTTCCATTGGCTACGACTGGATTGATGCAGACAGTCTCTGGAATTGAGGGCGTGCGGGAGGAGTCAGAGCAAAAGGAAACACAAAACCACGGGATGTTAAAGTTGCAACAACAAAATCAGCGTGATGTCGGCACAAACCTCCCCAGCCGTAGGAAGGCTTGACATGATCGCATTCCATGAGCCACTTTACATGGAATTAACCCTCTTGGAGGATCTGTTTGCACTGGTGAGGGTGTCCCCAGTGCTCAGAGCCACACTGAGGGTTTGTGCCCTGAGGGGACAGAGCCCAGACTCACCTGCACAGCGCGGGCGGGGCTGGCTCCAGTTCCCCGAGGCTCGGCAAGACACAGCGGCATTTCCTACCAGGTAATAGCCAGGACTGCAGGTGTACCTGACAGACATGCCAGCCGTGAAAAACGCTTTGTTCTGGCCGTTGTGATTTGCGTTGGCGATCTCCGGAGGCATCGGGCACGGGCGGACTGCGAGAGCGAGATGAACTCAGCGAGGGGAGCGAGGGGAGGCAGCCGCAGGGATGCTGCACGGATGGGTTAAATCCCTGCCGCACCCCCTGCTCCTGAGCACTCACCCCTCTGGCACACGAGCAGCGGCGGGTCCCAGGTGCCCCCGGGCTGGCACCGAGCCTCATCAGAGTCCTCTGCTGCATAACCAGGGTGGCAGTCAAAGTGCAGCGTCTCTCCCGCTCGGTAGGTGCTCTGCAGGTTGTGCACCCGCCCATTCTGCACCTCGGGTACCTGACAGCCGATGGCTGCGGGAACAGTGACAGGGTTCTTTGAACCTCCGTGCATCAGCTGGGTGCTGCACACACAGGGCCCTCCCCTCGCTGCCACAGGCTGCTCTGATGCCACGGGACACCCAGCGCCCTTCCCGCCACCCCACACACCTGCACAGCGGGGCAGGGGCCGGCTCCAGAGCCCGGAGTCCGTGCAGGTGATGGACGCATTCCCGAGCAGCTCGAAGCCCTCCTTGCAGCGGTAGGACACGGTCACTCCCCGGGAAACCCTGGCCAGGGACTGCGCGCTGTGCAGCCCGTTGGCGATGCTTGGTGGCCGAGGACATGTCACCTCTGCAGAGGGAGGGAAAACCTCATGAGAGTTTGGGAGAGGTGATTTTTGGAAAGCCAGATCAGCCCCACCCTCCAGCATGTCAGGCTTTGGGAGGACCGAGGGCTCAAACCCCGGGTACTGCCACTGCATCCTGACAGCAGCCTTTGGGTGTCCTGTCTCTCCTCTAATTTTTCTGGGTAAAGAGTATTGAAATGGTTAATTTAAACCCAGCAGGTCTCCCCCTAAAAGCTCTGTGTCCCCCCATGCCCCTGGCTGTTCTCAGCACTGTCACCTTCCATGGATATGCTGGAGCCAGGCTGTGACTGGAGCACAGGGAGAAGCGAGCTGACTCTGGATTCGTGGATCTTACCTTGTTCTTTACGTAAGATAAACTCATATATTTCATTCAAATGGAATTTAGTCTCTGCCTGAAGGTCTCGGTGGATTTGGTGAGGGTGTCCCCAGTGCTCAGAGCCACACTGAGGGTTTGTGCCCTGAGGGGACAGAGCCCAGACTCACCTGCACAGCGCGGGCGGGGCTGGCTCCAGTTCCCCGAGGCTCGGCAAGACACAGCGGCATTTCCTACCAGGTAATAGCCAGGACTGCAGGTGTACCTGACAGACATGCCAGCCGTGAAAAACGCTTTGTTCTGGCCGTTGTGATTTGCGTTGGCGATCTCCGGAGGCATCGGGCACGGGCGGACTGCGAGAGGGAGATGAACTCAGCGAGAGGAGCGAGGGGAGGCAGCCGCAGGGATGCTGCACGGATGGGTTAAATCCCTGCCGCACCCCCTGCTCCTGAGCACTCACCCCTCTGGCACACGAGCAGCGGCGGGTCCCAGGTGCCCCCGGGCTTGCACCGAGCCTCATCAGAGTCCTCTGCTGCATAACCAGGGTGGCAGTCAAAGTGCAGCGTCTCTCCCGCTCGGTAGGTGCTCTGCAGGTTGTGCACCCGCCCATTCTGCACCTCGGGTACCTGACAGCCGATGGCTGCGGGAACAGTGACAGCGTCCTTTGAACCTCCGTGCATCAGCTGGGTGCTGCACACACAGGGCCCTCCCCTCGCTGCCACAGGCTGCTCTGATGCCACAGGACACCCAGCGCCCTTCCCGCCACCCCACACACCTGCACAGCGGGGCAGGGGCCGGCTCCAGAGCCCGGAGTCCGTGCAGGTGATGGACGCATTCCCGAGCAGCTCGAAGCCCTCCTTGCAGCGGTAGGACACGGTCACTCCCCGGGAAACCCTGGCCAGGGACTGCGCGCTGTGCAGCCCGTTGGCGATGCTTGGTGGCCGAGGACATGTCACCGCTGCAGAGGGAGAGAAAGGGTCTGTGGGGACAGCTCAGGTAACGTCAGAGTGAGAGCCTGAATTCTGCTCTCTGTTCCATTTGCAGGATCGAGGCTCTGGCTCACTCAAGGTTCAGCTGCACCTGGAGGGAAGTACTGGCAGTAATGACAGTCCCGACAGGACAGAGGGCACATCAGAGCATTTGGCAGGGACCCACACTGACATGGGAGCACAAGACAGTGAGAAGCTGTGATTTCTTTCCACTCCACAATGAAGGTGAAAATGCCCCACATCTGCCCAGAAGCAGAGTGTCCGAAATCCCCCGGGATTCAGACCTTGCCATCCCAAGGGTAACTTCTCCCCATCCCTCTCGGAGCCCCAGAGAGGGCTCAGCCATCCCCATGCCCCACCCCAGAGTGTTCCACTGGAGCTGTCTCTGTCCCCCTTACCTTGAGCCCCGGTGCTGAGGAGCAGGGCGGCGCTGCCCAGCAGGCAGAGGGTGAAGGTGGGCACCATCCCCGGCACGGACGGCAGCTCCCGGGGGCACGGGGCAGATATGGGCAGCCCAGTTCCCCCCACTGCCCCCACGGGAGGAAGGAGACGCTGCTGGGGGACTTCCCAGGGCTGTGGGACCGGAACCTGTGGGCTCCCCAGCACCAGCAGGCACAGCCAGCACCCCCGGGGAGGCTGCAGATGCCTCACGCTGCTGCTGCTGCTGCTCGTGGTTTCAGGAGAGGACGTGGAGAGGGGTGAAAAAGGGCTGAGTGCAGGCAGAGGTGCTGTAGCTGCACTGTGCCCACGGTGCAGAGCATCTTCCCTTAGGGGAAGTGGCCCAGGCTCTGTCCCAGAGCCCCAGGTGGTGGTGGTGACACCTGAGGGACACGGCACAGTTCACCTGGGGAAGGGACAGAGTGGGACATCCCCTTCTCACATAAAAATGGGACCAGGTTTGGACACAAATCCTCCTGACCCACCCCTGGGCTCTTCCCTCCCCGCTGGCAGGAGGAATAATCCCCCCAGAGAGGACTTTTGGATAACGGAGCAGCCCCAGCAGCTCCAGCTCCCCACCTCACACAGGTGACACCTTCTGAGCCTAAAACAGGCAGCAGGACATGAACTGCTCAAGTCCTTTTATCCCTTTGATTGGCAGAGAGCTTCCAATACCTACAAATCCAACATTCACACTTTGGAACTGCACTTGGTCATTTGCACTCAGATTATAAAGAAAAATTATGTACAGTTGATTACAAATACAGCAAATAAACCCCCTCTGATGGTAAATTTTGGTGACCACACCTGTAAGCAATGTTTCAGCATTCACAGGTCCTTTCATTTGATTGTGGGGAGATAATTCCAAGCTGATCCCCAAATCACATGTTAAATAATTTCCACAAAAATCACTTTGCATTGTGCAATAGGAATAAATGTGCTGGGATTAAAATAGCAAAACACAGCCCAGAGATGCGAGGCTTTAGGTTGTATTTTGTCCATCTAGTCACTCACATGGCTTACAGTAAGAGAGAAATAAAAATAACCAGCAATGTGCAAGTGCTTGTTCTGCAAGGCTGAAGAAACAGGATCTGCAGTGCCCCTGAGACAGCTGAACAGGACAGTGCCCTGCTGGGAAGGGAGAACTTGGGGCTCTGTTTGGGACAAGGCTGATGTGTGGATGGAAATGGTTATTTGTGGGTTTCCTTCTTATCAGAGGCAGGTTCCTGCTAGCAGGAAGGCACCAGGGAAAATGGAGAAACCAAAGGTCTGCAGTAGACACATTTTGGATGGTTCCTGTTCCCGAGTGCACATCATGAGAAACTCCCAGAAGGGTGATTTACCTCTGCAGCAGACAAAACCCCAAACCTCAGCATTTTGCTTTATCAGCAGCTAAAAGCCTGAGTGTCCCAGGCTTAGCCAGTCAAAATTCCACCAGAGTGGTGTTTCCCTTCTAAACAGGAAATCTTCCAGTCTTAACTCCATTTCCTGACACTTCAGCTAATGCAGGGATCCTTTAGCCAGGCTGAGTTACAGGCAGGAAAGGACACCAACATTTGTGTGGCCTTTCCATCAGCCAGACAAATCCAGGGCATTTTGCCCACATGGTTCCTCCCTCACCTCTCTCCACACTCACACCACGGCTGGGTGAGGTCAGGCAGGATGAAAACAAAGTGCCCAAAAGCTGTGGGGCTGGTGCCCTGCTCCCCACGGAGCATTTGGCTCCATCTGCACCTACTTGGGAGCAGAGCAAGAGCCCAAAATCCTGCCAGAAATCCAAGCCCAAAAGAGCCCAAAATCCTGGACAAGGCGGTGTTTGGTCAAAGGCTGCACTCAGTGGTCTTGGGGGTCTTTCCCAGCCTTGAGGACCGTGTGGGTTTCAGTGCTGCCACCACTCAGAGATGACTCTGGGCTCACACATCCTGCTTGGATCAAACCAGGTAAGCCCAGATCACTCTCAGGGGAACATTCCCCGCTGATCCTCTCAGCAGGGGCTGCACTTTCCAGCTCAGGACCCTTCAGAGCCCCCTGAGCCCCAGCCCCAGTGGTGCTGAGGAACCCAACACGTGGGGAGCCCAAAATCCCTCGAGCTTCCTCTCTGGCAGCAGCTTTTTGGCATCTCCGTGGCTTCACCCGGGAACGGCTGCCCTTGATTTCTGAGCAGCATTCCCGGAGTTCTGAGCAGCATTCCAGGGAGCTTCCAAACCACTCCAGTCCCGCACAGCAGTGCCAGGCTTTTCCTGGCTGGGCTTTGCTGCTTCAAGGAGGGAAAAGCAGAGCACTGCCCCACCTCCCTCGTCACAATTCCCAGGAAAGCTCAGGCACTGGACACCAGTGCAACAACAGCAATTAACTGAACAGAAGTAATTAATGAACTTGATTACATCAGCAAAAAAATGAGACTGCAAAATCATTTAAGCCACTCTATGGGAAGGCTTGATTAGTAAATATGAAATAAGCCCCAGAGCCAGGATACCAGTATTCTTTACTTTATATTCCTTTTATTTAAAAAACAGTTTTACCATAAATACTGTAAATTTTGCACTTTTATCTGCACACTAGGAAAAGAACCTCAGTTTAAAAAAAAATGTAGTTTGAGAAATACAAATAAATCCTGTAAGGTTGTGCAAAGAGGAAATTGTTTTCCTAGTGCAAAGAAACGTTCACTGAGTTTTTGAAGTCTCGCTTTAAGAGCTGCACAAATACTCTGTTCATACAAAAATAAACAAAAAAGCGGGCACAAAAAAACACAGAGGTGGGTTTGAAGTATGTTTGGTTTTTCTGCTTCTTTGCCAGGTCGGGTGAAGTCAGAGCCTTGACCTCAGGTCTCTTTATTGCACTAAGAACAGAATCCCTGCCAGCGCCGGGGTCGGTGCCGGAGCTCCCGGATTTACCCTGCACGGGGAAACAAGAGGGAATCAGGGGGAGCCCCTGGGCCTGGGGGGCTCTGGGGAGCCCTGTCCCCCTCCCCAGGCACCCCGGGGTGTTTGGGGGGCCCCGAGCTGCTCCTACCGTCGGGTGCCGGGCGCTGGGGCTGGCACAGGTGAGCGTGGCTGGGCGCTGAGCACACGGGGCACACGTGGCAGCCGGGGCTGTGCTGGGGGACCAGGTGTGCCAGGGTGCCCTCCCCGGCCAGGGGACACACGGGGCTGCTGGCTGTGTCCCCCTGGACCAGGGCCAGGAGCTGCCGGTCCGTGCAGGGAGGGCAGAGGGGGCCCTGCGGGCTGTGGGGAGAGGGGTGAGGGTGAGTCCCACGGGGATGGTGACAGACCTGCCCCTCTCCAAACCACCCTGCGCGGGCTTCCAGCACCCACAAAAGCTGCTTTCCTTCACAATTTCCCTTTTTGAACTCAAATAAACAGTGATTCAAGAGTGCAGAGCTGGAGCAGCAGGAATGGGGCTCACAGCCAGTGGAGCAGGCACTCCCAGGAATAAATGGAAAAACTCCGAAACAAATGCAGTAACAAGGAGATCACACTTCCTAAAGCCAAAGCAAGCAAAATGTCAAACCATGTTTATCTGGTTTTTCATAAGAATTTGCCTCTGTGGCTGTTAAGGAAGCTTTGTCAGCCTGAGGGAGCACCAGATTCTCATGGGCGAGTGTCAGAAGATAAATAAATAAACAAACTGAGCAAACAGATTTAGCTGGTCTCTGCCCAAAACCTTACCTTGCCACAAGCAAATGAACCACACCCACAGGTGGGAAAAGCCCTGGGCAGAGACTGAAAAGAGGCTCCCACTGCAGGGTCTCACCTTTGCTGCTTAACCAAAACCAGAGCTCCAAAAAACACGAGGTGAGCACAGCTGAGACTGCTTCAGAGACACCCACAGAAACCCCACAAGCACCACCTGAATAAACCTCACTCAGTTTCACATCTCTGCTTGAGCAGGCACCACGCTCCTACCCTGACACAGGGCTGGGACCAACCAACATTCCCACCCTGCCACCTCTTTGTTCTAACTCAAGCAGGGAACGCTCACTTTGGAGGGCACTGGGCACACGCTGCAGTGCTGAGAGCTGCACAGGAGCTGCCTGCAGTGGCCACACTCACCCCTTGTCCTGCCTCTCCCCCGGTGTCACAGCACTGCTGTCACCCTGGCCAGTGTGGGCACGGAGCCAGCTCTCACAGATGGGACACGTGTGGTCACTGTGGAGAGGAACCATTGAGGACGGGCACTGAGAGCATGGATGTGCCTCCCAGGCCGTGTTCCTGGGGCTTGGAACAGCCTGGGCCAGTGGAGGGTGAGGGGGATGAGATGAGCTTTGAGGTCCCTTCCAACCCAAACCATTCTGGGATTCCCTGATAAGCACAGTTGTGCTCTAGTCTGAAATTTGCTGATTTTTGCCCATGCCCACGGTGGGATCTGGGTATTTTGAGTGGAAGGCTGACCTTTGGTGGTCCATGGGCTGCTCTGCCTCCCTCCACCATGGATCAGCTTCTCCTGTGCCATTTCCCCTCAGCACATCCACAGCTTTGGCAGGAGAGCTGTACACACACACACAGAGAGAGAGAGAGAGAGAGAGAGAGAGAGAGAGAGAGAGAGAGAGAGAGAGAGGATAACCTGAGAACCTGAGCTTCCCAAAAACTCCTACAGCCCGGAAGAGCCACCACTTCCTAAATATCCAATCCTTGCTCCTGCTAAAGCAGGACCCACATGAATTCCAACAGCAAAACTCACTTTATCCACATAAAGATGCTTCCTCCCCCTTCCCTCTGTTTTGCTCCCCAAGGGCCTGTGCCAGGGGAGCAGGAGCAAGCACCTGTGGGATTCTGTACCTGGTGCCTGCTGGGCTCTGGCTGTCCCCATCTCCCATGCTGGGGACCGAGTAGGTGCGGGGTTTTTGGGGCTGGGAGCTCAGCCAGCCCTGGCAGGCGCTGCAGCCGCGGGGTGTGGGCTCTGACAGAGGGGCCAGGTCACCGTGGAGCTGCTCCTCACAGCTGGGGCACACGTGGCAATTCCCTGTGTGGCTGTGGAGGAGAGAGATGGGGAAATCCATCCAGAGAGCAGCCAGCACACCCCAAACCCTCCTCAGGACAGCAGGGTGTTCATCGTGGCATTTGAAAGTCAAAAACTGCTCAAAGGTGTGTGCTAAGTGAGACCCCTGGCTATGATCAGAAGTCTGGCACAAGTTTTTGGGCAGGTGAACAAGCAAACCTACCAAAAATAGGAATTCCAGGGCTTGGGTTTCCTCTTCTGAGCTGCAACCTCCGGGTGCATCGCTGCATCCCTTCCCTTCATCTCCTGCTTTTGTAAATTCACATTGTAAGAGCTGAAGAGACAGAAAGGAGAACTTTTGTTGCATAAAAAGAAACTTAGCAACATGGAAAAAATCGTGCTAACCATGCAGATATACTGAAGGTATAGGGCTTGAAAGGAAAAATCCATTTATCCCCAGGGGAAGTTATGATTTGTGAGGGGCAGCTTAGCGTGGCTTACTGCTTTTCACTCTCTTTCCGTCTCATGATGATCCCAGCTACAATTCCAAGGGCTACTGGGGGAACTAACAAAGGGAAAGGGAGACTGAAATCAGCCATTGACCCAGGTATTTAACAGCAAACTGCTTTGGGGTAGGAAAACATATTTTCAATTTTAAGCTACTTACCAATGCAACTCGGAATGAGGATGCTTGCTGGGGAGGAGAGTGATGGAATGGGATGTTAAAAATATGAAACCCAAATGTGGTGCAATTACAGCAATTAAAAGGACTTCTAAGAAATGGGGCTCTTACCCAGCCAGTAAGAATTCTCTTCTGAGGGTTTGGTTTGGTTTGTCTCTGCTGTGGTTTTAACTAGAGAGACACAAAGGAAAAACACTCAAAATGTTATTTTATATGGTGCTCGACTTGTATGTGATATATAAAACAGTTCGGAGAGGAGTAAACATCACATGGGCAGGAGATTTGTGCATCTCAGGCCGTGGCAGGGGCCTCTTGTGCCTCTCCAGGCCTTAAGGACAGAGGGGATTCTGCTGTTCCACTTGGCTTTACTGCCTGGGTGTTGTTGTGAGGCACAAATCCCTTCTAAATTCCCTCCACCAGCTTTGCAATCACTGATACACTCCACACATTCCTTGTTACATTTCTGCCTGTTCCTCTTGAAGGGAAATTGCAAAACCGTGCCTAGTGCTGCTCAGCAGAGCCTGGCACCTTGCAAAGGAGATGCTGCACCCCTGGAACAAACCCCACGGAATTCCTGCGCAGGCAGGACGGGATCGGGAGCAATCATCAGCCCAGCAGGAGCGAACCGCTGGGCAAGTGTTGAATTGCACCCATGCACCGCTGCTTCTGTACCACATGGTTTGCTCTGTGAGCTCCCCTGTTGGTTTTTCCCCCCCTCTCAGGTGAAGTCCCTCCCCTTACCTGTCCCGACAATTGTCTCCCATTGGATTTGGTCCCCCCAAGTTTAAAAATCCCCCTCCTCAGGTGTTCAGCGTCTTTCTTCTTGTCTCTTTCTCCCTGCTCTTTGTCTCTCTCTTTCTTTCTTTCTTTCTTTCCTTCTTGCCCCCTTCTCCCCCTCTCCCGGGCGCAGGATCTCCTCACTATTAATTTTGTGTTCGCGGGGATAAAGAGCGCCTCTCGATCTGTAATCCTTTATCCCTGTCGATTTGCTGTGGGTTTTGAGCTACCCAAGCCAACCCTCGCAAGGGGATGTGAGGAGGGGATGATGCTCACCTCGGCAGGCGGGAGGGGCCCCGCTCCAGGCGCCGCTGGCCCCGCCGCTGGCCGCGGTGCAGCGCAGGGTGTCCGGTCCCACCAGCTCCAGCCCCGGCTCACACGTGTAGGTTGTGACCGAGCCGAGCACGAACTCCCCCGAGCTGTTCCCCGCGCTGTGCTGCCCGTGGGGAATGGCTGGAGGAGGGGGACAGGACAGAACTGCGAGAGAGAGGAGAGAACTCAGGAGGTGACCCCTGGGATGCTCTCAGCAGGAACCAGCGATGCTCCTGGGGAGTCCCTGCTTTGTGGCAGCAGCTCTCCCCTTGCAGAGATGCTGACCTGACTTCGCTTGGTGAAGTAAACTAAAGATTCAGATTTTCTGAGTTGGAGCATTTGGTTTTTCCAGTCAAGCACTGGACAGCTTCACTCACCCTGACAAGCTGGGAGAGGACTCCAGACAGCTTTGTCTCCCTGTAGGAGGCACCTGATGGAAGGTGATTCTCCTTTCAGTCTGTACCTGTGGGGGCAAAAAGCACATCCCAAAATCAGCTTGTTGTCATCAATCAAGAATGTGTCACCACAGGGGTGCTGAGGACTCCGTGTGGGCAGAGCCCTATGTCCCAGTTCACACCCCAGTGACTCTGGTCAGGCAACTGGGATGGAGTGGGCAGTGGTCACACTCACCCATGGTCACAAACCACATTGGCTGTTGCCCCCAGCAGATGATCTTTTATGATAACTTGGCCATGTTCTGGATTGGGTGGAATACCACAAGATTTCTCTAAAAAAGAGTAAGATTACCCTATGAGGCTGGGGAAAACCCCACAGATTTATTTTTCATGGAAGTATGGCAATGTCAAATCAGGCAGCTAATGGTATTTTATGTTAAATGCCATTAGAAAAGAGCAATTTTAAAATACAGACGTGGCACTTGGAACACAGCATTGGAGAAAATGAAATGACATGGAGACACTCACTCTGACACAGTTTAGGAGCTTCTGTCCACGTTAAGTTGTCCAAACAGGTGCTGGTGGGGGGCTGGTCCGTGGTGTTCTCAAAACCTTGGCGACAAATGTACCTCACCGTGGTATTAACGGCGTAAAAATTCTGCCTTTGATCTTCTGGTGATAGCGCAGCAAAGGGCACAGAGGGCGGCCTGGGACAGCTGCCTGGCCACCACAGAGACAACCCAAATTCCAGTTACAGAGCAAGAACAGCAGCATTTTGCTTTCCACTGTAACCATAAATGTGAGTGATGAGGCACGAGCCTCGCTGAGAACATGGATACCCCAACAGTGCCCTCCTCCCTTTCCCACCTGGGAACTGAGGTGGGAAAACTCAGCCAGTTCTCACTGGAGAAATTTCCAAATCCCCAAAGCCAGACCTCCTCATCTGGGCACTCGGTGCTCTGCCCTTGCAGTCCTTCCCTTTTCCATGCCCTTCCCGAGCTGCTATTGTTATATTTTTATCAACACTCAAGTGCCAGCGCGCAGCAGCAGCCTCGGCTGAAAAAGGGGCAGCAAGAGAAGTGGCCAAACCACTTCGTCCTGTGTGATGAGGAAAGCCCTGAGGCAGCGATTGCCAAAGCTCTGGGTGTTCCCGCGAGCAACCTGAGCCCTCCTCGCTTCAGAGAAAGGGAAACACTCACGGCCGCAGAACTCGGGCAGGCTGGACCAGCGGGAGTTCGGCAGGCACTGGATGGTGTCGGAGAAAAAGGGGAGCTTGGTGAAACCCGGGGCGCAGCCGAAGGTCACTGTGGAGCCCACACTGAAGCTCTGCTGGTGTTTGCTGTCCCCCCGGGGCTCGGCGTGGCTGATATTTGGCAGCGGCCCGCAGTCCCCTGGGGGAAAAAAAAGGAGTTTTAGAGGGGCTCCTGCTGCTGCTTTTGCACCCCGGGCAGGGCACGCACAGAGAAAGGGATGCACAGGAGCAGGGCACACGGGGCACACACACACACAGGGAACACATGGACATGGAAAAGGGACACACAGAACACACTCAGAGCACACCCACACCAACACATGGAGCACACCAGGCACACAGAGAACACACTCAGAGCACGCACACCCACACCAACACACGGAGCACACCAGGCACACACAGAACACACTCAGAGCACACCCACACCAACACATGGAGCACACCAGGCACACAGAGAACACACTCAGAGCACACACACCCACACCAACACACGGAGCACACCAGGCACACACAGGGACAGGGATGTGGGGCACACACACACACAGTGAACACACTCAGAGCACACAATGAGCACAAAAGGGGCACAAACACACGGAGCACATGCACGTGGATAACACACAGTGACACACACAGCACACAGAATGCACAGAAACGCACACGGAACACGTGGAGTGCACACACAGGGAACACAGACACGTGGATCACATTCACGTGAATAAAACATGGAATAAGACACACACACACCTTACACACTCCCATGGGTAACATACACTCACTCACATGGATAACAGATGGAGCACACGCTCCCATGGATAATACACACTCTTGTGGATAGCACACGGAGCACACACTCCTATGGATAATGCACACTCCAATGGATAATGCACACTCCCATGGATAACACACACTCTTGTGGATAACACACACTCCTGTGGATAAAACACGGAGCACACACTCATGGATAGTACACACTCCCGTGGATAATGCACACTCCTATGGATAATGCACACTCCCGTGGATAAAACACGGAGCACACACTCATGGATAATGCACACTCCGATGGATAATGCACACTCCTATGGATAGTGCACTCTCCCATGGATAACACTCGGAGCACACACTCCTATGGATAATGCACACTCCCGTGGATAACACACGGAGCACACACTCGCACACCCACGGACGCAGAGAGCGCTCCCGCACCCACGGAACCCGCACCCACCCGAGTGCCGGGCTCCCCGCACAGCCCAGCCCTCCCCAGGGCTCACCCCACGCCGCGGGCAGCACCAGCAGCACCAGCAGCACCATCAGGAGCGGGCAGCGGCGGCCGCAGCCCATGGCGGGTCCCCCGGCACTGCCCGGCCAGCGGAGCCGCTCCCGCAGCGCTGCTCGGAGCCCCCGCCCGCCCCTCCCGGCCAGCTCAGCCCAGCTCAGCCCAGCTGAGCTCAGCTCCGGGAAGGCTCTGACGAAATTCGTGAGCGGGGCTGGGTGTGGGACGGGGGGTGCGCGGTGCCTGCTCCCCCTGGCATCCCAAGGAGCGGCTCTCCGGGAAGCCGCTGCCGCAGCCTCCCCTTCTCGGCGTTACTCTGCACCTCCCAGGAAACACAAACATCCCTCCAAAGCCGCCAAGTCCCAAAGGAAAAGAAAAAAATCCTAAACCAAAAAGGGCAGGAAGGGGCACGTTTCCTCCCACCCCGGGAAAGGGCAGCCAGCAGCAGCCGACCTGCGCCTTCCTGCTTCCCTTTGTTATCCAGGAAATAGCGATGTTTCCACTGAGCACATCAGTCTTACCTCTTTTACTTGTTTGGGGTTTTTTTGGGTTTTTTTTGTTCTTTTCCCCTCTTTATTTTCCTTTCCAACACAATTTAAGCTCCAAGCAGACGTAACAAAGGCATTCTCAATCAGCCGCTGAGGTGTTTTCCTAAGGGAGGAATACAGCACCTTGGATAAGGTATTCCTTTAAAACACCTCCTTGTAAACATGGTGACAAATTCCGTGGAAATACCTCGGCTGCATTTTTACAGCTCACTGGGCTGAACGGGGAGGGTGGCTGCATGAGGCAAAAGGAATCTGTTAGCAGGGAATGGAGCACCTTTCAGTTCTGGGGAATTCTCGTGTGCCGGCTTAGGGCGGTGACCTTGGCACAGGGCGGGAAGAGGGAAAATAAAACACCTTTGGATTCTGGGGAATTCTCCTGTATTAACTTAGGGCAGCGTCCTTGGCACGGGGCAGGAAGAGGGGAAAAAAAAAAACACCTTTGAGTTCTGGGGAATTCTCCTGTATCAGCTTAGGGCAGCGTCCTTGGCACGGGGCAGGATGATGAAAATTATTTGGCAAATGCTGAGCCCCCGCAGGGAGCGGCTCATTCAGCACCCAGAGCTGCGGCTCCAGCCGGGCGGAATGTCCCTGCCCACGCTGACCCCTCCAGGAAAGCTCGTTCCTGCCTGGGGAGGGAACGGGAGGCACCGGTACCCCCTGCCCGGGCCCCGGGCTCAGCCCCGCCGCTCTGCCCCCGCCTTTGCTGCCGCTTTTTGCGGCTCCTCCGGCACCGGCTGAGCCCCGCGATAGCGGCTCAGTGCCCGCCCGGCCACCGCTGCCTTTATCTGGCCCTGCCACCCTCCCCCAGGGCAGGGATCAGCGCCAGCAGCTGCTGCGGGCACGGGGGAGCAGCCCCGGGATGGGGCGGCTCCGCCAAAACCTGCCCGCAAAAACGGCGCTGGAGCGGCTGCAGTTGCTCCGGGATTCCCGCAGAAATTCCACCTCAGCTCCCAAAACTTTCGGGGGCTGAGCACTGGGTCTGCCTGCTTGGGGGCTGCAGGGTTCAGCTGAATTAAGGGAGATATAATTCTGCCTTTTCCAGAAACTTCCCAGAAACATTCCCACATGGATTCGTTCTCCTCCTTTACTGCTTTTTTTTATAGATATAACTGAGTTTAACTTGCCATGGATGGCATTTGGGAAATGAATGTTCAGGGTGATAAAGAACTGACTGAACATCGACCCTGAGCATTGCCAGGATATACCTTAAAGCTGATTCCTCCTGGGAAAAGAGAATAAAATGCGATGAGAAAACAGCAGGGGAGCCGAATTCACAGACTGAAAAACAATTATAAACAATGACCATTTATTACTAAATAGAAATCAAAACCCAGAAAGGCTTTGGGAGTTTTAGGCCTTTACAGGACAAAGTTGGGATGGGCAGCTGGAAGAGCGTGCGTGGCTTTTCCTGTCCCTCTGTTGCAGGGTGACAGCTCTGGGGAGGATGTTCAGGAGCTGCATTTCTGTGTCTGTGTGTGGTTGATGAGCTCACAGCGGGACCGAGCTGCCTCCCTCCCTCTGGAAAGCAGAAGTGGCTCCTTGTTACGAGATCAGAGATGCTCGGCCCACGCGTGGCTTTGTCTTCCTGAGGTGGAAATAAAAACTGCCAGGAACCTCGGGCTGGTACAGGAAGGAGCTTTTGCTGAAGAAAGGGCTTAAACCGCTGAAGAGATAAAGATAGAACAATGCAATACCTGAGGTACCGTGGTTTCCTAAAACGAGCTAAAACTCTGCAGGACGGGGAAGCTCATGCTTTGCTTTCCAGCCCTGCTGGCAGCTGGATCCACAGCTGGATCAGCTGCAGCCAGGAATTCCTGGGGAGTTAAGGGAGCAGCTCAGCTCCCCAGGGAGGCTGGGGCTGTGTTTAGGGTTTGTTCAGCGAGCAGAAAACCTGCGGCAGCCTCGGGCTGGGTGTGACACAGCCGGGCTCCGCAGGAGCTCTGGGGGATTTGGGGACATCACAGCCCCTGAAACACGGGTGGGGCCTGCAGGAATCACAGCTGGAGTCGGGAGCTGGAAGACAATCCCTGAAAGGAAAACTCGGATGGGAGGAGCAAACCTGGAAATCAGCCAATGCTCGTAGGAATGATTTCCCATCGATTTCTTGGAATGCTGAAATATCCTCATTAAAAAATTACATTTTAGGGGTGGGACAGACCTCATTTAGGTCATCCTTTATGTTAAAGCAAGATGTGAGAGTCCTAATGAGTGTGACCATTGCACGGGGCACTTTTGGAACAGATTAGGAATGGAAAGAGATTTTCTGGTTTCAACTCAAAAGACAAAACTCAGGTGGACCCTGACACCAGAGAAGCATTTTTCACCATCCTCCAGTGGGTGTTGTGTCTTCCCCACTTACAGTGACACAATTCCAGCTCCCAGCACTTCCCACAAAGCCAACACTCACCCTTTCCACGGGTAAAATTATCCTTTGCAGCGAGTGGGGAATTTGGAGGGCCAGAACTTCCACCACATCCAGCTTCTCCTGGCTGTGCATCGCCTCCCTGTGTGGAACAAGGTTGGCATCAGCACCTCGGAGCCCTGGCACTCCCAGTGGTACAAAATTCTCACTAGCTTTTCAAAATACCCATAAAAATTAGTTAAAAAAATAAAAATCTATAATAACATGAGGGTAAGGAAATAATTGATAAATTAAAACATATTTCAGACAAAGCGAAGCTTTTTATGAGAATGGGAGGTTCGCCAAAGCTGAGCTGTGTATCAGATGCCCAACCAGCAAAAAAATATAAATTATACAGAGAAAACTCACAGAAGAAAAGAAGATGACAAAAAATTCACTCACTTCCACAAAACGTTGAAGATTTGGGCAGTTTTAACTTGTGAAAGCAGCCAGGTGGGGGAAGGATCTCCATGTACTTCGGAGGACACATGGATCCTTTGCTGGTCCCAGAATAGAATTTTGGGGATTTGTACAAAGGCAGAACAAATCTGAACCCTGAGGCAGCCCAGTTCCTGCTCACTGAAGAGAAATATGGGGGAAAAATGAAAACTTTGGGGTTTGGGGATGGGAGTGCAGGGAGTCCCTCCAGGACTGACCTGGTTTCCTGAAGAAAGAGGAAGACTGGGAGGAGGAGATGGTGTCTTGGAGAGCCTTTCTATAGAGGCTGAGCTTCATCTCCCACGTGAGAGCCTTCTTGGAGGGCTGGATTCCAGTTCCCTGGAGACCTGAGAAAATGAAATTCAGGGGGTGAAATTCATGGAGTAAAATTCATGGGGTGAAATTCAGGGGGTGAAATTCAGGGGGTGNTTCCAGTTCCCTGGAGACCTGAGAAAATGAAATTCAGGGGGTAAAATTCATGGGGTAAAATTCATGGGGTGAAATTCAGGGGGTGAAATTCAGGGGGTGAAATTCAGGGGGTGTCCTTTCGTAGAAAGGCAATAAAAGGATAAAAATAAAAAGAACTCGATCCAATGTCAAATCATTTAAACTCACTTTTGGGAGGAGCTCTCCTCTCCGTGTCTTTTGCTCCAAGTCTGACAGCTGAGCTTTTCTCTAGGGGACAAAGAGAAAAAAGATTCTCTGAGCACTCTGCCTTCCTTGCAGAGACTGCTCAGCCCTTGCTCCAGCTCTGCCTTTTTCCCCTTCAAAATTCCCTTACAACTTA
>VZTB01007040.1:26256-45758 GCA_013397245.1 Thryothorus ludovicianus
ATAAATATAAATATAAATATAAATATAAATATAAATTATATACAAGAAATAATAAATGCTAAACAACACTGAACTCAGGTGAAAGCACCTTTGCAGCTGGGCGTGGCTCCGCTCCAGGCTCCGCTGGTTTTGTCCCTGCTCCTGCACTGGATGCTCCCATTCCCAAGCAGCTGGAAGTTGGGGTCACAGCTGTAGGTCACCGTGGAGTTATAAGCAAAAATGTCAATGCCTTGCCCATCGTGTGTCCCGTGGCTGATTTGGGGAGGTGGAGAGCAGGTGATTACTGCGGGAGAGAAGGGCGATGTGTTTGCTAAAAGCTTGGGTTTTAATAAAAAATACAAAATGTTTGGGTCTACCTAAGGCTCCTGGAGATGAACTTTGGGCAGTGAGGGTGGGTCACCAGCACTGCTCCTGTCCCAGTTCTGTCTTTTTTGTCCCCAGAGTTTTTCTCTTCCCACAGCTTTCTCCCTCTCACAGGCCACAATAAATAAACAGCAGCTTGCCACGCTCAGGATTCCTGGAAATCTCACCCCATCGCCTTCAGTCATGACAGAAATGTTGATTTTGTGGGAGCAAAGCCACTGAAATGCTGTCAGCAGCAGAATGGGCATTTCTCAGCTGAGCTGCTGGGGATGGATCAGCCACAGAGTATCAACAAAAACAATCCAAAGAGAGGTTTGGGCTGCACACCGGGAGCTGCTGGAGGGAAGTGAAAGGTTTGATCTCACAATTAAAGATGAATCTCACATTCACAAGTTGGAAGTGGGCTCCACTCAACATCGTTTCCTTTCAGCTGGCACTGGATGAAATTATTCCCGACTAATCTGTACCTAAAATAGACGAGAGAAAATCAGAGTGACTCCCCAAAACCTGGGAATATTTCCCTCCCCCTCCAGCACGAGTGATGCTGGCAGTGCTGATTAACAGGAGGGTCCTGCCAGGGTCTGTGTCCAGCTGCTGGAGGCGATTCCTGCTCGGACTCTGCATTCCCCAGGGCAGGGAAGGGAGAATTTGGGGCTGGCAGAGCCCTCTGGGAACGCCAGACAGGGCTGAGCTGAGCATTCCCACCTGGATTTGCTGAACTGGGGCTCCACCCCTGAACTGGGACTGCCTGCCCCTGGCCACTGCAGTGCTGGGGTTGAGTCTGTCCCACCCAGGGCCTTTCCCTCTGCTGTCACCTCAGGGATGAGGGGACACGGGAGGAGCACACACAGCTCCAGCTGCTGCCCACTGGGGTCTCTGAACTGCCCCCCAGTGCCACCTCCTGCCCACACCTGGTTTTGGGTGTCAGCTGCATCTGCTTTGCTGAAGTTCTGCCAGAAAATCAGATCCCAGCACATTCCTGGGGCACCTTCCCAGCTGATGCTTTCCCCAGAGATCTTGTGGAATTCCCATCCCTGCAAGTGTCCAAGGCCAGGCCGGAGCCACCTGGGATCGTGGGAGGTGTCCCTGCATGAATTTTAAGGTCTCTTCCAGCCAATCTGGGATTCTGGGATTCAGACAGATCCTCCGTGCACAGCAGGGACAGGTGAGGGGCAGCAGGGATTGACCCACATTTCATTAAAGTGGAAACTCACGGATCCTGTTCTCACAGCTGACACCTTCCCCACTCTGAATTTCCCTCCTGGGCAAAAACCCTCAGCATCTGGACGTGATGGAGAATGTCTGATCTAACTCGCATGAGCAACATTATCCCTCCACCCTGATGTGGATTTCCAAAGTTTAGCTCAACCCCAGCAGGGCGGGACACGCTGTCATTCTCTCCAGTTGCATCCCAAGGGAGACAAGAAAAACCCCTCTGTTAAATCTGGAGCTGGGCAGCGCAAGCCAGAGGATGCCAGCTCCTTCCTGGGAGGGAGGAACGCTGGCTGGAGTGGCAAGAGATGAAAATTTCAGGCGTGTGCACATTTGGGCCCTGATTGAAAGCAGGCAGCAGCCGTGAGTCAGCTCCTGAGTGTGGAAATTGTGCTTCACTGCACTTTCCCAGCTGAACTTAACTGGATTTTAAAAATTCCAATGTAACCCCTTTTTATTCAGTATATCCCAAGTATCTTAAGCTGAAATATTTTAAATAACTTGCATTGAAGTCTGGAGTTATCAACTGAGGGTGCAGCCCATTGGGATGGACACAGAGCTCCCCTGGGTGGCTCTTGAAGGAAAAGGTGGCCCTGAATCGTGACCCTGGTGCCCTCCCTGCAGCTGTGTGTCCCTCTGGAGCTGTGTCCCAGCACTCACCCATCCTCACAGAACACGTCCACTCGTGCTCCCAGCTGCAGGTCCCCGAGGGGCCCCGTCCTCCCCCCGGGCAGCGCTCCCGGGGTGCTGCAGGACCTCCCTGGGGACACAGGACAGGCTGAATGAGACCTGAGGCACCGGCTTGGAGGGGTATTCCCAAAGATTCCAGAGGGTTTTACTCCATGGCCATCATAGCTGGGCTGGCAGGAGCCAGACTCAGCTGTGGGGGAAGGTGGGGATCCCAAAATGCTCCTCACTCACAGAGGGGTTTCCATCTCAGTGGATTAGGAATAAGGTACTGGGCTGTGAAAAAATATTCCTGTCACATCCCCACCCTTAATATTCCGTGAGTGTCACCAAGAGAAAGCTTTGCCTTTATGTTTAAGTTCCATGCTGGCATAGCAAACTGGGATTTGTCCCCTGCATGTGCCATGTCCCAGTGAAAATAGGAACATAAAAAGGTAGGAAAAGACTTCTGAGAGTCCAATCAACCATTCCCTAGAATGAAAATCAAACCAGACCTGTTTATGCCAGCAGAACAAACAAAAAGAACATCACTGATACTTCTGCTGCTCAATAGGAACGGTGAGGAATATCCACACAGTTCTGTGGGAATGGAGCTGTTGGGACCATAATGACCAGGCTGCATTTTGGGATGCAGGTTGGGAGCAGCCAGGGCTGTTTCTCTGGGGCGTGTGGGCAGCAGGAATACTCACTCCTGCACAGCTCAGCAGGCTGTGACCACGTCAGGTTCTCCAGGCAGGTGCTGGAGGGGGAACTCTCCGAAATGTTCTCGTAGCCGGGCCGGCAGACGTAGCTCACGTTGGTGCCAACAGGGAAGAAATTCCTCGTCTTATCCTCCTTGGACAGGGCAGCAAACCTCAGCCTGGGTGGGGCAGCGCAGCTCCCTGGCAGCCAAGGAAACCCAGGCTGGCAGAGCTGCCCACCAGGAGCCCAAACACTGCCTGGGATCACGGGATGCTCCCTGAGGGCTCCCGGTGCTCCTGGCAGGTTCATTGGGGTTCCTCACCCGACTGTGGGCACCAGAGCGGGGATGGAGGGGCCTTAGGAGCCCGGGGAAGGGGCTGGCAGGAC
Organism: Thryothorus ludovicianus; assembly: GCA_013397245.1. Taxonomy (NCBI): domain Eukaryota; kingdom Metazoa; phylum Chordata; class Aves; order Passeriformes; family Certhiidae; genus Thryothorus; species Thryothorus ludovicianus. The sequence continues at coordinate 29,587 of VZTB01007040.1, forward strand.
TTGGGGGGCACAGGAGTGCCCAGCCCCATCCCCTGACTGAGCCCTCTGCCCACCCCTGCGACCACCAGCTCCAGGGGGGACAGAGCAGGGCAGGGGCTTTGGAGTGCAGGGGCTTTGGGACAGGGGACAGGGATGGGACAGGGGGACAGGGGACAGGCCCAGGGACAGGGATGAGACAGGAANCTGGCAGGACTTGGGGGGCACAGGAGTGCCCAGCCCCATCCCCTGACTGAGCCCTCTGCCCACCCCTGCGACCACCAGCTCCAGGGGGGACAGAGCAGGGCAGGGGCTTTGGGACAGGGGACAGGGACAGGGATGAGACAGGAACAGGGATGGGACAGAGATGGGACAGGGACAGGACAGTGAGTTTTGTACCTTGGAACAGGGACAGGGACAGGACATTTGGTTTGTCCCCTGGGACAGGACAGGGCAGTGGGTTTGTCCCCAGGGACAGGGCAGTGGGTTTGTCCCCTGGGACAGGACAGTGGGTTTGTCCCCTGGGACAGGACAGTGGGTTTGTCCCCTGGGACAGGACAGTGGGTTTGTCCCCAGGGACAGGGACGGTGCCAGCGCAGCGCAGCCGCCAGGAGGGACAGGGACGCTCCCCGGGGCTGTGTCCCGGATAAAAGCAGAGTATTTACGGCCGCAGGGCTCGGGCAGCCTGGACCAGATGTCCCCGGGCAGGCACTCCACGGTGTCGGGCAGCCCCGGGACCTTGCGGGCGCCCTCGGCGCAGGTGAAGGTCACCCTGGATCCCACCGGGAAGCTGCTGGAGCTGCTGGAGGGCCTGGAGTGCGTCATGGCAGGAGGGGGCCCGCAGTCACCTGTGGCAGGAGAGCACCTGCTCAGGTGAGGAACCCCTCCCCTGGCCCCTCGGCCACCCCAGGAGGGGCTGGGATGGCCCAGGGCTCCCTGGCCCAGGCTGGACCTGTGACAGCACCGGGTCAGTCCCCAGGCTTGGGGGTGGCACTGCCCAGCCCAGCCCAGCCCTGAGCAGCCAGGTGGGATCCAGGCAGGTGCCTCTGGTCCTTCCCACGGCCCCGTACTCACCACGAGCCCCAGGAACGCTGAGGAGCCCCAGCAGGGCCAGGAGCAGCAGGGAGAGGCCAGAGGCTGCCCCACAGCTCGGGGGGTCACGGTGTCCCCCCCATCCTGGTGCTCCAGCCTTCATCGCAGCCAGTCCTGTGCTCCTCTGCCGAGCTCAGCCAGGGCTGTGCAGGGCTGGGAGGGGAGGCACTGCAGGCTCCACCGAGCCTCTGGAGCCATGGAAACCTTCCCAGGACACCCACGGAGCTGAAATCCCCGTCAGGAGCACGGAGAGCAGCCGGGGTGGGGACAACTGTCACTCACGGGCTCGGGGAGAGCCTCCTGGTCCTCCTGCCCCATCAGGCTCCTTGTTTGTGCTGGCAGTGAGCACTGAGCAACACAGTTTTTCCAAAACTACATTCCCAGACAAGGAAAAAACCCCGTTCCAGCCCTGAGCTGCATCCAGGGTAGGAAAACACCTCCTCAGTTGTTTGCTGGCAGGTAATGCACCACAGATCTGCTGTCAGCAGCGTCAGTGAGGCAAATAAAAGCATTTTCCTTCTCGTTTGCTGCTCTTTTCTTTCACTCCCTGACTCACTGGAAATGAGGGAAGGGTGTGAGCAGCCACATCTGCGTCCTCGTTAACCCTGGGATGTGTCCGTGTGTGACATCAGCCAGGGCTGCTCAAACACCCTGTCACACTCAGGATGCAATCAACACCCAGCTTTTACTCACACTTGTGCCTGCCAAGCCTTTCAGAGCGAGGTAAAACCCCCGGGGGATGGAGAGCACCCTCGGGGATGGCGCAGCCCTGCTCATCTCGGGGTCAGGGAGCAGCTCTGGGAGTGCCTCTCATGGCAGAGGATGCGTCCCAAAACTCCTTCCTGGGCAAAATCAGAGCCACCACCTCTCCCCCGGCTGTTGTTTAGGCTCTGGTAACAAATAAAGCGATTTTAATCACTTCTAAAAGCACACATCTGGCAGTGATGCTCGTGCAGGAGGTGAAGGCTCCTCCTTGTCCCACCCAGCCTGGGCTGATGCAGCTCCCTGGGCACCCCAGGGCTCACCCAGCTGCCAGGGCTCAGCTTTCCCCCAGAATCCACTGGATCTCACTGGAAATCTGCCCAATTTACAGCCAACATGACAGATCACAATTCCCCCCTGGAATAACCCCCCCAGGAATAACCACAGCATCAGAGCCACAGGATCTGATCAGCTTTTACTGAGGAACAGGAATTTGCTGCCTGACTCTCAGCACTTGGAACTGGTTGAATTCCAGCACCTATTCTTAGCATTTGCCCACCAGAAATAGGGATGTGAAAATTGACACCAGCTGGGATGTTTGGCACTGCCAGGAACCTGTTCCCTGTTTAAACCCAGGGATGAGGTAAATGCAGCCTTTACAACACACTTCTCAGGAGCTGCCCTTGCCCAGACAAACAGAAATCAGGAGCTGGGTGAGCAGAAATCAGGTTTAACACTCACAGCAGAGTGCAAATGTACCCAAACCCTAGAGGGACCTCGGCAGCAGAAGCATCTTGAGAGACAACTCTGGACTCATCTCAGCTTTTCTGGACTTCACTCCCATTTGCATCAGCCTACCATAGTAAAGATAGTGATATAAAAAAGCTAAATATCTCTTTAAGAAAGCTAAATATCTCTTTCTATGCTTCCTAATATGAAACGTGCAACAACGTATTATTAAAGAGCAAATCAAGCTTGTAGGTGAGAGCAAAACCCGCTCCCTGCTCTGGCATCCAGCACAGCAAAAGCAGCCTCCCGTGCACTGGAGATTGTTTTTCTGGCTCCAGGCATGCAAACATAAACCATAAAATCACCCCGAGCCTTCTCAGAGATGCTGTGACTGCACAAACTGTGAGTTCACCAAAGGAAAGGTGAGCATTACAGGGCTCCACTTTCGTTTCAGTTCTCTAGTTCCATCTGGAGTTTTTTAACCTCCAGGAACAGTTTCTGTATTTCCAGCAGACTTTTCACTTCTTCCACAGGCACACCACATTCAAAGGTCGATTTGATGTAATGAACCTCTTGACACACATCAGCATCACCTTCTTTCATCTGTTAAACAGGAGAACAAATCCCAGAAAAGCCTGGAAGGATGGACTGCAGCAGAGGCAGAGCCGCCCACTGCTCAGCTCCGAGGCTGCAGCAGGGGCTGCGTCCTCCTTAGCACCAGAAATGAGAAGTTTTTGAGAAGTTGAAGCAGTTTTCATGTTAGAAATCAGGCAGCACCCACCCAGCACCTGGAAAGGTTGAGCCACGCAGGAGTGGATGATCTTTAAGGCTTCCCCCCAACCCAAACCCTTCTGTAACTCCGTGGTACTCACACACTTGGGCAGGGGTGTCCAGCTGCCACCGGGCAAGCACGTGGCTGTCCAGGTGTCCTCCAAAGGCACCATGCCATTGTCGGGCAGCTGGTACCCGGGCAGGCACTCGAGGGTCACAGTCTCGTTGCTCTGGTACCACCTCCTGCCCCCCGAAGGGCTCTTCAGCCTCCCAAAGGGCACTCGTGGGTGTGGGCACAGAACTGGAAGGAAAAGCCAGGGCAGAAGGCAGCTCAGGCAGAGGTCAGGGAGAAGTTTGGGAAAGGTGAGCCAATGCAGAGGAACTTAAAATCGTGGAGCTGTGAAATCAAATGTGAAAGCAAAAATACTTCTCTTCAAGAGGGTGGAGGTCAGAGAAGCCCCTGAGAGGAGCTGTGAAATCAAATGCGAAAGCAGAAATTCTTCTCTTCAAGAGGGTGAGGGTCAGAGCAGCCCTTGAGAGGAGCTGTGAATTTGTTATGGATTCTCTGTTTTCTGGCAGTGCCTCCATGCAGGCATCCCCATGATGGGGATGGACATTTGGCAATAAGGGAGGGAAAAGTCAGTGAACTCCTGAGCTGTCTTAGAGCCTCCTTTACACACAGCTGTGGGTAAAACCTCACCTCTTACCTGAAAAAGAGCAGCTTTGGGAAGGTTGTTTCTTCTACAGAGAGGGGAAGGACTCAGGGAGCTCTGAGCCAGGCAATGCTGCACCCCAAACCCTCTGCTCTTCCCCAGGGGCCACGGGCTGGGCAGGGAGGTTTTGGGAGCACCCCAGAATGCCCATCACGTTTGCAGCAGAAGGGCACAGTTCCATTCACCCCACACCACTACTGATTAGTGAACCACAACATCCTCCTGCCGTGGGGACATGGGGCACTGAACTGAAAGGGAAATGCACATTAAAAGTCAAGGAACAGGAGATGGAGGAGAAAATGCTCACTCACCTGGCTGGCAGGTGGGCACGGGCGGGTCCCAGGTGCCATCGGCCCCGCACCGGCTCTGGGCGGCGCCGCGCAGCCCGAAGCCTTCGGCACAGGAGAAGTGCAGGAGCAGCCCGTAGGGAAAGGTGAACATCTGGGGGGTCATCCTGCCCCTCTCCACCACGGGCTTGGGGCAGCGAACGGCTGCGGGACAGAGCAGGGCTGGGCACGGGGGCTGGCCCGGCACCCCCCGGGCAGGGCTGCTCCCCACCCCCGGACAGGAGAGCCAGTCTGGCCCTGATGGATGGCTCAGCCCCTCCTGGGAAGGAAGCAGCGGCTCCAGGCAGCCCTGCTCCATTTAACCCTTTGTGCTGAGTGCTAGCACTGCCCCAAAGGCTCAGCCTGACCCCATACCCTGACCCCACACTCTGACCCCGTACCCTGATTCCCATACCTTGATCCCACACTCTGATCCCATACCCTGATCCCATGACCTGACCCCACACTCTGATCCCATACCCTGACCCCACACACTCACCCCTGCACTCTGGGGCGGGTCCGCTCCAGGTCAGGTTCTCCCCATCCTCGGAGGTGCAGTACAGGGACTCGTCCCCTACAAGGGACAGTCCCTCTGCACACCTGTACTTGACTTCAGAGCCGTAGGGGAACAGCTTGACCCCCATGGCAGAGTGCTGCCCGCTGGCGATTTTGGGAGGGGGATCACAGACTGTGTGAGGGGAAAGGCAAAAGTCAGGTTTTCCTCATTCCATGGGGGAAGTAGAATGCAGGGAGTAAAAGTTTCTCTCCAAATGTTGCTCTCAGTCCCCCTGGCCCCTGGCTGTACCAGTGCTCCCAGTCTGACCCAGTTGGTGAACCCAACCCTCAGCACGGCCCCAGCACTGCAGCATCCGTCCCTTCAGCCCCTTCCCCTCCCTTATCCCCTCCTCTTTTCCATGAGGAACGATCCCGCTCCTAAGCAGGGCCAGGGAATGGTGAGCACCATAAACCCCCTGAAGGATCCCGTGAGAAACGGCTGCAAGTCCCATTAACCAGCAAATTCCATCGATCCCAGCTCCGGCAGAAGATGGAAATGCTAAAGCCCTTCAGTGCTTGGGCACCTTCTCCTCACACCTCACACGATTTCCTCCCCACGGATGCAATTCCCAGTCCAGCTGCTGCTGTCCCCACTCACCCCTGTCGCAGTAGGGCACGGGGGGTCTCCACGTCCCGTCAGACGAGCACTGCACCCTCTCACTGCCCCGCAGGACATAGCCCTGGTCACACTGGAACTCCAGCTGCTGCCCAAAGGTGTGTTCGGCCCTCCTGGGGCTGGCCTCTCTCCCGTGGGGGATCACCGGGGGGGGACACTGCACCTCTGAGGGACAGCAGCACCAGAGAGGAGAGATTTGCACGGAGGGACTCCCAGCAGGGCTTTACCGACCCAGCCAAGCTGCCAGACTCCTCTAACCAGAGCTGGCAGGCTCAGGGCTGGGAATTACAGGACAAAAACCATTTCTCTGGGAAGGCAGAAGGATGGGAGAGCCCTGTGATCAGCCAGAAAGCGCGCTGAGGGGATTGGCACATCACTGGCTGCATCCCCGAATCCTCGTTGGAGCCGCTAAATAACCAGGGGGAGCCGCAGCTTTTCCTTTCCAGCCACGCCACCCTTCGAGCAGCGAAATTATTGCCACGGAGAACCAAAGGTTCTCAGACAGCCCTGCTGGGGTTCGGGAACGGTGTCATTGCATCGAGGCTTTATAGACAAAGCCAAGGAAGGGCTGCACTCACTCTGGCACAGCCTCGGCACCGGGGACCACGTCAGGTTCTGGAGACAGGTGATGGCTGGGGACACGCCGGGGATCAGGGAGAAGCCAGCTCTGCACGAGTAGGTCACGGTGGTCCCAACCAGGAACTCCCGCCGGGGCTGGGGGTCGGCGAAATCCACAGGGGGAGGGTGGTGGCACTGGCCTGGGGACAGAGCAGGGGACACAGGGCAGGGGACAGCACAGACCCCCAGCACTGCCCTGGGGACAGAGCAGACCCCCAACACTGTCCTGGGGACAGAGCAGGGGACACAAAGCAGGGGACACAGAGCAGGGGACAGAGAGCAGGGGACAGCACAGACCTCTAACACTGCCCTGGGGNTAACCCGGCCCTGGGGACGGAGCAGGGGACAGCATAGACTCCCAGCACTGCCCTGGGGACAGGGCAGGGGACACAGGGCAGGGGACACAGGGCAGGGGACAGCACAGCCCCCAGCACTGCCTTGGGGACAACGCAGACCCTCAGCACTGGGAGCTTTTCCTTGGTGGAAAACCCCAAAAATAAGTAGGGGACAGCAGCACCCTCTGAGCGTGGCTGTGGAGTGAAGGGACAGGGTAAAACAGTGAGGGAAAATCCACCAGAGGATGTGAACAGAGTGAGAATTTTCCTTCCCGTGCCCTTGGGCACCTGGTGGGTGTCCCCTGCGGGAAGGGACAGCCCTGCCACGCTCCCCAGGGCGATCCCAGAGGGAATCCTGGGGATGCCCACCCCCAGAGCCCCTCCGAGTGCTTTTGGGGAAGGGGGAGCGGCCGCTTGCGGGCGGCAGAGAACGGGAGGGGCTGTGAGCTCACCTGGCACGCAGGAGGGCACCCGTGGGTGCCAGCGGCCACCGGGCAGGCACCGCACCGCGCTGGCAGCGCCCAGGGGCACGAACCCGGCATCGCACTCCAGCCGGGCTGTGCTGCCCAGGGTGAAGTTCTCTGCAGATCTCAGCCGCCCGTGGGCAATGGGAGGGACGGGACACTGAGCCTCTGCAAACCACCCCAAAAAAAAGGGGATTTTCAGGGGTGTTCTGGGGTAATGCCACCGCAGTGACCGAGCGTCGCGGCAGCTCTGTCTGGGGGGTGAGAGGAGACAAAGCCGTGTGATAAATGCAGGGATTGAGGCAGAGGGTGTGGGGGTTAATAAACACCCTGAGCAGCCACCAAAAGCACCCTGAGCCTGCAGGGTTTCCTTCCTGCACAATCCAACACCTTTTCTGCCCTTGCCTTGGAGCCTCAGGCAGGGCACAGGCGGCTCAGCTCAGGTGGGAGACTCCAGGTGCAGCCTCACACACCAAAGAGGATTCACAACAACTTCATAACCTCTGTCACACCTGCATGTCACTGCTGTCCCAACAAAAATCTCCTTTCCATGCCTCTCATGAGAAATATTTGGGGCTTATCACAAATAAAAGAGAAAACAAAACTCCATCTTCATGCCTGGCAGTGCTGGCAAGTCACCAAGACAGAATTAAAAACGTGTCAGAACACCCTGGTCCACATCCAGGTGCTGCAGCATCCCACACCTGCACCAGGGCAGTGCCACCAATGCTGCCTGTGGTGCCATCCCCATGGAAAATATCTTGGAAAATACCTCCTTTGTGTCTCCTCCAGGTCCCAGATTAATTATTGGCACCTCATTAGTAATGTTTGGCTTTGGGAAATGAGCTGAGAAGCATCAGGAAGTAAAAGCAATAAATATTAAGAGCAAAACCAGTGTGCACAGGCAGTGCCAGTGCAGGAGAAACTTCCTGGAGAAGTTTCTGGAAAGGTTTGGGTTTAACTGAACGCCCAACTTCCAGACAGAAGCTGCTGCTTATTTCCCTTCCCAGAGACAGCCAAGACTCAGCAGATTTGCACTTCTGCAGTTGTGAGGTCAGCCTGGGGGATGCCCCAGGGCTGAGAAATCACAGAATCAGTCACAGAATATCGGCAGAGACATTAAAGTTGGAGTGGAAGGGACATTAAACCTCATCAGTGCCACCCCTGCCATGGCAGGGCCACCTCCCCCTGTCCCAGGCTGCTCCAGCCCCAGTGTCCAGCCTGGCCTTGGGCACTGCCAGGGATCCAGGGTCTGCTCACCCTCCCAGCCAGGAATTCCTTCCTAATTCCCAATCTAAACCTGCCCTTATTCACCCTAAACCCCTTCCCACGCCATTCCTGGTGAAAATCCCCCCTCCAGCCTCCCCGGAGCCCCTTCAGGCACGGCGAGGCTCCATCAGCTCTTCCCAAAGCCCTCTGGAAAGGAGAGCAGAGCCCGAGGAGGGAGGGGAGCACACTCACCCCGAGTGCCCGAGGGCTGCAGCAGCAGGAGCAGCAGCGCCAGGAGCTGCCCTGGCCCCAGGAGCCCGGGCATGGTGGGGATGGAGCTGCCCTGGGATGGAGAGATGCTCTCCCCGAGAGCCGGCCAGGGAAGGGGAAGCAGCAGCGGGAAGTTGGGGACAGGGACAGGCCAGACACGCCACTGACACCACCCCCAGCCCTGCTGAGCTCCCCAGCGGGGATGTGCAAGGCAGGGGGGGCTGCTCTGAGGCTATAAATGTGTTTTACAGCTAAAACCTCTCTGCAGCAGCCTGGCCTCGTGTCTGGAGCACATTTGGAGCCAGGGCAGGTGGAGTGGGGGGGTCAGGCTGCTGTGAAACCCCCCCACACACCCCTGCACTCCTGGAACAGCACTGGATTGAGCTGTTCATTTACATACACTGCAAATAAACCTATTTATTATATACACTTTATATAGTATATGTACTTCATACCTATCACATAAATACTTCCCTTGACTAGAGATTATTAAAAGCCACACAGAGCTGTCATTACAATTACAGGTTTATTATAATCTCTGGTCCCACACAAGACACGTGGCCAGTGTCGAGCTCCCTCTTCACTGGATGTTGCAGAAAAAAAAAATTAAAACCCAGCTATTTCTTTCTGTACACTGCTGTTTGTCCTTGGGGCACACACAGAGATGTGGCACTGCCATGGACCTGGCCATCCTGCTTGGGAAGGAAACCTGGCATTTTTGTTCTGCTAGGACAGAGGCTTTGAGCTTTTTGGGGTCACAAAAAAAGTAATTAGGCAGTGAAGGGGTTGTTCCCACTAATGAGTGCAGGGTGGGTGAACTGGGCAGCACTGGGATAGACTGGAGAGGTGCAGCAGCTGGAGGTGAGTGGCTCTCACCACGTTCACGCCTCTCGGCACCACCAAAATTCACTTTCCACTCAGCTCCTTCCTAACTGTGCACTGCCAGGGTGGCAAACAGATCTAAATGTGAAGTTTTCAAAGGCATAATCTACAAACTGAACCTGGTGAGCCCTGAAATTTGACTCACAAGTCATTGACTCCTCACGTCACCAAATCTGTGGCCAGTTGTTAAACTTTGTCCTGGCCACTTCAGCATTATCACAAATTAAAAAGTCATAAAAGCCCTCAGTCAGCACCACAATCCAACACACAGAGGATGGTTCTTACAACCTCAGTGCCACCAGTCAGGTGTAGCTGGTGACTTTTAGGTCCTTCTCAAGTTTCTTGATCTCCAGGTAGAGTTTCTGCACTTCCAGCATGGTTTTCAGATCTGACAGAGGAATTCCACACTGGAAAGCTGCGTTGTTCTGAAGAATCCTCTCACACACATCATTCTTTTTCTTTGAAAGAACCAAAACAAAGGCAGAGTGAGACTCCAGTGAGGGGTGACAAAGCAACTGCCCTCGTGAAGCTGCTCCAGGCTGGAAATGGGGCAAGAAAGAGGAAAAATGGGGCAGCTGGGGGTACTCACACACGTGGGTGGTGGTGCCCAGGTGCCATCAGCTGTGCAGGTGGTTTTGGAAGGTGCCCCCAGCTGCCCACCACGTCTGCAGTAGAAGGGCACGGTCTCATTCACCTCGTACCACATCTTGTTGAACTGAACCACAACATCCTCCTGCCTCTGCAGCCTGGGGCACCGAACTGAGGGGGGAAAATCACACAAAAAATCAAATGATGGGAGCACACAGAGGAGAGAACACCCTGCAGAGCCCCCCTGTGAGCCAGCAGAGCAGCCCCCGGGCTGGGCTGGCACTCACCTGGCTGGCAGGTGGGCACGGGCGGGTCCCAGGTGCCATCGGCCCCGCACCGGCTCTGGGCGGCGCCGCGCAGCCCGAAGCCTTCGGCACAGGAGAAGTGCAGGAGCAGCCCGTAGGGAAAGGTGAACATCTGGGGGGTCATCCTGCCCCTCTCCACCACGGGCTTGGGGCAGCGAACGGCTGCGGGACAGAGCAGGGCTGGGCACGGGGGCTGGCCCGGCACCCCCCGGGCAGGGCTGCTCCCCACCCCCGGACAGGAGAGCCACTCTGGCCCTGATGGATGGCTCAGCCCCTCCTGGGGAGGAAGCAGCGGCTCCAGGCAGCCCTGCTCCATTTAACCCTTTGTTCTGAGTGCTAGCACTGCCCCAAAGGCTCAGCCTGACCCCATACCCTGACCCCACACTCTGACCCCGTACCCTGATTCCACACTCTGACCCCATACCCTGATCCCCACACTCTGATCCCATGACCTGATCCCATATCCCGATTCCCACACTCTGACCCCATACCTTGATTCCCATACCCTGACCCCACACTCTGACCCCACTGACCCCTGCACTCCGGGGCGGGTCCGCTCCAGGTCAGGTTCTCCCCATCCTCGGAGGTGCAGTACAGGGACTCGTCCCCCACGAGGGACAGCCCCTCTGCACATTTGTAGGTCACCTTGGTGCCATAAGGGAATTGTCTGCCAATCCCACCGGAGTGCTGCCCAAAGGGGAGCTCTGGAGGGGGCCCACAGACTGCGGAACAAAGGGAATGGATACAGAAATAAATGAGTATAAAGTTATCATCTTCAGGTGAGAACCAAAAGCATTTCTGTGAAATCAGCACAAAGTTCACTTCGTGGCTGGTGTGGGGCAAATTCACAAGAAGCTGCTGTCTGGATTTTTGGCCTCTTACAGCACCTCAGGGCTCCAGAAATATCAGGATATTTCCAGTGGTGGCCTCCCCTCAAGAAACACATGTGGCACTGGGGGACATGGTGGGACTCAGCCAAAGCCTGGACCTGATGATGCTGGAGGTCTTTTCCAACCTTCCTGATTCTATTCCCAGCTCCAGGGAGGGGACACCTGGCTCAGCTCGTGTCCCCAGGAGCAGGGGCTGCAGGCAGATCCCTTGTCCCCTGTGTGTCACACGTACCTTTGTCACAGAAGGGCAGCCTGGGCTCCCAGCTCAGATGAGCTCCACAGGTGACAGATTCTGAGCCCCTGAGGACAAAGCCCTCCTCACACTCCAGCCTCACCTGGGCCCCCACTGTGTAGTCACTCCTGCTTTTGGAAACCTCTTTTCCATGAGGGATGACCGGCTTTGGGCAATATGGTTCTAGGAATAATGGAAAAGAAAGGATGTTGTCTATTGCCAGAAAGAACTCCAGTCATGCTTACTAGGGAGAAGAGCTTCCAACAAATCTGAGCCCTGGGCAGAAAAGTGACCGTGCCCCAGGTCAAGCTCAGGCTGCCCCTGGAACCCTCAAGGGTCACTTCAGGGAATTGTCCAGGCTCCACTGCTGGCTGTCCTGGGGGGTGGAGCAGGTTTGTCCCTCCTGGAAAGGTTTTTCTTTTGTGGATATTGCTGAGGTGCTGGGTCAGGAGTTGGAGCAGTGTCAGTCATTTACACTCAATTCCTCCTGACAGGGGAAATGCCTTGGGATCATCCTCAGCTCCCCAGCCTCGTGTCAGCAAAGCAGCCCCAAACACAATCCACAGCTGGGTAAATATCTCCCAGGGCTTCCCAGGAACCTCCCAAGCCTCTGGAAGCTTCCAACACACCACCCTTGCACCCCTGCCAAAACCCTGCCCTTTTTCCATGGGGCTCATCTGCATCTTTTGCTGCCTGTGCTTTCCAAGTTAACCTGGGAGAATCAGATCTGGGAGTGGGGGGAAATTCTCCCTGGCTTCTCTCGTGGTCATCCCTCCTCTCTGTCCCACCTGGAATGCACTCTGGCACTGCTGGATCCCATCCACCATCGCTGCCACAGTGCAGGGTGATGCTGCTGCCGTGGCCTTTGAGAGCAAATCCTTCACTGCACGCCACTTCCAGGCTGTCTCCATACTCATAAACCTCCTTCACCTGCCACAGGTGCAAGGGCTTTCCATTTGGGATGCGTGGACTTGGGCAAGGAATTCCTGGGAAATGCCAAACATTAGCAAGGGTGAAACCACAGCAAAGCCAAGTGGGTGACAGGAAATTTGTTGTGAAGACAAGGATGGATATTTTGTAGGATACAGACACATCGTGGCATTAAATCTGCCCCAAAAGCATCCCTGGGCTTTCCTGGGGGGTGGAATGTTTGTGGTGCACCCTCAAGACCACAGTGGGTGTTTTCCAGAGGCTGAAGGGACTGGAAAGCAGAGCTGACAAATAAAGCAAAGCAAACTCTGCAGCTGGGGAATAAATCAAAGGAATTCCAGAGTCAGCAAAGACCAGGCAGGGCCCTGGAGCATCCCCCAGTCCCCCGGGCTGTCCCCATCCCACCTGCAGCTCCTTCACACATCCTGGCAGCCACAGCTGAGCCCCAGGCACTCACTCTCACAGGGAGGAGGGGGTTCACTCCACACGAAGCCCTGCAGGCAGCTGATGTTCCAGGCGGCTTCCCCCGTGCTGAACCGGTGGCCCTGCTGGCACTCGTAGGTGACCACGGTGCCCACAGGGAACAGATCCCCAGCCAGCCTGGCTTTCACAGCATTCCTCACAGCTGGGGGGTCATCGCAGCTGCCTGGGGGGAGACACCAGTTTAGGGACAGTGGTGCAGCACAGGGCCTGGGATGGAGGGAATTTGGGTGAAAACCAAGGGCTCACATGGCTCATTCTGATTCGCATTGAATCACCCGGGTTCAGGAGGGGTTAACAGGGTAAATGCAAAGGAGACAAATGAAGACATACAAATATTTGTTTTCCCCTGGAGAGAGACTTTTCACAAGGGCACGGGGTGACAGGGGAAGGGGGAAGAGCATTAAGATGAAGGAGGTTGGGTTCAGTATTGGATATTGGGCAGAAATTCTTCCCTATGAGGGTGATGTCCAGGACAACCCTGGAGGTGCCCAAGGAGAGGCTGGGCAGGGCTTGGAGCACCCTGGGACAGTGAAAGATGTCCCTGCCAATGGCAGGAGGTGGCTGGGATGGGCTTTCAGGTTCCTCCCAACCCGAACCACCCCAGGGCTCTGTGATTTTGGACCGCGTGGCGATTTCCCCGTTACAACAATCTGCAATTTCCAATCAGGTCCCTACCCCCTGAGCGGGTGGGGGCCCAGGGGCTGCTGTCCCTGCACACTCACTGCGCTGGCAGAGGGGCAGGGGGGGCTCCCAGAGGCCGCTCTCCCTGCAGGTGGAGGCTCTGCTGTCGCTGAGGCTGTAGCGCAGGTCACACTCGAACATGACCGTGTCCCCCAGGGTGTACTCGGGCCGGTACCCGCCCAGCAGCTTCCCATTCTCCACTCTGGGCTCCTTGCAGCTCACCACTGGCCAGGAAAAGCACACAGACACGCAGCAGTGAGGCTCCAGAGGGGACACGAGGGGTTTGGAACAGCCCTCTTGCCATGGAAGGGGCTGGAAAGGGCCAGCACAGGCAGCAGGGTGACACCAGGGTGACACCCTGGCCCGTGTTACAGCAGGGGGTTTGGGGCAAAGCATAAAGAGAAGCCAGGGGAGCAGGTTTGGGGATTCTCTGCTGTTCTGTTTTGCAGCAGGTGAGAGCACAGTGAAATCCCACTGCCACGTCCCTGCTGACACCCCAGCTCCTGTCACAGACCCAGAGGGTCCCATCTGCAGGAGGTGATTCCATCCCAGCAGGGTGAAGGAGAGAGGAGGCTCCGAGGGAGGAGACAGCAGAGCAGGGGCTGGTGCTGGGAGTGGGAGCAGCTCACCTCTGCACTCTGGAGCTGGGCTGCTCCACACGCCGTTCAGGTTATCCCTGCTCGTGCAGAAAATTGAGGCCTCTCCCACCAGGGAGAAAGGGCTCTCCCCCCTCCTGTGTCTGTGGCACTTGTAGGTGACAACATCCCCGTACACAAAATGCTCCTTGTCCATCCCATTGTGCTGCCCATTCTCTATTTCTGGAGGGGGTGCACAGGGAATCACTGTGGAAGGAAGGGAAGATCATTGTGAGAAGGAAGAAGAGGAAAAAAACCCAAATTAATTCGTTTTCAACCAAAGATCTGGCCACAAAAAGGTGGAAACAGGAGGTGGCAGAAGGGTCAGAAATCAAAGGAATGTCTTGAGGAGCTGCACCAGCCCCGAGCAGGTTTGGGATATCCCAGGTTCAAATGCACCACTCCCAGAGAGTGAGGGAACATTTCTGCAGGAAGGGAAACACAGATTAAAAATGTCCTTCCAGTCTCCACCATCTGAGATGCCAAAATCCTCAACAGAGCAACACAACAGCTTCTTTATCCATCCACAGCCACATCCCAGATAATTAAAGAACAGATAATTAAGGAACTCTGCTTACCCTCACAGATGGGAACTTCTCTGTTCCATTTCAGAACCTCATTTCTAAGCACACATTCAATCTGAGAGTGCCCAATCAGTCTGTACCTGTGTGAGACAGGGCACAGGGAATTACTCCACAAGCTCAGTCCTGATGTGTTACCCCCAGGAAGGTTTGGGCTCCTTTGTCAGAATTCCAGCACATCAGAAATTGGTCATCACTGTCATTTTCTCAAGGACACACTGGCTTTTGACAAAAGCATTTTTTAAATTTAAAAAATTACACTTTTCTAAGGAAAAGCACATACTTCATCAACTACTTACAGCTCTGAGCTCAGTGTTCACATCTTTCCTCCAAAAAGACATTGAAACATTGGGAATGGTTTGGAAAGAGCCAGGAGGGTGAACCTGAGTTTGGGAAGAACTGCCTCAGAGCAGGAGATAAAGACACTCACAGCCAGACTTAAAGCTCCCAAAGCAAAGCTTGAAAGGTATTTCAGTCAGGGTTTGCAATGACCTTCATAGGGGAGGCTCTGACAGCAAAGAGGGGGAAAAATTTTGGAAAACCAGCAGGAGAGGAGGAATCCCTGTGGCCCAGGAGCTCCTGGCTTACCCAGTGTCACAGGTGAAGTTCACAGTGGAACCAAAAGTGAACGTTCCAGGCAGGACCAGTCTGCCATGGGCTGGCTCCCCGGGGAAGGTGCACGCCTTGGCTGGGGACAACAGGGCTCCAGTCAGCTCCCAGCACAGCTTCGTGGCAGGAAAGCCAAAAAAAACCCCAGTTCTGAGCCAGGGGATGGAGCAGAGACCTCCAGATCTCCCCTCCAAAGTTATTCTGTGATTCTCGATGCTGGCCAGACCTGCCTGGGGAGCTGCTGCCTCTGGGGTTTGCAGGGACCTGTGCAGCTAAAGGACTCCCCCTCTGCATCTGAAACGCTTTTCTAAACACAAGAGCCCAAAATGCCTGAGCAGAAGGACATCTTTTGAGTCAGCAGCGAAGCACAGCCAGCACCAGAGCTGATTTCAGCTTCTGTCATCACTGCCAGCACCCAGAGGGACAAAACCCTCAGGTTCAGGCAGTTTCCCTGAGGGACAAAACCCTCAGGTTTGGGAACAAAACCCTCAGGTTAGGGCTATTTTCTATGGGAACAAAAACCTCAGGTTCAGGTCGTTTCCCTCAGGAACAAAACCCTCAGGTTTGGGCTGTTTTCTATAGGAACAAAAACCTCAGGTTCGGGTTCTTTCCTCCAGAAACAAAACCCTCAGGTTCAGGTTGTTTCCCTCAGGAGCAAGACCCTCAGATTTGGCTTGTTCCCCTCAGGAACAAAACCCTCAGGTTAGGGCTATTTTCTATGGGAACAAAAACCTCAGGTTCAGGTTGTTTCCCTCAGGAGCAAGACCCTCAGATTTGGCTTGTTCCCCTCAGGAACAAAACCCTCAGATTCAGGTTGTTTCCCTGAGGGACAAAACCCTCAGGTTTGGGAACAAAACCCTCAGGTTTGGGCTGTTTTCTATAGGAACAAAAACCTCAGGTTCGGGTTCTTTCCTCCAGAAACAAAACCCTCAGGTTCAGGTTGTTTCCCTCAGGAGCAAAACCCTCAGGTTTGGGTTGTT